>OU015493.1:192102606-192237606 GCA_907164885.2 Dolomedes plantarius
TGCAAACTTGAAAAAAATTACTAACAGCTTAAAAATTTAATTTTAAAAAATCTAAGAATTTTTCGAAAATCTTTCTTATTGCACCCCTACACTGTAAGAAGAATCGCCATGCAAAATTTCAGCCCTTTAGGTCCAGTGGTTTGGTCTGGGCATTATCTGTCAGTCAGTCAGTCAATCAGCAGGGCCCGACTTTGACCCAATGGGGCCCTTTGCAAAGCAGACTTTGGAGGCCCCCCCCCCCCCCCAAGGAAAGATCCAGAGGGGGGCACGTGCCCCTCCCAGGACCAAATTTCCACATTAACATGTAGGACACTCACCTAGGTCCCCCATAAATTTGGACAGGAAATTCAAACAATTTTCGACCAACAAGTCCAAAATTTGAAAATAATAATAATAATAATAATAATAATAATAATAATAAGTGTTAATTTATTAATTTACTTTTTAATGTTAATAAATAAATTCATAAAAATTTTTTTGAAATTCAAAATAGATCACAGTCTGAAGTTATTACCCCCCCCCCCAAAAAAAAAAAATAAAAAAATAAAAAAAAAAAAATAAAAAAAATTAAACCAGAAACACTTATGGATGTAAGTATGCTTTCACTATAGTGGGTACACTGTGCCCCACCCAGGTTTTTTTTCTGTATCCGCCACTGCCCCCATTACAGCATTAACCAAAAACCAAATTTTCAAAAATATGTACAACTTAATACTAAATAAGGGACCCCATAATTTTGGGGGCCCTGGACAAGTGCCCCACTTGCCCATGCAGAAATCTGGGCCTGTCAATCAGTCACGGAACTGTTTTATATAGATAGACAATGTAAACATTTAATAAATATTTAGAAATATTCCTAAAAAAATACTTTCCCACGTCGCATTGATTTCTTTGATAGAATTTAGAAAAAGGGCTATCAGTCTAATTGTATACGAGTTGTAAACATAAAAGCAAGTTAGCGGACTAACTCAATGTATTTGCTCCCTATCTTGCCGCACTTCTATGCACTCCGATTTACGCGGTTTGAGAAACCTATCTTTGGTTCATACAAATGTACTGATTACTTTCGTCTGCTGGAACAGCCTAGGGGCTCACCTAGGCGTCGCAGTAGGGATAAGACATTTTTCTCCATTACGAGTCTGCATGACAAATTAAAGCTTCCGACGATTAGATCTGCGCCTGACAACGTACATATTTAACTCGCAGCTATTAATCTCTCTCAGAGTTGTGTTTCAAAGTGCTACTGTAAGAATAAGTACTTATCTGCCGTGGGCATGAATGTCTGTATTTGAAAGCTGGCGGAATGATAATAATAATAAAAAAATCCTATCAGACAATTTGACTATCAAATTTCTCAAGGAATTACTGCTTAACCTTTTCCTTACGGGGTGGGATAGCATGTATACGAAGAATAGGAACCCAAAAATGAATATATATATATATATATATATATATATATATATAAAACAGTTCCGTAACTGACTCATTCACTGACTGACATACAACGCACAGACCAAACCGCTGGACCTAAAGGGCTGAAATTTTGCACGGCGATTCTTCTTATAGTGTAGGGGTGCACTAAGAGAGATTTAAAAAAATTCTTCTTAGATTTTTTAAATTAAATTTTTAAGCTGTTTTAGTAACTTTTTTTAAGTTTGCATTTAAAATAATAATTTGAGCGTTATAAAATTTATATCACGAGAAAGATCATAAAAATTCCTTTAAAATGAAATCATTTTCGAACCTTTAAATCCATTTTTTGATTTTTAGTGAATTTTTAAAGATTAATTTTTAGAATTTAATTTATTAAATGCTGATCACGCTATTTCTTTTTCTGGTACTTTAAATAAATTTATCGTCACGTGCATAACAACTAAATAGACAAAAAAATATTTTTTTTGCTTGCTAATGCGGCAGACGATTGGACATCATTTAGTCTATAAAAATATCCCTTACGATTTTTTTTATAAATATATATTTTTTTTCTGCATCAATTGTATACATTGATCGTCGTATTTATTATAAATATATATATATATATATATATATATTTACTTATTTATTTATTTTTTTTTGGTATTAATTGCATACATTGACCGTTGTATTTAATTTGAATGTACTCCGTAGCGAAGTGCGGGTTTTCAGCTAGTATATATATATATATATATATATATATATATATATATATATTCATTCTTGGGTCCCTATTCTTGGGATACATGCTATCCTACCTGTAAAGAAAAGGTTAAGAGTAATATCCTCATTTCAAATAGTTTTCTTTTATGGTTTTTGTTGTAAAAAGTTAACATAGAAAACTGAACAGTCAGCAAAAAGTTTCGTACTATATATTGTTCGGCGAATAGAGATTCCAGGTTCTAAAAATGTTTTACTAATTTCATCGCACCAGCTGTCGTCCAATCTATAAAGAAGAAAAAATCATTGGACTTCTATTAAGAAATTATATTTATACATGCTTTAGACTTTGTCTGTTTTCTAAAAAATCTGACCCCCTTTCAGACCCAGTAAAATGTACTATTATTTTGCATTGGTATTTTTCAAATAAAAGTATATTTAGTTGCAATTGTTATTTACATACTAAAATACTCCTTATGGATCTTTGCGTATTTCCTATTTTTTTCTAGCTTTTTTGCTGACCATTAATTTATGTCTATTTTCAAGACACAAAAATAAGAAGTAGTAATTCAAGCGTGTAGTTAATAATGTAAAATCTGGAGACAATCATGGAAAACTTAGCTATAAATTATACTCACATATTTTTTCCTTAAAAAAAAAAGAACTGCTACATACAGTCGAACCTCCATATATCGAAGTAGCAAAATGCGCGAAAAAAATTCGATATATAGAAATTTCGATATATAGAATTGAGCTTAGTCTTAACATAATTCTCCTTAAAAAATTAAAGCTAATTTTAATATACGAAACTCCATTTCTAATTTATTTGCGAATCCCATTAAATGAAAATTAATAACTAAAAAATGATTTAAAATGAAAGATTTATTGATTACTACATATCTTAAAAAAAAAACAATAATGCAGACAGTGGTTACAATGATCACATTTACATTCTTTTAAAAAAACTACGAATATCTTGCTGAACAGCCAGTTTTGCGGAAAGTTCATCAAAGAAATGTTTGCATTTATTCAGTCCACTAAAAACTTCATCAGGGGCATTTTCCACGAATTGAAGTCTACGACATATTGTTTCAAACACTAAAAATTGGGAGATTTCATTCTAAAGTGGAATAAAATACATATCCCAATATGTCGTGAAAAAAATTTCGATATATAGAGATTTTTTCGATATATGGAAGCAGTTTTTCTATGTAATAAACATGGAGATTTGCGATGAGTTCGATATGTAGAAAATTTCGATATAGGGAAGTTCGATATATGGAGGTTCGACTGTATCTTGGATTTTTTTTCCCTTGAAATTTATTTTCTTGAAATCCATGAGCTACTAGGAATTAATTATATCATGCGTAGATATGTTAACTGAAATTTAAAGTAGTAATTAACAGCATGAGAAAGTATTCCGTTTTGTTGCATCTCAGGAGGTGAATTCGACAGTAGTTTTCTATTTTCGTTCATTTCTGTTGCATTCATTGCTTCACTCTTTAAACACTGCTATTGTTTAACGCACAACAAATTACAGAGGATGAATAAAGAGGTATTGGAATGACCTATAAAGGAGATATTTCCTTAAAAATTAAATTAATTGTGACCTTTTAACTTCGAGAAAAGGAAAGTAAACTCAATAAAGAAGAGATAATTTTTGCATGGCAAAACTATTTAAAGCAGATTTACCAGACAGCCTCTCGTGGAGGTGTTGCTATAAAAAAGGTAGACGTGAGTTCCGCGTGCTGTCCAGAGCTCAGAGGCCGCAACCTTTTGACTGCCTTGACTAAGATAAAACACTAATCAAATCACGAAAATTTCTGAATTAACTTTAATGAATCTAAGACAGGATGTAAAGTATGGTTCCAAAGGTGAGAAGCAATTGCTTATGAAATGTACTATTGGATATATGTACTTGTATACTTTCCAAAAAATGGGTGGGATACTTTGAAAAAAAATGATTGAAAAAGTGATTGCCTGTAAGCATTTTCTTACCCAGGATGTAAACTCAAAGTATGATCTTCCAATCTATAACCTTCTGATGTTTGACTATTGTATTGGTGATTATTTACCGTAATCATTTGAAGAAGTACATCATCTAAAACCCCTTACTCCCTGACATCGAACGCTGGCACTCGTTATCAAAGTCTGTGGGTTCGAATTCCACTCTTGGCAAGGACGTTTTGTATTTCATTCGTAATAGGTTCTAAGCAGTAGGTCTCGGTCTAACCAGCCCTCGTCTAGCAGACGTTGACCGTACCGCACCAAACCAAACCCAAACTCTGATACTTTCCCGTTATTGATAAACTTAACTGACTGTATGCAAGTAATACGGCCAGCGGCTAATTAAAATCTAGCCTAAGTGTCTACTATTAAAATGGGCCCTGGTTTTGTATCCAGTAATATTCCAGTTTGAGTGGAACCTGATATTGACCAGATATGTGTGGAACCTCTAAAGTGGTCAATAACACCTTTTAACTATAATTCAGGCTACTCCCATTTAGAACAATATTATGAAAGGTACTAGGAAATGGAAAACTAATGGAAAATATTGCAGCTAAATAAACGGCTGAAAGATAGAACTAAACGGATTAAAAATGGGTAGATTTGTAAGCGACAAGTCAATTTACAATTCAGTACGTGTTCATTTGTCAAAATTCTTCATCCCCAAATGCTCTTTATTGTGATACTAGCTGAAAACCCGCACTTCGCTACGGAGTACATTCAAATTAAGTACAACGGTCAATGTATGCAATTAACGCCAAAAAAATAAATATATATGTTTATAATAAATACGACGATCAATGTATACAATTGATGTAATATATATATATATATATATATATATATATATATATATATATATATATATATATATATATATATATATATATATATATATAAATATATATATTTATAAAAAAATCGTAAGGATATTTATTTTTTTGGATAATATCCAATCGTTTGTTGCATTAGAAAGAAAAAAAAATATTTTTTTGTCTATTTAGTTGTTATGCACGTGACGATAAATTTATTTACAGTACCAGAAAAAGAAATCACGTGATCAGCCTTTAATAAATTAAATTCTAAAAATTAATCTTTAAAAATTTACCAAAAATCAGAAAAGGGAGGTAAAGATTCGAAATAGATTTCATTTTAAAGGAATTTTTATGATCTTTCTCGTGATATAAATTTTATAACCCTTGGATTATTATTTTAAATGCAAACTTAGAAAAAGTTACGAAAACAGCTTAAAAATTTAATTCTAAACAATCTAAGAAGAATTTTTCAAAAATCTTTCTTAGTGCACCCCTACACCATAAGAAGAATCGCCATGCAAAATTTCAGCCCTTTAGATCGAGCGGTTTGGTCTGTGCGTTGTATGTCAGTGAGTCAGTGAGTCAGTCAGTTACGGAACTGTTTTATATATATAGACTAGCTAAAAACCCGCGCTTCGCTACGGAGTACATTCAAATTAAATACAACGGTCAATATATGTAATTAATGGCAAAAAAAATAAATATATATATTTATAATAAATGCGACGATCAATGTATACAATTGATGTATATATATATATAAATATATATATATATATATTTAGAAAAAAATCGTAAGGGATATTTTTTTGGATCATATCCAATCGTCTGCTGCATTAGAAAGAAAAAAAAATATTTTTTTTTCTATTTAGTTGTTATGCACGTGACGATAAATTTATTTAAAGTACCAGAAAAAGAAATCACGTGATCGGCATTTAATAAATTAAATTCTAAAAATTAATCTTTAAAAATTCACCAAAAATCAGAAAATGGAGGTAAAGATTCGAAAAAGATTTCATTTTAAAGGAATGTTTATGATCTTTCTCGCGATATAAATTTTATAACCCTCAAATTATTATTTTAAATGCAAACTTAAAAAGAAGTTACAAAAACAGCTTAAAAATTTAATTTAAAAAAATCTAAGAAGAATTTTTCAAAAATCTTTCTTAGTGCACCCCTACACCATAAGAAGAATCGCCATGCAAAATTTCAGCCCTTTAGGTCCAGCGGTTTCGTCTGTGCGTTGTATGTAAGTGAGTCAGTTACGGAACTGTTTTATATATATAGATTAGTTGTATTTTTCATAGAAATTCTTAGTACTTAAAACAGCAGAAACACAAGAAGACATTTCTTAAGGCCCTCTAGGTAAGTAATAACACACATTTTCAGTTCTTGGTTTTCGTGATCGTGGCGAGTGAGCCGGGGATCGTTCGGAAATAGGTTTTGACGCCTTAGTAAGCCTTGGGGTAGACCGTAGACGGGAAGGGGCTACCTAAATTGGTTTCCACCCTGGAGTATTTCCCACGCTTTTAGGCCCTGTTTGGTCATTTTTCAAGAGGCACGAAAATATATAAAAGAGCAGAGTGTTCAAACACTGGTGCCAGCGTTCATTTTAACGGAGGGGGTTATTTCTCTGCTTCTTCAGCTGAGACTGTCACCTTAATGATATTTTTTAGCCGGATGTTTTTCCTGGACACGACACTTATCGTAAATAACTCTAACCGCTGAGAAATGAAAAAGAGGGGAAAAAAAGTTTTCGCCTATTAGAAACTGAAAAATATTATACTTCCAACTTCAGTACTTTTTGTTTATTTACTAGCTGAAAACCCGCACTATATATATATATATATATATATATATATATATATATATATATATATATATATATATATATATATATATATATATATATATATATATAGATATAGATATATATTTATAATAAATACGACTATCAATGTATACAACTGATGTAAAGAAAATTATATATTTATAAAAAAATCGTAAGGGATATTTTTATAGACAAAATAATATAGAAGAAAATATTCAAATTAAATCTAATAGGACATACTAAAGAATATAGTACAGTTCGAAGAACATATCTTTTAGTGTATTTTAATATTTTTTTGGATAATCGTCTGCCTCATTAGCAAGAAAAAAAAATTTTTTTCTGCCTATTACGTTGTTATGCACGTGATGATAAATTTATTTAATGTAGCAGAAAAAGAAATCACGTGATCAGCATTTAATAAATTAAATTCTAAAAATTAATCTTTAAAAATTCACCAAAAATCAGAAAATGAAGATAAAATATTTCATTTGAAAGGAAATTTTATGATCTTTCTCGTGATATAAATTTTATAACCCTCAAATTATTATTTTAAATGCAAATTCAAAAAAAGTTACTAAAACAGCTTAAAAATTTAATTTAAAAAAATCTAAGAAGAATTTTTCAAAAATCTTTCTTAGGGCACCCTTACACTATAAGAAGAATCGCCATGCAAAATTTCAGCCCTTTAGGTCCAGCGGTTTGGTCTGTATGTTGTATGTCATTCATTGAGTCAGTCAGTTACGGAACTGTTTTATATATATAGATTTATTTATTTTTAAAATTTGGTGTGTATTATTGACATTTTTTAGTTCATATTTATATAAATTACATTTTGAGTGAACCAACTAAAATACTGAATATAAAAAAAATTATTTTTAGGGTTTTTGATAATTATTTACTTCTATGTAATTATTTGCTTCTTAAATATGGATTTAAATTAACCTGTATTACTTTAAAGAGTCTTATCATCTCATTCGTCGCGAAAACAGTTTAAAATCACAAACAAATAAAGATATCCACACATCGAATCACCATGAATGACTAGTTTTGTCATATTTTATTTGATTTAACGACAGAAAGTTATATTTTAATTATATTAATTTTCTTCTTTTTTTATTATTGTCTGTATGCAGGTATATATTTATATACCTTTTTCTCAATAGAGAAGACGGCAATGGTATCATATATGCGTACATAATTTCTTCTTCAACTGCAATAGGAGTTTTTCGAAAATTCTAGCTATATATAGAGAAAGGTTTCTTTTTATAATAAAAACATGATTTTTTTTTCAATTGAAAATATCGTAGCTCAAAAATATTGAATATGCTTCAGAATGTAATATCAACAAAGCATAATAAACGGTTAGAAGATAAAAATTGAGATAATTTTATTTTGCTTGAAAACATGTATAACGATTGTCTGCATGCACCAGTATTCGAACCTGGGTCTTTGAACCCCGTGGCCGTTATTCAGTCCACTGAATTTGCCGGGAATAAGAGGAAGGCTCATAATTCGAATGCCATTTCTCCTAAACTCTTAAAAATTATGAATTTATAAAAAAGAAAAGAAAAATCTTTAACTTTTCATAAAACGATAATAATTCTGTATTAATCAACATAATTGCTGAATCCCTAGATGCCAAAAGTACGTGCATATACATGTACAAATACATATATTTGTATAGTAATGAGTAAAGACAATTTTCTTTGGAAATAGAAATCCACACTATACGTTCCACGAAAGAAGATAAAATATTTCGCCATGTACAATTTATGCGTGATTTTGCGTGAAATAAAGTTTGACTTTTTAGGCAGTTTAATGATTACATTGTGTTACTGTCCCTTGAAAACTATTGTCTTTAATATTTAGCACTGGAGTTGATCTCAACCTAAAATTGGATACATATACATTATACAAAAAGTACCATATAAACAAATATATATATATATATATATATATGTGTGTGTGTGTGTGTGTGTATTTATATACATATGTATATATATGTACATATACAAATATATATATACATATATATACATATATATATATATATATATACACATATATATACATACATATATATATATATATATATATATATATATATATATATATATATATATATATATATATATATATATATATATATATATACATATATATGCATATATATATAGATATATATATATATATATATACATATATATACATACATATATATATATAGATATATATATACATATATACATACATATATATATATATATATATATATATATATATATATATATATATATATATATATATATATATACATATATATACATACATATATATATATATATATATATATATATATATATATATATATACATATATATACATACATATATATATATATATATATATATATATATATATATGTATACATATGTATATATATGTGTGTGTGTGTATATATGTATCTTACAAAGGGGGTATAAAATTTCTAGTTCTAAAGAGGGAATCGGACAAATGGGCGCCGTAAGCTAAAGTTTAACACCTTTCTCCCCTCGTGTCTTTAATTGTTTCGAGAAAAATATATCAGATAAGTAAATACGAACGTACCCAAGAATTATAACTTCCTAGAAAATTATCACGAGCTCAAGAATCGAAGTCGAAAAACATTTACTTGTAACAGATGGTGGAAAAAGGATTAAAAGCTAATTGCATTTCCACGAGAATCTCCTCTGACTATCCCTATTAATGATAAGCTATTCATTTAATTATTTAATCTGCATTTTTGGCAATCACAAACACAATAATAACTTATTTTCACATCCCCATCCCGGCTTACACGCATTTTACACCTCCCCCCCCCCCAGTCGACCATTTACTACCGTAAAATAAAATATAAATAAAAAAAAACATCCGATATAACGAAAAAAAAAAAGCTCCCTCCGCTATCACGAACCTCCATCTCCGCAGACCCAAGATCCGTTTTAGAGAGTCACGATTCGGCCTGCAGTATCAAAAGGGGGAGCAATCAAAACATACGTCCCGGGCGCAAAATTATCCGCAAAGTGGGCGGAGTGTAGTAAGAGTAGGGGGGACCCGGCGATTAAGGGGGCCCCGCCGTCATTTATCCTGAGTCGGCAATGACACGAACCCATTGCAGGATGGTGTGGAATAGGCAATGAGAAGGCCTAATTGAGGTAGAGAAAGGATAGACCCTAGCAGGCCCCCCCAGGCTTAATGTAAGTGGGCAGTTGTTTTAAAAGGACAGCGCTTCTCCTACGGACCTAACCAAGAATGCGAGTTTGAACATTTGAAAAGGTGGGTCATGGCACAATGGTGGTATTATTTCAAAGGCAATTCATGGTTTAAATGTATTTTGCGGCAAAAGTTGTTTTGCGACACTTATGAGCGGTCGATAACTACACTTATTTATTTGCTTTTGGCTTGAAGCGGAATAAAAGAAAGCAAATTCCACTTCATTTTTCTTGAGTACAACCGAACCCCGTTGTAACGAACTTCAAGGGACCAAAGGTTTTGTTCGCTTTATCCGGTGGTTCGCTGTATCCGAACCGTGAAGAAAAATGCTAGAGTTCACAAAATGAATAATTCATTAGTTGAAATGTGTATTCAATAATGATATACAGTTGGCTCTCTGTTTAACGACTTTCAAGGGACCGTGAAAAATCGTCCTTGAGTAGAGATCGTCCTTAAATAGAATTTGTGAAAAAGTAACATTTCCCATAACGTCGGAGGGGCCGGGACTGGGAAATATCGTCTTTAAATAGAGATCGTCGTTAAGTAGAGCGTCGTTAAACAGAGAGCCAACTGTATTAAAAAATGAAAGAATCTATTAAAAAATTATCATTAATGAATTAAATCGACTAAAATCGATTCATTAAACTGACACAATACAAATTAAATTACGTATAATAAGAAAACGACGGGACAAAGAGTTTCGTTCATTATATCCGTGAATTCGTTATATACCGGGTTCGCTATAACGGGGTTCGACTGTATTGAATGAATAGGTGTACTGGGAAAAAGCGCACTTTAGTAAATTTATTTTCATTTTAATCGAACCGCTCAGCTTAAGGCCTATTTCTAACATTTGACTGTAAAATGTGCTAATTTGAAAATATCGTATTAGATCCGTTACTTCTGAAGTTACATGTTTCAAGATATTGTGAACAAACCTTTGAAAGAAGCAAAGCTTCTCATCTCGTGAAGAAATCGGAATATATCACACTGCTTTCTTAAATGAATTATCTACTATTGAACGAAATGAAATTAATATAAATTTGATTTTTTTCTTTACGTATGAATCATAACGGAAAAAGATCTAAGCCGTAAAACATCACTAGTTTGTTTTCAGATCACCGGTAAAAGTCTTTTTTTTTTTTTTTAATACGGCACGCACTTGTCTGTGACATTGGCCCATGCAGACCCGCAAAGTTTTACTGGCAACTTTGTTATGGGAGCACCATTAGGCTCGGTGGACCAGTCAGCAAAGGCGTCGAGCTCAAGTTGCTGGTTCGATATCCGTCGCTGACAAAACCGGCGACGTGATCACTAATGGCGGCTGGTTTACGGAAAAAATCTGTCGTTGCTGCAATGCCCTCCAAGTCTCCAAACATTACCTCTGAAGGTGCAGGGTCAAGTGTTCCGGTCTCGTCACTTGACTCGGTTGAAAATTACGGGACCGGTATGTTTCAAACGGGTGTAGCGTGGACCCATCCCCTGTGGTGCACCCGGAGCAACGCATGCAATGCACGCGGCGAAGTGGTCACACACTTCTGGCTTCTCCCGGGAAAAGAGTATCGCTCAGCTCCCAGCCATTGGAATATATATATATATATATATATATATATATATATATATATATATATATATATATATATATAATATTAAAAAACTAATAATTTCTTGATTCAACACTCTTAACATTTAAAAACTATAAATTCCTCACTTCACTATTCAAAATTACATACCCCTTTTTAATCTCATTAAGTACTTAATTTTCCCTTGGGCATTCGTGTTAAATTCCATTGTTACAGTCTTTGGCAATATCATCAAAGATGGCTGACTTTTTAACGAAATTAGACGCGACGCGGCGTCCATAAAAATTAGATCAGAGCAGACCATCAACAAATAACTTTTATCCAATCAAAAAGTAAGTCACATCTCTGTGTCACGTGATGGGATGACTTTATAAAACTATCTGATGTCTAAATTTAGACGCACTCTGTAATATTTTGTCTGCTACGAAACACCCGGCAGAAGCGCCAGCGATTTAATAAACATGAAGTTCCCGTAGGCTGGTGTCGTCTTCATTTCGGCCATGATGCCTTTTTATTTCCACGTCTAACTAAAGTTTTTTTCACCGTAGCATGGGAGATAAGACGTCTTCTGAGCAACAATCTCCGGTCTTTCTCCCATGTTACACACACACACACACACACACACACATATATATATATTTATATGGGAGCACCATACAGGTGAGCCAGCATTGCTCCCCATGAGGGAGACGACATGGAAACGACCAAGCCTTATTCGGGATTTAAACCCAAGCCCACTGCGTGGAAGCTCAGAACGCTAACCACTACGCCATGTGGGTGGCTTACCGGTAAAAGTAAAATGAATAATACTCAAACGAAAAAAATAGTTAAAAAAATTTAATCATTAAAAATATATTTTTTCGAAGTAACTGTGATAATCTATAAGTCAATATAAAACGAACCCCCTTTTTAGGGCTAAATAACCTTAACATGAATCTATTGAAGTCATAACTCGTAATAGTAAATCCAAAATGAATTTATTCAATATATAGTTTATTCCATCAGCTTTCTAGGAATTTTTTATTTAAATCAACGTGCTGACGGAGTAATTGTAAAATATATCAGTACAACAAATATCCTATAGGTGTCAGAGTGCTTACTTTTGAGAAAGAACTGTGATCCATCTCAGCGTTTCACAATGCGGATATAAATCAGAGAATATATTTTGCCCGTAGTGCCTTTCACTGCAAACACCATATACAAAGATTTAACAGCTTCGCTTGTTCATATATTGTTCCAAGAGGTTAATTATTCAAAGTAAAGTTTAGGGTAAAACACTGAAGAGGATTTGCGAACAATTCCTGCCAAGATTGTGCATTTATTCCCTTCACGTAGAAATTCAAAACACTACCCCTCGAAATTATTGAAATAAACGAAATTTTCTCGGCAAACATTAGTTATCTTATTCTGGTATGCCAGTGTTAGGAAGTTCGCTGTTCCAGCGATGCAGTGCCGATTAAAACAGATTCAATTTGGCAAACTGTATAAGCTAAAATTTATTTCAATTTACAGATTCCCAACATATTAATTGTTATTTTTATATGTTTTATGGAAGTGTAAAATGTCTTGTAACCTTCAACTGTGTTTAAAAAACTTTCCCTTTGAGATGTGAGATTGTGATTCCGAAATGAGTGATTTCTGATCATGCACTCTTTGACTGAAATTATTTTGTTTAAATGTATATTTCAAGTTGTACAATTTCCATAAAGCAAAACACACGAACACGAAATTTTACCGTTCATTGGTGTTATGCTGTTACGATTTATAAAGAAAAAAAAATTAGGATTTAATAGAGTTCCGATGTAGTGTTAGTTGAAGTTACGATGTAGAAACTACCAGTGGTGCGATAATTGTGGGTCGGGAAAAAAATTGAAAGAGATACTCTGAAGTAATTTATATCATACTGAACTATTTAATTAATAAACGTGCTTTAAACTTTTTATAATGACATATTTTTAATATTTTTAATAATATTTTCTATGTGTTAAAAATATATGATATCGTTAAATAAAGTGTTAAATAATCTTACAAAGCTACATTATTTCTGTTCACTTTTACCTATATTTGCGAGACTGGGATGTCAAAATTAGTTGCCATAAAAACCAAACAACGATGATATATATATATATATATATATATATATATATATATATATATATATATATGTATGTGTGTGTGTGTGTGTGTATGTGTGTCTGTAAATAATATATCCACTACATCACGTCCTTGAACTATAACCTGAAAGGAAAAACTAGCTCATATTTACATGGCTGGAGCTAGACTCAGCCTGAAAGGAATAAAATTTAATTTTGGAAGCAGTCGGGTTGAATCGTTTACTAGAGCGACGAAAGTACATCCCTCCATTTCAGAAGGACGGATCCGAAGTTATATCACCTTTCAACATTAAACGTGAAGGCGAGGTAGGCATGTGACTATTATTTGTAGCGTCAGCAGATTTTGGGGCTCGCGATGCTAACCCACTCCTGAGTACACGTGTAGAAAATCAAAGGCATGTGATTCATGGGAAGTTCTATGGCTAAGGGTTTTAAAGCGATAAATTAATATTACTGGGGATTGGATTTAGGAAAGGGAATTTAAACGCTAGAATGGAGAGTATAATATTTAAGATATTATATATATATATATATATATATATATATATATATATATCACCAAATATTGAACAAAAACTATCTGAGGTCCAGGTTCAACCCTTCTCATTTATTTTTTCTATTTTACTTTTATATAGATAAATGAAGTTTATAATTTTCAGTGTTTTTAATATGAATTTCTTATAATTTAAAATCATGTTCTTTTTTAATTTTAATTTTTGTTAATATTTACCTTAGTGAAATACAAATGCTTATAAATACAGGGTCATCGAGAAAGGTTGGACACATTTCGAAAGCTCATAATTCTAAAATAAATTGAGCAAAAGCAATAATATTCTTTTCAAACAACTTGGCAAGTGTCCAAGATTTCTAAATGCAACTGGCACGCAATCGTGACGTTGAACGGTGCGCAGAAGCTATGCGAGGTGGAAGAGGTCTTCGTTCGGCTTTCCGTCAGTGCAATGGCGGCCGTTCAGGTGAAAGTTCAATGTCTGTTGTGGTTAGCGGAGTACAAATGTGTTAAAACGAAAGCATTCGATCAGCGAAATTACCGTCGTATTATTTATTTTTCCGCTCAACATCGAAATGTGTTGACCGCTCAACACATTTCGATGTTGAGCGGTCGCCATTGCACTGACGGAAAGCCGAACGAAGACCTCGTCCACCTCGCATCACTTCTGAGCAACGTTCAACGTTACGGTTGCGTAACACTTACATTTAGAAATCTTGGACACTTGCCAAGTTGTTTGAAAATAATATAATTGCGTTTGCTCAATTTATTTTAGAATTATGAGCTTTCGAAATGTGTCCAACCTTTTTCGATGACCCTGTATTTAAATATGAAATTTTAGTTACATGAGATTTGGAAAATAACCAGTGTAGAGGGTAATGAAGACATTTTTTTTTCTGTTGTTATTATACAAAGTACATATGTACTCAAAACACTCTACAGTTCATTGATTTTTGAAATAGTTTCTCAAACTTTGCTCACTTCGTTTTCTAGCTTTTGTTAACATTTTTTTTTTCAAATTAAAGAAAGAAATTGCTATTTCCAATAAATTTTCATTAGCGTCGCGTGATTTTTTTAAGAAAAGGGGTCACGGACGAAATAAGTCGCGCACCACAGGTCTAGACACTATATATGGCACATGTACTTGTGAAAAACGGGATCATACAGCTTCTTAATATCCGCAGTAAGTAATAAAGGGTGGTGACTGGTTTCGAACTAATTAATAGTTCTAAATTAGGCCGCTCCTAACACTCTTCGGTCCGATGAAGAGCTATTAATTAGGTGGAAACTAGTTACCACACTTTATTTTTAATTGTGGATATTAAGAAACTGCGTTTTCCTGTCACCCTTAGTACAACGATTCTTTGTCACTCTTTCTAAAGTATATAACTCTCTTTGAACAAAATTAGATTTTAAAAAAAAAATCCAACATTTTCAACTATATAATTTCAGTGGGTGTATAAAAACGAAAATTCATGAACATGATACGTCTTTCATTTGGTTATGGGTGTTGCAGCCCTTGAAGCAAAAGATTAGGGCTTAAAAATTATGTGTAAACACGATGCTCCGTTTCTGCACATATGGTATACTTTTGCCATCATGATCCATATCTTATTTATTTTATTCTTGTGATGACCAGTCCATCTGTTTATTCCTTTATTTAGATTACGGAAACTTTATGATATTTATTACAGGGAACTAATTTGTAGATTTCAGAAATAAGATTTTATTTTATGAGGTCAAATACTATCATTTATGAGGAAAAACTAACTCATGGCACAACAGTCCAAATGTGAATCAAAGCCTGCGGTGCCCATCTTCGCTTTCATGACCGTGGGCTTGGGGTGCCATACAGCCTATGTCTCGGTCAGGTGGTCAGCCTGACCCCCAGAGTTAGTTCCCAAGCATGCTTGGTCCTCATTTTATCGACCCACTCAAGATATGAAAAGCTGGGTTGACCTTATCCAGTCGCAGGGTCGAACCCTGGACCTGTGGTGTGGCAGTTTCAATAATTTATGATGCCTCTTACGTAATTACCAAATACAGAGAATATTTAGACTTTAAATGGCGCAGAATTATTAAAATAAACTATCATTATGTGTCCTCAAAATTAAGACGTGTAAATAAAACTTGTCTATGCATCACTATACGTACCAAACTATCCTGTTAATACTCAACGTCGATTCCCCCATTAAACGCTTCTCTTGAAATCTAAACACAGAATTACAGAATTCTAAAATAATTTTTGATTTTTTTTTTGTGTGTCAAAATATCCTGATTCTTTTATATAAACTGCGCAAACGTTTTCTTTGTATGAAAGCATTCTAAAGAGTGACAGTTTTAAATGTTAAATAATTCCCGACAGGAAATTAAAGATTATAATTTTTCTATTCCAAGATAATATTATGACAGGAGAGTCGACCAAAAAATTGGTGCAGATGCTTGTAAACAATTGCATCCTGTGTTTAGTGAAAAAGTCAAAACCAGAAAGGAATCAGGTTTGTAAGAATTCCATATTATTATTATTTCTAAAATTCTATACTCGCAGAGAGATTTTGTAAGATAAAAGCTTAATATGCAGAAGACTGTGTTAGTGGACAGAACGAGATCTTTTCGGCACATAGCCGATGAAACGTAGACGGATGTAAAAGTCAGTTAACGGTTGGTAGAGGAACTTCTAGCTTGTAGGTGTGTTGAGCTCGCCCTGATATCCTTAGTACCTTTGAAATAATTAGAAGATTTAATAAAGTGTTTTAGAGGTTATTGTTGTTATAGCCAGTGAGAAGGCACTTGTAGGGCGCAGTGGTCAAAGTTGGCAAGGACAGCGGGCTAGTGATCTGAGAGTCACTGGTTCGGTGTCGTCGGTGACAAATCCACTGTGGTGTATACTAATGGCGGTTGGTGCACGTAAAATCGGTCGTGGCTGCAATGTCCTCCAAGTTCTCAAATTTACCTCTGGAGGTGCGGGGTCAAGTGTTCTGGTCTTATCACTTGACTCGGTTCAAAATTACGGGACTGGGAAGCGTTTAATGGGTGAATTTGGTCCTTTGGTCAAGTCGGACTCCAACCCTTGTGATGCCACTCAAAATAGGAGCCGCACCTTCATCGCCCATAGCCTTTGGGACTTGATCTGATGTTGCTGTCGGTCAAGTGGCATAAGCAACCATAACAACAGAAGGCACTTGTCCGGAGCCATTCGCACTATTACCATGGTAATTTACTGACTACTATTTATCTGGAAACACCATACTGGTGAGTAAATAGCTCTCCGGTGCCATCTCAATTTGGACCATATCACCCCCAGGGGCGATATCTGGTGGGATCGCACCTTTCCCCGCCCACTTACCACATAGAAGGACTTTCCGACCTACAGCTTTATTGTGATGCTTTTTCCCACTGATGCTAACGCCACTGATGCCTTTCCAACACGAAATCTTTCGGTTGCGGTTGTCGGTACTAGAACTGGACTTCCTGACCTTTTCCCCTTAATTTCTAATTCCTGATACCTTTTTTATGAATTTTAAAGTATCATTTTTTTTTCCATACACGAAGGCCTTTCAGTTTCTACCTTTCCTGCAGGAACCCCGATAGGGTCAGTTTTAGTCTAATCTTTGAGAAAGTGATGCTTGTGTTCATATGGAATAATACCGTGATACTAGGTAATTAAACAAATTTGTGGTTTTTATGTTAGGTAGCAACTCATGACCGTATGCATGGTGTTACACAGCATTTCAAATAATGCTACGACCTCTGTTTATTGCTTTAAAATTATACATTTATAAGGGAATTAATGCTTCAATTATCCCTCTGGTTCAAAATATAGCACATGAAGCTTAAGGCTGCTATGTACTAAGAAAAAAAAAATCGTATTTCCCTTTTTCTCTTCTTGCAGACTCTTGTGGTGGGAGGAGTCCAGTTGACAGTTCGAGAATTCCACCCCCCTTAGGATTGACATTTTGAGGGATTGTAATGGCTCTCTCTATATATAGGGGGGGGGTTAAGCACTGCCCCCAAATTTTTTATTTAAAATATATTTTTGCCAGTTATTTACAGGTACATAAATACTGATAATCCAATAAAATTGGTATTGTCAGATAGCCTGAACTTTTCTGCAATGCGCTACAGGATTCATTTTATAAATTTCGTCCACCGAAGGAATTTATGAGCGTTTAAAACACACTATACCAGATTTTCCCCCGAATAATTTAAATTTTAAAATATTAATTGCATTTTTTTAAAAACAAACGAAAAATGTACACAAAAGTAAAATTTCTTTCTCTATGACGGAGTACAATTTTTTAAAAAAAATCTTTGAATCCAAGTCGGCAATCCGTGGACAAATTTTCTCCATAGGTTAACATTGAGGTGAGCGAATCCAATGGGGTTAGTACATAGCAGCCGTAAACAACGCACCTAATCCTCCTGCGAATATAAATCCGTGAGATTATCCGAAAAGAATATTTTCACATCACATTCGACATCTTGCGATTGCTAATTACATCATGAAAACAAGGAAATTCAAAATAAATTTCCCTGACCACGCATCTACATTTCGGCTCGCATTAATTTGGATCTCGTCGTAAGAATTCCCTTCGGCAGAAGTATCCCCTGCATCAAATTTTATTCAAAATTATATCTATATATATTCAAAGACGCGCGTTTCGCCACCTTCTAATTACATCAGAATGCTGAATTCGCATTTTCTCCTGCATAATCGGGTTATTCATCATGCATCATATTTATAGACCATCACTCTGCTACTCAGTATAAGTCTACAACACTCATTAAAACCCTCCCACGTGATTTATTGAGATGCGATCTCCCCCCTAGTCCGCGCATTTCAAAATGTGATTTCAGAGACCCCATTAAATCTGCATTAGGATCGCCCCCCGCTAATGACCATCTTTCTCTTGCAGGGCTTTTATTTTGGTGGACAATGATTTAAGGTATTCATTTTGGCCTGGTCAGTGTTTCTGGAGGTGTTCATTAGTGGTCAAAACGGACAACCCCTGACCACTGCCTAACTGAATGCGGATGACTGATGGTCAAGGCCTCAGCTGAGAATCTCGACGGTGAAATATTTCGCTGTAATACGCTGTTCCGTGTGGAACCCGTGCGAAACGGCGGAGAGTGGGAAGTCAAAAATGTGTCCGAATGTAATTTATAAAGCTAATCATGCCACCCAAACGTGTCGTGTTTTATTCAGGATAGAAAATGTAGTAGATATAAAACGAAAAAAAAAAGTCTATGGTAATTTCCTTAACCTTTTCCTTACGGGGTGGGATAGCATGTATCCCAAGAATATATATATATATATATATATATATATATATATATATATATATATATATATATATATATAGATAGATAGATAGATAGATAGATAGAGAGAGAGAGAGAGAGACAGTGATATATATACATATACATACATACATACATACATACATATATATATATATATATATATATATATATATATATATATATATATATATATATACATATATATATATATATATATATATATATATATATACCCTTAAGGGTCATTCTTACAAATGGGGTATGAAATTTCCGGTTCTAAAGGGGGAATCGAATAAATGGGCCCCGTAAGCTAAGGGTTAAAATATAAGTGAACTATCGGACAGTCTGTAGATAAGTATCACTCAGTTTCTCTTCTTTTGTAGATTAACTATGAATAATTAAACAGCATGCAGGTTATAAGAAACCCACACATAAGATAAATTAGATATGAAATGTTTTGAGTATCTTCACTGCAGTTTATACTTTAACACAAGAAGAATCGCTATTAATTTTAATTATTTAAACTTAAGCAGAGAATTCTTATTTGGACTTGTATCTTGTGGCTCCACTTGAAAGATTTATCGGAATTTTTATGTGGGTTTACACCTAAACATGGCAAGTTATAAAATGCATAACGAACAACACTTCTCAGTGCATATGTAAAACTTTTGAAAATTCATTTAGAATTAAATTTACAGAAAAATGTATTTAATTCATAAAAAATGACAAATATATATAAAAATATATATAAGTATTTTTTGTATGATCATTAAATTTTATAGTCATAGGTCATTCTATCATGAAAAACAAAATAACAAACGTCTACCATTGTTGTAATTTTTTACTCCTTTAATCTTTGATTGGTCATATTGAAATTACTTGGTAATGTAATACAAATGTCCTTGTAAAACTCAACTGTAGAAACCAAGATTTGAACCAAGGGTCTCCAATCCTGGAGGTCGGTATTTTACCAACTGAAATATCGATATTGATATTGATTTGCACATAGCTATTTACTTTTTTATTTAATCATTAGATGATGCTGAATTTTTTCAACCATGGATATTTGGTCTCATGTTTACATAAAGTACCATAACAGTTCTTTCGAACCTTTTTAAGGCCTGACCATGGCCGAATGGTTAGGGCCGTAGTCTCCGGAACTACAGTCTGCTTTATAGAAGCTCGAGTTAAGCCGCTCGGAATCGGCTCTGAGTAAATAGTTCAGGTTTGTTAAGCCCTCTTGTTGCATAAGTTAACCACAGCGTTCCAGACCAACCAACCAACCAATCTCTAAGCCTTATTATTAAGACCGCTAGTCAAGATTATGAATTTAATTCCATGTCTACTTACTTCGAGGTCAGTATTCTACCAATTGTGCTATTCCAGTGATGGTAGGAACTTAAATTTTTATTGTACCATTTCCGACAACTTTTACTGATGAGTAACTTTCACTGATTGTTAGAAATTATGTTAAATTGGAAAGATATCAGAGATTCAAATACCAAACTGACAGATATATATTTTTAATCTGTCAGTATTTATCAAATCTGTTTAAAAGTTAGTACAGTCGTTCAGTATTCATAGGAAGTTTAGCTTACTAACTCCTTATAGATACAGATTATGAGATTAAAATCTAGGACCCGAGTAATCGTGATTCCATATGCTCAAAGTGCATCGTGTGAAATTTCATTTTTAAAAAATATTTGTTATTTCGATCGTATTTCCATATAGTTGTATGGTTGTTCACACACAATTGCTTTAGTCCCGTACTCCTTAGTTTCTACTGACTACTCTTAAGTCTTCATTCCATGCCTCCATCTCCAGGGACAGGACACCATGCAGTATTTAGAGGGCAACCCATTTGGAGACTAGATAGTTTGGAAAAGTTCAAACATATGCTTTCAAATAGACAATTTAATTCCTCTACTGTCAGTGAATCAGCCCACTTTTTCACAAAGACTGAAGATCATAAAGTAAAGTATTTAGCGACTAAAGTCAGCTGAGTTAGCGAATAAAGTAAATGTACATGAAGACTAGAATGTTGTAAATGAATTTTTTATTATGTGCTTCAAGAAAAAGAATGTTCTCAGCGGCCAGGCTGCGAGTTCTCAGAGTGGCTTCAGGAAGTTTTGTTTATTTTTCTACTTAACGCAGAATTATCCAACGAGGGATCTTTTATAAGGAATATAACTAAGTATAAGGAGTATAAGGAATCGGTAATCCTAAGGATACAATATTGGAGAATACATTAAAGAGAAATCTCATTGCATCGAAGATGATTTATCTCGTTTCAGCTATTCTGACCGTTCTCTAGCTTCCCAGAGTTCGCAACCCTCCGCCAGTAACCCTGAGAGAGTAGACCATAGCAATAGAACACACAAACAAAAGAAGTGATGAAGAATAAAGTATGCTTTTGTCGTCTAGCATGGTTTATCTTTCATGCGGTGTCCACCAAAGGAACACTTAAAGTTAAAGGTCCTGTAATTATTTGGAAAGTTATTGTGTTTTGAAGATCGTAGAAACCTCTACTGACTTTCAACAAAAAGTATGAAAATGGAGATCCCTCTTTTGGAAGCATGATAAGATTTGTTTGCATGCGAAATTTCTGAATTAGTTTTAGGATATTTAAACACTGAGTCTTATCTTAAAAAATATAAGATGATTAGTCTTTGTTTCTACACCTCTCTAGTAATGTTTGTGATCCGATTTTCTGGAAATGATACAGAAATGACGAATGATGAAAATGTAAATTAAGTTAGTGCCCATATTGTAGAAGAAGATCAAATTCTGAATCCAAGGTAAGGAAAAATACTGATTTATAAACTCTAATCGAAAGCCAAAGGTTGCTGAGAAATAATTACGACAAATTTACAATTAATTTTGTCATGTGAAGAATCGAAGTTCCATTTAGTCTAGAAACACCATGAAATAACTAGATACTAGGTAAATCAAAGTGTTTATCTATAATAGTACTTTCATGTTGTATTTGATTAAAAATAAATAAAATCATACCTATACCAAATAAAATTTGTAAATCAATATTAGCTCACTTTCTTTGATTTTTTGTCATTTTTCTATGAACTAAATACATTTTTGGTAAATTTAATTTTAAATGAGCTTTCAAATACAGTGATTTCCGCTTATAAGAATCACGTTTGTTATTACTGTTTTTGATTCTTATAAGCGGTTGATTCTTATAGCCAAAATTTAGGTTTTTGGACAGGCACACACACACCTATATATACATATATTAGATAATTTACCATAAAATACTCTTTAATTTACGTTAATTATCTTTTATTAAAATTATTTTTTATAATTTTAAAAATAAAACTTAATTTCTAGACCTATAAGTAGATACACATGATTATAATAAGAGAAGAAAAAAAATCCAATATTTGTTACCACATACCTTCTTAAAAGTTTTAACATTTCAACTACAGGAAGGGAGCAAGAAAAAGTTTTCTATGGTAGTTTGATGTAATGAAGTTTTCAGGAGGCTGTTTATAACTCTTTCAATACTAATAGTTTCAGACGAAGATTCACCTTCTAACTTACGTTTCACGGTTTGATAACGTGCTGATTCTACTAATCTCACGTTTGCCTAAGTGATAGTGGACGTGGACACTTCGCCGAAGATTTATGTCTTTCAGGGTCCAGGAAGTCGCAACCAGGATGTGGGAGGTGGTAAAAAAAAGAGTCCCTATTTTTGTTTGTCTGTGGAGAAAAGTGAAATCGGACCTGAACGGGTAAAGATGCCCCTGGGTCAAGCTAATAGGGCAGGGTTGTGCTAAAGCGTTTAAGAGGAAACTATTATGTCTAACAAAGAAAGGGATGAATTTTATGACTATATTCCATCCCATCTTATCAATCTTTCTTTAAAAAAAGAGAAAGAACTTCGTGCCTTTTGAGGGTTTAAGTGGCTTTTTTGGAAAAATGAAAGGAAAGCGAAGAGTGTCAACTGATTCTTAAAACCGGTGGATTGATTCTTTAAAGCGAAAATTTTAACATGGAAATAATACATTTGTTTTTGTTTTCGCGATATTGATTCTTATAAACGGTTTATTCTTATAACCACTGATCACTATAAACGGTGGTTACTGTATATTAAATGTGATCTCATATGTGTTATTCGTTATGCATTTTATAACTTTCCCTGTTTACAAGATATAAGTCCAAATAACACTTCTCTATTAAAAGTTTAAATAATTAAAATTAATAACGGTTCTTCTTGCGTTAAAGTATGAAACTGCAGTGAAATTTTGGTAGATACTTAAATAACCTCATATCTAATTTAACTTTTGTGTGGGTTTCTTATAACCTTATATTTTCTTATATTTTCTGAGATCAAAAATTATTTTCACTTCGCAAACAATCCAGGTACAAACTTAACATCTCATTCCAGCTGGCTATCAAAAGCTTCTAACGTCAGTCATTCCACAATCTGTTAAAGTATCGGTCAGGGGATGTCCATTTTGACCACTAATGGATATCCTAATTCACTGACCAGTCCGAAAATTGCTGACACAGAATGAGAATCATTAACAGCCGGGCATTAATGCGCTTTTAATGGGCTGCGATCAAAATAACATTCTGCAGGGTAAGGAATACGGGTGTGTGTACGATCCCAAATAAATTAGGGGGTTCAGCTTTAATGAGTTCACTTGGCTACCCCACTTTGCAAATGAGTAATGGTCAATCTGTACGGTATTTGATGGAAAGATAATTCATCCAAGAAAAGTGTGGACGGAAGGTTTCTTGAAATTATTGTTAATTTACTCTGTTGATAACATGATTATGACTCAGTTGTAAGAATTATTAGAAACTGAGAATTATTCTGCTGACATGATTTAGGTAGTGTTCCCCAAAATTAGTTCATAATAACGTTATATATTTTAAGTAAATTAATTTGTAAAATTTTGGTACTACTTAGCCACTTCATGCATAATGCGACCCTTTAAAAATGATGGTTTAGTTGCTTTGTCAGTGAAAATAAAATTTCAGTTCCAGTTACGCAATTATAATACCCATGCAACTAAACTGAATGAACTTTAGCGTATTATTTAAAAATCTTACTTGCATGGATCTTAGGTTTATTTTTATTTCTGAATAGATGGAAAAATTAAAGCATAAATTTTAATTAAATAAATATCAACGAATATTATATTGACAAATATAAGAAAAGAAAGGGGATTATTTAAAAACTATAGAAAATAGGCGCTTATAGAGTTAAAAATTTTAAAAAATTAGTGTTCAGTACTAGATCTTTCTTTAGTTTTTTTCCTTATTTTGGTACTTATTTTCTAAATAATTTTTAACGTTGCACAAGGGAGATTTATATTTCTTGACAAAAATTGAATAATTTAATGTTGACATTGATTTCACCTAGTCCTAACCATAATTAAATGATTTTGCAAGGAGGAATGTTGAAGACAAAAGAATATATTTTGGAAAGGCAAACTATTTCTATAATCCCCCCAATAAATAAATAAATAAACTCGAGTAAAACAATAGAGTTGATATAAGGAATTGCAATAAAGAAAAGTCATAACTGAAAGTTTATACAAAGGGTTTTGCTCAAAAAATCAAGGTATTCTTTTTTTAACAATTTAAACATTTTAATCTTTTAATGTTTAATTTTTTTTAATATTTTAATTGTTTTACAAATTTTAATTATTTTCTCAGCTATTGTCATGTAAAATTCATACTTAAAAAGTAAGTAAATAACATAAAATGGTTATGATTATGATGATGATAATCGTAATATTTATACAAATAGCAAAAATATTTCGAAGACTTCCATTAAAGTTAGATATGCCAAAAAGTAAGTTATAAAGGAAACATATTTAAAAAAAAAATCATGTAACATCTTTGGTTTCTTGCTCATCTGCATAGTTTGAACTCTGTTTTTTTTTAAAAATTTATTTATTTATTTATTTATTATTATTATTATTATTATTATTTATTTATTTTATTTATTATTTTATTTTAAGAATTAGTTTAAAAATCGTGTCTGTTTTTTCATACTAATTTAACTTCGCCACTTTGAATTTTTTTAAAAGAACGTAAACTAAACTCTAATACGACATAAATTTTAAGGTCTGAGAAAAGTTTTCAAACATCTGTCCCCCATCCCCGCTCATAAAAAAAAATTTTAAAAAGGCAAATTCTTTAAAAATTA
Organism: Dolomedes plantarius; assembly: GCA_907164885.2. Taxonomy (NCBI): domain Eukaryota; kingdom Metazoa; phylum Arthropoda; class Arachnida; order Araneae; family Dolomedidae; genus Dolomedes; species Dolomedes plantarius. The sequence continues at coordinate 192,128,335 of OU015493.1, forward strand.
CTGAAAAATTTGTCACGAACTGCACAATCGAAAGATTTAAATTAATTAATGAAATATTTTTCAGGCTAAAAAAATTTAATGAGAGAAACGTGAGTAGATGTGATAAGAAAGTAAAACTGAAAAACAAATGCAATGGTAAGATATTTCTCTTACCAATCCACTCAGATGAACGAAGTTCTCATAAATTTAATCAGTTAGATATTCTTAGAGTTGATTTCTTGGAACTCTCCGTAGAAATTGTATAATTGCTATTTCAATAGCAGGCTAGAGTAGAGAAATATAAATTAAAAACCATCTAAATTTGATTTTAATTGGCTGAACAGTAACTTCATACTCTTAAAGTGATTTGCAATCCTACACCCGAAAGGAGGTTCCAGTGGAGTTGCTGATGTCAAAATATATACAGTCGAACCTCCATATATCGAAGTAGCAAATTGCCGGAAAAAAATTCGATATATAGAAATTTCGATATATAGAATGGAGCTTAGTTTTATTATAATTCTCCTAAAAAAAATTAAAGCTAATTTTCATATATGAAACTCCATTTCTAATTTATATGCGAATCCCATTAAATGAAAGTTAATAACAAAAATGAATTAATATGAAAGATTTATTGAGTACTACATACCTTTAAAAAAGCAATAATCCAGACAGTGGTTATAATGATCACAGTTACATTTTTTATTTATTCAGTCCAATAAAAACTTAATCAGGGACCTTTTCCGCGAATTGAAGTCCATGACATATTGTTTCAAATGCCAAAAATTGGGAGATTTTATTCTTAAGTGGTATAAAATGTCCCAATCTGTCTTGAAAAAAATTTCGATATATAGAGATTTTTTCGATATATAGAAACAATTTTTCTATGTAATGAACATGGAGATTTGCTAAGAGTTCGATATATAGAAAATTTCGATATGTGGAAGTTCGATATATGGAGGTTCGACTTTATTTCCAAAGCTACGTAGTGAGGAATTTTCAGAATCGGCTAAACGTATTGGAAATAATATGAAAATGGCAGACAGGAAATTCGAAACTACTACTCGATAAACAGAAGAATTAAACATTAGGTAAGTATCTAATGAAATGGTCTATGCTTTAACGTTCTTCATTATATGTTAGTCGAAAGTTTCAGTTTTAGAATTTCAGAATGAGATTTCACAAAGTTAAGCGATGTGACGTTAGAAATGTTATACGAATTGACAGCATTATCGATTTTATTGTATCAAGATACGGTAATAATATACAGGTAAAATAGAGCTCTAAATGAAGGAGAATTGCAGTAAATCATTGAAGTGTAAATTATTTTTAAATTTAATTTATGTACTAATAATTTCTTAATATTAGTCACTATAAATTGGTCATTTTCCAATGAGATAAATTTCTATGCTTAATTACCTTAAGGGGACCGTGGATCTTTATTTGAGCAAATCTCTTTTATTGTAATACTAGAAGGTAACCCGTCATTTTGACGTCATAATACTAATAATGACGTCATAATGGAAAAAGTATATGAAAGTTAAAAAATATCCCGAATTATCTAACAATATTGCATTTAATCCAAACCTTGTAAAAGAAAACCCTTTCATTATTTTTTATTTATTTAGTTTTTCATGCGATTGGAGTAGTAGACTGCCATCCAACCCGCCATTTTGACGTCATAATACCAATAATGACGTCATAATGGAAAAAGTATATGAAAATTAAAAAATATCCCGAATTATCTAACAATATTGCATTTAATCCACACCTTGTAAAAGCAAACCCTTTCATTATTTTTTATTTATTTAGTTTTTCATGCGATTGGAGTAGTAGACTGCCATCCAGTTTTTTACAGCTCACTACGCTATATGAATACTTGAGCTACTTGATTCATTCACATTCAAGTTTGTTTACTTTCAGAATTCATCGCAAAAGTAAACAGATTTTTAAAAACTGTTAAATATACAGCTAAAAGCATGCAATTATTTTTAGTTCAGAATGTTTTATAGAAAAATAGGCTGAACAAACGTGATTTGATGGAGAAGATATTATTTTTTAGGTAAGAAAAAATTCTGATCCACATCTGAAATTGAAATTAAGCCTACCCGGTCGTTTGTTTACTGAGGGCTTCAATTGAAAGATGAGTACAGTCCGGAAGTGTTATACAGAGACAACGGCTATTATATATATAATTGATTGTGTTATTGTAAAAAATATTTAAATATTTCTGTAGGATAATAGTACCAAAATAGTTTTTTTCAAGTAAAAAATCCTTTATGAATTTTCTACGAAATAAGTAATAAAGGTAAGTGTAGTAACAATTTTTAAATCTGTTTTGAGAAAAACAGATTTTTCAAGGTTTTTAGATTTTTTAAATGCTCTATGCGACTTAATTTTTGTTCAAAATTCATGAAATTGATAAGGAAGAATCTTCATACTGTTTACAAAGAAACTGGGTATGCATTTTACAATTCGACTTCATTAAGGTAATTCAATTTGATTTATAACTTATTAAAAGGCAAAATTTTGATGACAATCGGGATGGAATTCAGAAAAAAAATCTCTCAAAAATTAACTATTCGAAGGATTAAATAATTGATAACCATATTTGTTTGTTATACTGTTTAAAGTGATTAAAATGAAAAATCGAGGAAATATCTCATAAATTAAGTCGCAAGGAGCATATTAAAATTTTGTTTATAAAATTCAAATTTTTTTAAAAATCTTAAAACTTTAATAATATTGGAAATTTCTTTTAAGGTATTCTATATACTTATGGTGAAATGTATATGTGTACAAAATTTCGTATCTCTATGATAAAAAGTAAAAATAAAACTTTAACGTCCACCGTTTCCTTAAATTCTTTCCTTCTTCCAGTACTTATTTTATATCAACTACCCATTATGGCCATTGCATAGTTGGCATGGCGGGTTAGGTCCCCCTTTACTGTAGCCTAGGAAAGGTTATTTCAATGTATATATAATTTCCCCTCTACCAGGAGCGAAAATCCCACCACAAAATATGGATAACCACCTCCTAAAACTTGGTTCTGATTGCACCACTAGATTGCAGGCTACAACCCTTATATCTTTCCTCTTAACGATAATTGAACATAGTGGATCGGATTAAATCATCATGCTTAAAATCTCCCGGACAGGTTTATTGCAAAGGCAGGGCCCAACTAAACGTCCTTGTTCGAAGTCAACTCCTGCTGTACCACTAATACTGTTTATGTCTGAGATTTCCAAACGCATCTGTTTTTTCTTGCATCTCCGAGCACGTGATGCGACGTAAATCCGACAATGCACTAATTGGCATAGGTGTCCAGAAGCTTTTGAACGTGTAGGGTGTCTTTCTAACTTTGAATGCGGGGGAAATAAAGCTAATTCAAGAAGTTAAGGAATTCTAGAAATATATCTGGGGTCAAACGATAAATCTCAACAACAAAGCAATAAGTAGCTGATAAAATCAAATTGTTATTGGGCATAATTGCTAAAATTATGCAACAGAATGTAAACAATTTTCTCTTCAGTTTATTTTTTTTTCAATACGGGGTACTTGTTCGAAGACATTCGCTTTTACACCGCAATGATTTGTCGTGTTCTTGTTTATTGGAAGCGCCATTCTGGTGAGTCAACATAAACCCTGGACCTCAATTTAGACTAAACATCACAAGGGGCGACCTTTGGCGTGCTCGTACCCTCCTTCCTTTCCTCACAGAGACTTCCCGGCCTACAGATTTTACATGCCATTACAAACCCTGTGTAGACACGAGAACATTCAGTGGTGCTTGTTGGGATTCGATCTGAGCTCCCTTAGTACCGAATCCCGACACCATTAGATTGCCACGGGCCCTCTTCTCTTTCATTTTTAAAACATGCAACAAATACTAAATTAAATTAATAATATATTAAAGAAAATATAAAATGTAAACAACTTAAACTAAAACCTAAATATTTAAATATCAATCTTTATAACTCTAATTTAAGTTTTATAAAAAAATCTATTTCCATTTGTACTGCTATATATGGGTTTAATACTTAAGAAACTGCTGATACCTTAAAATTAAAGACTTATTTAAATAATTCTTACATAGATTTGAATAAGAATATAAGAATATCATTTATAAATGGTTATTTCTAATACATGCTTTTTTTAGAGAATTTAAAATCACCCTATTATTAAATAGAAAAGCTAGAATCTAATACTTTAAATTTTTTAATTATATTGTTCTTTAAAGATTTAGATAGTGTCATTATGAGTCTTTATTAGGAAACTAACTTTAAACAATACCTATCAGAAGACTCATGTAGTGAATTATAATGTAGCAATTTATCATAATTAAACTGCACGGGTTCATAAATCTATATACATTAATAAGGTTTGTAAACAGAATGTACTTTACAGCAGAGTGGATGGCATTTCATGAATCAATAAGGTGTGTTATCTATGAATAATTATCCTCATGTGTAAATTAATCCCGTAAAGTGTAAAACTTATTTTACAAATTTGTGATATCGTTACTTTTAAAGTGCATTCAGTTTTAACATTTTTATATTTTAGCCTTTCGCCGAAATATTATTTAAATTTAGCGATACCACTGTAACTTTTAAATTAGATTAATTTTCGTCAATCTTTTATTTCAGCCTAACAATTACTTATATAGATCACTCAGCTTGTTATTGAGTTTAACTGTCCATCAGACTATGGCCATTCCATTTAAATACATAAATAAGAAACATTAAAATTATTATAAGTTTCGAAAACAAATTTGTACATCATTAAGAATAAAAAACAAAGAGAAGACTGATATTTTGAATTAGGCGGTGTTTTAATGCAATTTACAGTCAAATTTAATTATCTAAGTTTTGATTTTCAAGTTCCAGACGTTAAAAAAAAAAAAAAAAATCAGGGAGTCTCTTCTAACGAAGCTACAGCGGGTTATCAAAAATAGGATTTCTTTTCGCTGCTTACCTCTTTTGTATGTTTATATGTATGTATGTGTATATATGTATGTATATATGTACCTATATATATGTACCTATATATATATGTACCTATATATAAGTAATCCTACGTGAATAACCCGCGGTAGTTTCGTTAGAAGATTCTACCTGAAATTTTTTAGCTATTTCCACTGTAGTCCTATAGTATATTATTATACTGAAGCCCGTAGAAATTTTTGAAACTGTATTAAAATATGCTATTCTGGTGTTTGTTTCTGATATCTTTCAATAAATTAATAAAATCAACAATGAAGCAAGTATTTATTCGAACTTAAATTTAACATGCTCCTAATATACATTACACCTTGTGATTAATTTAAAATATTGAAAAAAAAAATCTGAAATTATAAATAGGACACCAAAAGTTCTAATCTTATTCCCATGGGTGACACAAAAGTAAAAAGGTTGGAAATCCCTGAATAAAGGGTTTGCTTTTTCATGCACTTTAACTGTTTTAGTCAGCATTAACTCAAGAACATCAGCGAAAACAATTTGCCTTTTTGGTGGGATTTTACGTTGCTTTACTCTTATTGTGTTGGTTGAAATATTTATTGTGTGAAATTCGTATAAATTTTACCTAGGTTGAAATCACTAGATAATTAAATTAATGCTAAATAATTATTTTAAGACAGAAACAAACTTCATAGCTTTGGAACTGAGCATTATGAATATCACTCAAATATTTATTATTTGTAACAATCTAAATGCACTGATTGTTGAGCTCTATACATCATCATTCATTCAGTAAGGCAGCCTATCAGAAGCTCAGCATCCATGGGGCATGTTAAAAAGAGACATAATCAAAGTCCCAGCGATTGTGTTGGTGCTTTACTTGCTGCCAAAGTAAAATAATGTATCTCTCTCATTAAATATCGTAAGATGGAATTCTTCATTGAAACCCAACTCCTTATGGTACATCTTTATAAATATAATATCCCTGCTTATGGCGATTTTTTTCTCCTATTTCGTGATTTAACTCTGTATGCTAATTTCTACCTCGACGATAAAGTTCATATATAAGTGTTTTATTAAAGCATAGAACAGACCGTCTCAGCAATTATAAATGAGGTTTTTTTTGTTTATTTGATCGCCTTTTTAATAAGGAATTATTTCTGTGGTTTTGATAAACCCCAGTTTCAATTGTTTACAAGCAAGGGACATGGCATTAAACAAGTAATAAAAATTGTCCCGATTCATTAAATACGTTGAGTATCAAACAAAACGTTACTTTTGGGGAAGTTAATCTGTATAAATCATTTCCGCGCGTAATTATTCAGCAAAGTAACACCTCAAGTAATTAGTGGGACAAAGAAACTCTGTAATTGTGATTAAAAAATACGACAGTCCTCAATTACTCCGATCGTACAAAGCCTAGATCTAATTAAGAAGGTATTTTCTGATAATTAACTTTTTGGGGGAGTTTCATTTGGTCGTGTGTCTGTAAAGATATTTGTTTTGTGGAGTCTGAATGTTGTTCTAACGAAAGTTTACATGTTTTTGTTTTAGATTTACCTTGAAAAAGTGCAGGAGCATGTTGAGAGCCTCCTGTTTCTAATTAGTTTTCATATATTTGAGGGCACTTTCTAATTACTGTTGGTATATGTGGTAGAAGTTATTAGGCGTTTTTATTTATAGGATAACGTTGTCTAAGATGCGGAAGATTAGTTTAATAATTCAAAATATAACTGATTAATTTTTGACTCTCTTTCAGTTTTAAAGGACAATTTAAGGAATATCAATAATAATTTCAAAAATCCAAGTGTTACAAATTTTGAAACATTAATAATATCGAAACGTCTGTGTAATTAACGTTAATACTGGTAGTAAGTATCTTATACTAAAATGGGATGAAGAAGTTTTATTTACGATGTAAATCAGCAGGTTAATAGGAGTAAAATAGGTAAAACTATTGTTGAGTGAAAACAAAAGGACTTTAACTCTGATATCGCTTCCTTTAGTAGATATAAGAATATTTATAAACTATTTTATATTGCTGAAATTCGTTAAGATAACCTTAAATTACACAAAGAAGTATTGCCTAACGTAAGAGATGCTGGTATTCAAGTTTATTATCAAAGAGGATGCAATAAGTACAAAGACATATGAGTTAGGGAAGTTAAATATTTCCACTATTTTTATGTTTATAAATAACATATAAATTATATGCTTATCATTACTTTTTTAAAGATTATATCGGTAATTTATAACATCATATTGTCTATATTTCTCTTTTGTTTTCATTGTGTAAGAGAAATGTATGTGATGTAGATTATCTCTTTAATGTCAATTTTGTGTATGATAACATGGGAAAATAAAAGTATTCTCTCGTGGCAGCTTCTTGTCAAGATGCTACAAAACAGATATGCTTTGCAGAGACCCTTCCTATGATATATGCCTAAAGCTCCTATCAGTCCACAAAAATCCACGCAACACAACAGTATTGCTTCTTAAACAATACTGCTCTCGTAAACAGGAAAACATATCCTTTGATTAATGCGGAAAGAGCAAAACACTCTTTGCGCGATAAGTACTCTATTCTAATCAACCTTCCCTCATCCCTCTACATAAAGTTTCATTTATCTGGGATGGAGTAAAAGCAGAAAATTTGTTCCCGGACTGTCCTCATACGCACCAGTCAATGAGACAAAATCGAACTGATGTTAAGCATTAAGCATAATTATAAGATTTGAAAAAAACTTTCCCAAAGCCCCCTTGTTAACCATCGTGAGTCCCCATGGTTAACATTTACATACGGTGCCTAATATATCGTATGTTAACCATGGGAACTAATGTATATCATGGTTAGCATACTTACTTTAAACCTTGACTAGAAGCTGGGGTTATGAATGCGTTTAGAGTGGTCACAGGCATATTTTTAACTGTTGTTAATATATGACATTGCTGTTATGATAACTTTATGTACAAGGCTGAAATTAAGCTGATCAATGATTGTAACGTTTGTTCAAAAATTCCATAGTTGTAACAATGCGATTAATAAAATGATTTTTATCTTCTTCATAGTTTTAAAAGTACAGATCTATTAATGAATAAATAAAGCAGTTTAAACTTAAACAGTATCAAGCAGTTTAAACTTTAAAATTTCTTATCTTAAGTGAGCCGCGGATTTGAATAATTTAGCTGGTAATTTGTTTCACTTCCTCGCACCCAGAACTTTCCTTTTTTCAAACAGATGCGTTAAGGCTGCTGTATACTAACCATATTGGATTCGTTCACCTCAGTGTTAACCTATGGAAAAATTGTGTCCAAGGATTGCCGACTTGGATTGAAATATTTTTTTTATTGTACTGCGTATTTTTTTTATTGTACTCCGTAATAGGGAAAGAAATTTTACACCTTTGGGCAATTTCGTTTTTTTTTAAATACAAACAATATTTTAAGATTTAAGTTATTCGGTAGAAAAATCTGGTGTAGAGTGTTTTAAACTCTCCTAAATTCTTTGGGCGGGAATTTATAAAATGAATCCCTTTTCAAGGTGTAGAAAAGTTTAAGCTATCTGAAAATACCATTTTTATTGGATTATTGGCATTTATGTAGCTGTCAACAGTCGACACATTTTCTCCATAGGTTAACATGCAGGTGAGCGAATCCAATAGGGTCAGCACACAGCCTTATCCCATCAAGTCAACCACTACACAGCTACATCACGATCATGGTCGTATAAGCCTCATAAAATTTCTTGGTTATTTCTAAGTTACGGCTATTGCATAGCGTTGAAATTCAATAACCAAAAATTGTTTTCATTTAACTGTGTATTAAAAGTTCTCCTTACAGTGTAGTGAGTTAAAAATTGCGACTGTTAAGGCTGCTATGTACTAACCTTATTGGATTCGCTTACCTCAATGTTAATCTATGAAGAAAATATGTCCAAGGATTGCAGAATGGGATTGAAAGACTTTTTTTAAAATTGTTCTCTGTAACAGAGAAAGAAATTTTATACCTTGGAGCATTTTTCGTTTTTTTTTAAATGTAAATAATATTTTAAAATGAAAATTATTCGAGGGAAAATCTGGTGTAGTGTGTTTTAAATGCTCCTCAATTCCTTTGGTGGACGAAATTTATCAAAAGATTCCCGTTGCAAGATGCAGAAAAGTTCAGGCCATCTGAAAATACCATTTTTATTGGATTATCAGCATTTATGTAGTTGTCAATAGTAGGCACATTTTCTCCACAGGTTGACATTGAGGTGAGCGAATCCAATAGAGTTAGTACAGCAGCTTTAAGAAAGGTCAGTGCTTCCAGTAATATAAAGTACAGTGAAGGCAACTAATACGAGATAGCTCGTCAGGGAATGGCGTATGAAAAATTAACCTTTAGCTTATGGGGTCCATGTTTCCGATTCCTTCTTTAGAACGGGAAATTTCAAACCCCCTGTTGTAACCCCCTTATATATACATATATATATATATATATGACAGGCGTGTGGTTTGCCTGTTCTCACATTAATTTGCAGTCATCATCTTAATACTGGTGGCGAGTAGTAAGTAGACTAAATCCAATAAACAAACATCGTTCCAACGAAATCAAGTCTAATTTATTTCTACTTCCAGCGACCACTGATCCAAGTAGCGCATATTTGAACGCTCGCCATTTTCAAATTGTGGACCCAGCTGACACACGTCCACCGGCAACGATTAAATACCGCGTTCTGACAAAAATTCGCGGGCATCTCCGCTCGTCAATTCTCCCTGCACATGCGCAGAGCCCAAACCAGACATCTTTCACGGAGAATTACATAATTTTCCCCCTCGAACGCAAAACCCACAGGCGCGCCAAGATGACATAATGAAAAGGAGAATTTCCCTTTCCCAATTCGCGTCTTGAAATACGAACAATTAGAGGCGAATTACGCCACGAATATAATTTAATTCCCAAGCCCCCTTTAAATTTAAGGTAATCGTTCTTTTCCCACTTAAATTCTGACATATATATATATATATATATATATATATATATATGTGTATGTCGCATATATATATATATATATATATACACATATACAGTAGTTATCAAAAATAAGGAAAAATCACAAAAAGAGGGATAACACGTTCAAAACTAGGACAATCTGTTTAAAATTTGAATATGTTGTTAAGTAAAAGGTGCTGAACAATACTACATTATGCAAAATTGTGGCGCTGCAGTCGGAATACATCATTTGCGAGGAGCATAAAAGTGCAGATCTCAGAGCAAGGCGGCAATTGTTGCTGCGAGGCTGAGATTTGACATCTGGCATAGCCAAATTGTAACAATTACCTCCAGGCATCATTTGACCGAAGAACTGCGAGGGTGAGCTATTGGGAGACTAGAGGCAGGACAAAGTCAGACAGAAGTGTCCAATGGCTAAATGGGAGTCCGTCTGTGGTTCATAAACTTTGGCAACAATTTCTAACCACGGATTAGGCATCCAGGAGTTATGCGCCAAGGACAGCCATACGCTACGACGAATGCTGATGACCGATATTTGTCATTATGCGCACGAAGGAATAGAACCGCAACTCCGTCTGCACTCAGATCCTCCCTCGCTGCAAGATCCGGAAGGTTGGTATCAACGTCAACCGAGCTTATAATGCTTCACGAAGGTGGTCTTTTTACGAGGCGACCATCCATTTGCGTCCCGCTCACGTTACGCCATAGGAGGGGACGTTTGCAGTAGGTACGTCAACATGTCCACTGGACGCGTGATCAATGGAGGGCTGTTCTCTTTACGGATGAGTCCAGGTTTAGCCTCAAAAGCGATAGTAGACGTATTTTGATTTGGAAAGAACCTGGAACTCGTTTTCATCCATCACACATCCGTGAAAGAGATGCATACGGATCAGGCAGTGCCTGTGTTTGGGGTGGTATAACTTTGGGCGGACGCACATAACTCCATGTCTTTCCCCGTGGAAATATGAATGCTCACACCTATAGAATTGACATCATTGATGACATCATTGTGCAATTGACATCATTGTGCTGTATTGCTTCTCGGGGGGATCATACGCCATATTAAAGGTACTTTTCCTATACCAAACTGACACATCCGATTTGTTCATTGTATACATATGCAAGTTTCTATAACACCATAATTGTCTGGCGATTTCTTTTTATGGTATTTTATACCTACCTATGTGTTGTATAATGTGCCTAAGTTTCATTAAATAAATTCTACGAGTAACTTTTTGAGTAATCGCTATTTTTGTGACTTTTCCTTAATTTTTGATAATTTTTGATTGATATATATATATATATATATATATATATATTCATTCTCTCTTGAGCACGTATTCTTGGTATACAGGCTATCCCACCCGTAAGGAGAAGGTTAACGAGCTCTAAACAATGAAATTGACTTTTTTTTTCCATTCTGCGGCTATACAGCGAAATATCTCTTGGAATCCAACGTAATAAAATTTAGACAGTAGCTCTGGACGACGAAAAAAAATTTCAAAAAACAAATCTCATCATCCATTATGCGAAATTTCTACTTCCTGTGTTCTAATGAAGTAAATAATTAATGTCTCATCCCATCCAGACTTGACACAACAAAGTTTGAGGGCAGAATTTCTTTTTTTTTTCCCCCAGCCGTCCATTGTTTTGAAATTGTCAAGAAATAAATCATCCGAGGCACACGTATGCGCGCTGGGGACGTAACACCTCCGGTAATTAGCGAAACGGAGAAACAATGGGATTCCGGAAAAAATATATATTGATTACGCAGATCAGAGTACGCCTTTATCTAATTAGGCGGATAATTATCTTTTTCTGGACTCTTCATTTTTAAGAACTGCTGTTATAAGAGTTCCCATTGTCTGAATTGAGTGTGTGCGGGATTAGCTTGGATTCGTCTGGAAAACATTCAGACACCTGCCTGCACTGGCTATAAGACTGGAGAAAAGCAGGTTTTTTTTTTTTTTTCACCTTTTACTCTCTGCTGGTGGTGTTATACTTGGATTTGCAGACTAATTTAGGATTTTGTTTTCGCGCCTGTTTAAACAATTCAAGTGATCCATAAAATAAGGGTAAAATCTTTTTAGGGGTAAACAACATTAATTAGGAATAAGGATTGCCCGAGTATTTTTGCCTCATAACAATGCGTGCTAGCAAAGCCTTATAATAAATGCGGTAAAGCATTTATTCCCCCTTTTTTTTTCCTGAAAGCTTTTCTTTTTGCGAATAAGTTATTTGGAATAAATAGATTTACAAAATAAAATGATTTTATGCCTCACAATCAGGATATGTGCTACAGCGAAACAATATTTGATTTAATATTTTTTTCCAGTTATTAATGAAAAAAATTAATGCAGCAATTCATCTCAACTGCTGGAAAATATATCAAAGAAATTAGTAATAAATGAATTATTAATTAAACATGTTTGCAAGAGAAATACATGAAACAATTCATCCTCCTCTGAAGCTTTATACTATTATATTGTACGAATCAATCATATTAAATTAATTTAGAAAATAAAATAATTTTGCTCCCATCTTGAGTTTCAATTATTAGGCAGTGATAGTCTAAATAAGCGTTACTCGAACTTTTGACATTTATTTATAATTCAAACTATTTTAATTCAAATAATTTTATAGACCAAGTAATAATTTTTGAAGACCAATTAGAAAATTAAATAATTTTGTTCATCCGCTCAGTTTTTATTTGAAGTGAACAAAATATTACCAATACTTTTAGTATTTAATTTTTATTGAAATAATCCGATTTAATTTCTTTTCCTAAAGCAACTATTTATTATATAAAATCAGTTAATTTCATCAAAAGCAAATAGCGGCTCCAGCAACCTTCTTTGAACTCCCAATAAAATTTCGTCAAAGGTTTTATTAAATCTAAATAAAATATTCAAATGCAGCTTATAGATTTTAACCTAATTTACAATTAATAGTCATAACTAAATTTCTTTAGCAAGTGTTTAAAAATAAAAATATAAACATTTAAAATTATTATCAAAGGCTACGAGGTTTAACTTCCTATTAATTAGTCCACAAAAAATAGTTATTGTATTATGTTATAAACAGTGATGGTATATTTAATTAAATTTGTTATCTGTTAATACATGCAAAAAGTTTAAATTAATACTCTGTGGATATAAATATTTTATTTTGATCTTAATAGAGCTGGCATATACATAACGCACTGAGTAATTTTTTCATTAACCCGTTTTAGATCAAAGACTTCAGAGTTCAGTTGCTATTTATCAGTGGACGTAGTTCATGTTGTGTTAAAAATTTTGACGTCGGGCCAGATCGCTTGACTAATCTAATAAAATGTGTACTAATCTAATAAAATGATAATGCTATACTTTTCATTTGCAATTAATTTTTAATAAGCTCGTACACACAAATTCTATACTACATACATATACCCCCATATGTAAGACACATACACACATATCTATATATATAAAACAGTTCCGTAACTGACTGACTCACTGACTGACATAGAAGGCACAGACCAAACCGCTGGATCTAAAGGGCTGAAATTTTGCATGGCGATTCTTCTTATAGTGTAGGGGTGCACTAAGAAAGATTTTTGAAAAATTCTTCTTAGATTTTTTTAAAATTAAATTTTTAAGCTGTTTTAGGGACTTTTTTTAAGTTTGCATTTTAAATAATAATTAAAATAATAATTTGAGGGTTATAAAATTTATATCGCAAGAAAGATCATACAAATTCCTTTAAAATGAAATCTTTTTCGAATCTTTACCTCCATTTTCTGATTTTTGGTGAATTTTTAAAGATTAATTTTTAGAATTTAATTTAACAAATTTTGATGACGTGATTTCTTTTTCTGGTAATTTAAATAAATTTATCGTCACGTGATAACAACGAAATAGACAAAAAATTGTATTTTTTAAAAATTTTATCTTTCTAATGCGGCAGACGATTGGACATAAATGAGGCAGACGATTGGAAAAAATATTAAAATAAAGTAAAAGATATGTTCGTCAAACTGTACTATATTAACTATACTATATTCTTTAGTATATTCTATTAGATTTAATATGAATATTTTCATCTATATTATTTTGTCTTTAAAAATATCCCTTACGATTATATATATATATATTGTATACATTGATCGTCGTATTTATTATAAATATATAAATATATTTTTTTTGGCATTAATTGCATACATTGACCATTGTATTTAATTTGAATGTACTCCGGAGCGAAGTGCGGGTTTTCAGCTGGTGTATATATATATATATATATATATCTGTGTGTGATTAAGTGTGTGTGTGTGTGTGTATGTTGGTTGAAATCCTGGAGCATTCTGTGGCTAATATCTACCATCTTGTTTCGTTGGCCTAAATAATGCTAATATTTATTTCCCGACTATGCTAAATCATTTTCCACCATTAACAATTGACAAATATTTGCTTAAAGTTTGGTGGTTGTTATTTTTTACTGTCGGGCGCCACTGCAACGACCATCTCGAGGACCGGTTTTTCAGCTTTGGATCTGCTGATTTGCAGATCGGGGCTTCATCTAGTTATGGCGGTGTGAAGAATTCCCCGTTTAAATCATTCCCTTAAACACTAAGTGACGTCACGTTAAAAGTCGTCCGTTTTAATGTGATTTTCATGCATTTACTTTTTAACAAAATTATAGTTCTCTCAAGTTAAACTTAACCTCTTATAAATTACGTGATTTCCTGATCTATATCTGAAAAAGACATATTTATAAAGCTAATGAACAATACAGCAAATAAATAAATAAATAAATAAATAAATAAATAAATATATATATATATATATATATATATATATATATATATATATATATATATGTATGTATATCTATATCTATCTATCTATCTATCTATCTATATATACACATATATATATATATATATATATATATATATATATATATATATATATATATATATATTATATATATGTATATATATATATATTTTATATATATATATATATATATATTTTATATATATATATATATATATATATATATATATATATATATATATATATATATATTATATATATGTATATATATATATATATTTTATATATATATATATATATATATATATATATATATATATATATATATAAACAATCTATAAGAGTAGATGATAAAATAGAAATTTGACATAAATATTAACTATCAATACATAAATTATTTATATGATATAAAGAACGTATTTACGACGAGGAAGCATAAAAAAATAGCTCAAGTTTAGACCAGAATCAAAATAGACTTAATGAATAAAACATTTAGAGAGCATTAGCATTTAAAATACTAATTATCTGAAACTAATTGAGCATTTTATTATTCAAAGAAACTGCAGAGATATTTTTTAACTAGTATTCCCCCCACCTTTCCTTCAAACCCTTGCTAATTACTCGGCGTGATACGTCTACCTTGAAAGGCATGTAGGAATGATTTATTTATCAGCAGTTTTAGGAAAAAGCAAAAACTATCTGTCAGTATTCAGAATAACGAGTCATTAATTATTCGGGTGATGAAAAGCTCATTCCCCTTTATATGTGCTGAAAGATCGATAACGATGAGAGAGAAGGGGGAAAAAACACAAGCTGCGCGTAGTCCGTTAATACTTATCTGATTATTTAATACCAATGAAATAATAACTCAACAATAAACAAAAGTCTATGTGCCCCCACACACAAACAAATATAAATATATATATATATATATATATATATATATATATATATATATATACAGAGGCTGTTCGCACATTTTTTAGACGATTTTGGTAAGCGGTAATAAAAAATCGTTTGCTGCAAAAGAAATAATTGCAATTGTACTATGTTTTTAAAAGTCAAAATTATCGTCTGCGGCTTGAAAGTTTTGTTTTTATTAAAAATGGCGTTTTTAACAAAGCAGTGGTTCGAAGGCTACATTTATGCTCTTTCCGAAGAGAAATATGCATACTCCGTTATCCAAAAACGATGTGAGAGTCGTGGTTTTGTGATATCTAAAGCGTCGATAGGTAATATCGTCAACAAGAAAGGAAAAAAACGTCAAATTGGAGCCTCAAGTGGGACAAAAATTCCAAACAAGTATCCAAGGGAAAAACGGACATCTTCGACTATTGCAAAGGTACGTTGTTTAATATTAAAAGAAAATCCCCCTAGTCAAAGGACAGTTACAAAATCATTAAAATGCTCGGTGTTCACTATAAACAAAATGATAAACGTTGATTTAAATCTTAAGAAAGCGAAAAAACGCAATGTGCATCGTCTTCTTCCAAATCATATCGCTGAATGCAGGACACGCTGCAGAATTCTATATGAGAAACACTTATCCAAAGAAAAATGGAAAACAATTGTCACAATAGATGAATCATGGGTGTATTTAAATGATTGCAACAAAAAAAGAGCCATTTATTATCATAAAAGGGGAGAAAAAAATTTAAGTACATGGTTCAAAGAATCGAAAGAAAGTTTTTCTAAGGGATTCATGATTGTTGCTGGTTTTTCTTATAATGGCAAGTTAAAAATAAAGAGAGTGGAAAAAAATGTCAAGATTAACTCCAAATACTATCAGGAACATATTTTACCGCCAATTTTTCTGAATGAAATACCATCGCTTTACCCACAGTGCCATCAATCTGTGAGACTCCATCAGGACAAAGCTAGCAGTCACACATCAAAATCCACTGTAAATTTCCTAAAAGAAATGGAACAAAAAACTGGTATCAAGGCCATACCCTTCACTGATATCCCTACTAAATCTCCCAATGTATCACCTATGGATTTTTGTGCTTTCGGACTTTTAAAATCTGCATTATCCAAACGTCGTCCCAAAACCCTTACAGGACTCTGGAAAGCTGTTCAGGAGGAATGGGATAGAATACCTCTTTTGACATTTCAAAAGGCATTATTATCCTGGAAATTGCGGTGTCGAAAGATAGTTAAGAATAAGGGATGTCAAATAGAACATTTAAAACACAAGAATTTTATGTAATTTAGTTTTGTGAATACAATACACATCGTCTAAAAAATGTGTGAACAGCCTTTGTATATATATATATATTTTTTGACGTATATTTTATTTATTTATTAATTTATATATATATATATATATATATATATATATATATATATATATATATATATATAGGCATTAGCTATAAGAGTAAGAGTAAGTTTTGAATATTTAAATGTATTTCAAGCGAGACAATCTAAGCTCATAACTACAGAAGGTCCATTTTACTGCCTTGTGTTTGAATTCTACAGAGAAATAAAATGAAGACTGTTTTTGACAATTCAAGGAGTTCAGAGCTGTATTCATGTCTAGTAAGTTTATTACTTATATATTAAGGGCTGTTTATTTGCGCCAGACTAACTTACGATTCACTGACTGTATAATTATAAAAGTTATATTCTGTCAAGTATCTATGAGACATGTATTCTCTGTACTTTAGGGAATAAAAATAAATATTTCTTTAGTGAGTGGCAAGTAAATCAGTCTTCAAAAATAATTTATTCGTGAATAAAGTATAAACGTTCTTCCCTTAGCCGACAAAAGGAAGTTAATTTTTGTATCATCACCGCTAAACATTACTTTTGAAATTTATACTTGTCTTAAGTCGTCACTCTGAGAACTTAAAAGTCCTTTATTCCAAAGCACGGCAAGACCCTTTCATTGACATTTATTTCCTTACCTTATCTTATCAAAGGGCAGGCAAAGTGCAAATTAAAAAACGACTCACAAACAGGAAAGCAATAATTGCTCAGTCAAAAGGTTTTCTTCATAATGAAAGATGATGTTTGCTTTAAATTTTGAAACCTTCAGTACGTAAAACCATTTGTCAAAATTTCCATCATGCATTTAACAGCTGCGATAATTAACGGAGGAGACAATGAAAGCAAAATTTGACGAAAAAATACGATCCGCCTGACTATTTGCTCTCGGTAAACGCCTCCGTGTATTCAAGGGGTTATAGAGGATACCCAATTGGTGACATTTTAAAATATCTGGGTATTTGTACCTTGGAGTAAGAATTTGTACCTTGGAGTGATGTGTTATTGATGCATTTTGTAAGGGTGTTTAGGGCTGCCGTGTACTAACCCTATTGCATTAGCTCACCTCAATGTTAAGCCCGTCTGCACACGGAGCAACTCAAAAGAAACTGATAACCGACTCAAATCACAAACCAGACCGTGATGAGTCGCAACCTATGTAATTGAATGGAGCCACGCACACGGCGCAACTGGTTACAAACGCGTTGCTGACGGGTTTGTAACCAGTTGCGCCGTGTGCGTGGCTCCATTCAATTACATAGGTTGCGACTCATCACGGTCTGGTTTGTGATTTGAGTCGGTTATCAGTTTCTTTTGAGTTGCTCCGTGTGCAGACGGCCTAACCCATGGAGAAAATGTGTCCAAGGATTGCCGACTTGGATTGAAAGATTTTATTTTTAAATTGTACTTCGTAATAGAGAAACAAATTTGAAACCTTGGTTCATTTTTCGTTTTTTTAAATGGAAATTATATTTTAAAATTTAAATTATTCGTGGAAAAAAATCTGGTAGAGTTTGTTTTAAACGCTCCTAAAATTCTTCCATGGACGAAATTTACAAAATGAATCCTGTTGCAAGGTGCAGAAAAGTTTGGGCTATCTGAAAACACCATTTTTATTGGATTATCAGAATTTATGTAGCTGTTAATAGTAGACACATTTTATCCATAGGTTAACACTGAGGTGAGCGAATCCAATAGGGTTAGTACACAGCACTCTTAACATAGCAATCTGTTTCCACTCATTAATAAGAATTTTCAGTGGTTTATTTTCACTAAGAATTATGTTAGGGAGAAAGCGTTAATTATTTTTTTTTGTCATTATTAGTAAAATTTCAAGAAAAAAATTATCTATCAAATAGTTTGGATTACGTGTCAAAGTCTACGAAATTTTGGTTTTATCAATATTTTTTTTTCAACCATAGTATCCATTGTAACAAAATGCATTTAAAGATTTTAAGAAAATATGTCATTGAACAATTTTCACTTAATATTGAAAAATTACTCCTGGTATAACGGATTCATAATTTAAGCTAAATGTGTACATGATAAACAAAAAAAAATAAAGCTTCAACATTAAAGCATAATTTCTTAGAATAAAGAAAAATTTTAGAATTTTTCTGTAATAAAGATTAAAGCAAACACTCTTCAAACTACGAAGGGCCAAGCATAAAATTGCATAGCATGCAATTTAAAAAAAATCTTATTACAGTGAATTGCTTAAAGATTTTTCATTTCCTTTTATATGGTACTCTGAAAAAATTCCTCAAAAGAAATATAATTACTTGAATTGGAACATCGATCAATTGGAATTTATATCTCTATCTGACGAATGTTAAAACTCTTTTGTAGTTCTGTACGCCAAATATGAAGATTAAAAAACATGTTAAACAAAACTTTCCTTTAAAATACTGCTAAAAATTTCTGAAATTCAAATAAGAAAGAACAATTTCATCGTTTGCATTTTAAACGAAATGTTTGTCAAACTAAACTTTTGCAAACACTTTGATCGTGTTTCTAAATGGTTTGTCACGTTTAGTAGTTGTTACGATAAACGATTTGGTTTATGGGGAATTGAGGAGGAATTTTTAAAATGTTCACCTACAGTCTCATTTTACAGGAAAATGAATCGAAATTAGAGGAATTTTGTACATCAATTCTTACATTTTCATGGTTATTGATTTATTTATTTGCTTGTGCACACATTACAGCCATGAGTATTTTCAACAAAATGAAGTTTAAGGCACTTCATTTATTCTAAAATTTAATGCTGAACCACTTCCCTTTCTAATATTTTATGTTAAGTTAATGAACCTTGAGACAGAATGTCTCTAATTGTTTTCAAATAAAAATACGCAAGTAAAGAAGCTAGAATTTGGTGACTTCCTACTGTACTTGAAAGGTTTATCTGTCATACGAAGTGAAGTCACAGATGTACCGTTTTCATGATAATTCTTCGAAAGCTCAGAGCTCCTGTTTAATGTGTTCTATGTTTGTGTTTAGCTTTTACTTACCTAAAAACAAATTGCGTTTCCAGTCAAATTCATTTTTAAGCAATGAAATACCAAAACAGGTCTAGGACACAGTTCTTGTTATCCTAGTAATCAGTGCTAAGTGAACTGTTAAACTGGCGCTATTCGTTTCCCCAAATGTTGATTTAAAATTTGGCAGAAATTTGCTTATAAATCTATGGTGCCCGGTTTAAAGAGCTTAAGTCAAACACAGTGATTTAAATATAACAAGTTATTGGCTTTTATACCAATCGCAGAGCAATAATTTCGACTTCAGACTTCCGTACAAAGAAATGTACTTTTGTATACAACAGTGATAGACTTAAGCCTTTTATACAAGTCAAAATATTTTTAGTTTTTTTTTATCAATACTAACAAATATCTAAAAATCACTTTTTTGATTTAAGTCCTTTATACCGGGCACCATAGAAATATTAACCTAGACCTAAAAATCAGTCAAGGTCAACCTACACGTATTTACGATTTGATAAAAAAAAAATTTAATTCTTCGATGGCCAAGTTCTGCTTCAAATTCACACATGTCCCTGCATGGTTGTATATTTATGCGAATGATTTTCTACTAGATATTTCTCATTTATTTAGTGAAACATGCAGCAAATTCAAAGGGATTCAGTCACAACAGGATGGCTTTAAAATCTATAATGTGACATTCTGAAAAATTCTTTCATGTTCCGATCTAATTGTTTTCACTGCTGCCTATTGTCACTCTAAACTGACAATTTCGAAATTCATAAATATTCGGCCACAGCTTTGGTACGCTTCTGAAGCGATTTCCTTTGAATAGACAACATTTGTTCAGGATAGTGTCCAGTTTGGATGAAACTGTCGATGGATGGTTCTAAATTAACGCCTTCCCAAAGCGACAGAAATGGAATTCAATGGACTGTAGCTTGTCACTTAAAATTATTCAACTGCATGTTAGCAGTGTTTTAGAACGTTATAAGAAATATCTCGAAATATATCCATGAAATGTTAACTCGGAGAGTTCATGAGGTTGAATTTAGTTCATCTTGAGGTAAAGATAAAGCACACAAAATTAGACAAAAATTTGAGTCCCTAAATTTTAACTTATAGAGTTATTAACTTATACTTTATATTCATTGGCTTTAACAACGGCAAAGTCATGTGCAAATGCTTTGCGAATATTCAAGGAATACATAAATACATATACATATATTATACATAATGTCTCTTTTCGTTAGAAAAACATTGGCAGGAAATTCCCGATCAGCAACAGCCGGACGATGGCCGAATGACTAGGGCGCTGGCTTTCGTTACCAGAGTCTGTTGGTTCGAATCCCACTACTGGCATGGCTTTTTGAAGCCGTCCGGAATCGGCTTGAAGCAGCAGGGCCTGGTCTAATTTGCTCGCGTGTAGCAAAAAAAGACCGTAGCGCAAGCCAAACCCGAACAGAAGGGACGAAAATAATAAATACAGGAATAAATAATTACAAAAAAGGAGTACTTGCAAGAAACCATTATTATCGCAACATTTATAAATCATTTGTACTAAAAATGCTTAACTGATTTCGAAATTTGCTATCAATAATAGATTTAAGGTTCTTATTGATGTCTAGCAGTTGTAAAGATATTCCACAAGCGATTTCAATACATATTTTACATTCTGAACCAAAAAAGCAATGCTACTGCACATCAACACTATTACTATTGTATACTGAAATTGAAATAACATCTTAAACAAAAAAATATATATATTATTCGTGGTTGCTTTTAAAGATATTTCTTGTTAGATCAATTATGTAATATATTATGTTAGATCTACATTATGTACCGAGAAATAAGGCTTTTGCGACCCATACCTAAACGGTACAACATTATGACACAATGAAAGGGCTGTATTAAGCATTAAGTCACATTGGGATTAGTCGCTTCGGGTTAATCGGACCACATCGGGACGCGATCATTTCGGTTCTAATAACCGGCTGGTCCTAATAACCGGCTTGCGAAAAATATTAGGCTTATGCAATAGGATTTGTTTTGGTTCTTTAGGATTCGGTCCGAATAAGCCGCTGGTCCGATTAATCGTATTCAACTATATATATATATATATATATATATATATATATATATATATATATATATATATATATGTATATAAAATGACCCGAATGGTCCTCTCCTGAAATAAGTTTCGTGGCCAAAACAGTAAGATTAGTATACAACGAACATAGCAGTTTATTGCAGCAAAATCATCACCTTACAGTACGGCGTCCATCTCTCCTCTGCGCGAGCATATCGAAGTAGCTGTAGAACGGGTTGCCAGAAATTGGCGAGGTACGTTAGTATATGAGAAAGGGGTAAAGAACGGAAAGGTTACCATAGAGAGAAGTCGAATTACAGGCGATTAGAGATGGATAAATTTTATTAAATATATATATATATATATATATATATATATATATATATATGCATATATATATATATATATATATGCATATATATATATATATATATATATGTATGTATGTATATATATATATATATATATATATATATATATATATATATATATATATATATATATATATATATATATATATATATATATATATGTGTGTGTGTGTGTGTGTGTGTGTGTGTTTGTTTGTGTGTGTGTTTGTTTGTTTGTTTGTTTGTGTGTCGGAGGGCCCAGTGAGCGATGCAATGGTTAAGGTGTGAAGGACAAAGCATTATTAACAATAGACTTGTTCGAGTAATTTTAATACCGCTAAGGCTAGAATCACGACTAAATGATGACTACCACAAAGACAGCCTAACTAACACTAACACACACACACACACACACACATATATATATATATATATATATATATATATATATATATATATATGTGCAATTCCATTTTTAAAATTAATGATTTTTATGGAGTATGTATTACACAAAGTTGCTATAAAAGTTTTTAAAAGCATAATTGTTATTCGCGACGCACATATTATTTACCCTACTGAAATTACTTCCCATACATTTATAGTCCTGCTGAGAATACGAATATAATAAACAAACGAAATCTTCTCCCCATTATACCCCATTTATATAATAAATATTTCGCCCTCCGAATCCATCTCTAGTCCTTCCAAACGAAATCTTACAGAATAAGTCCATATTATAATTACTTCATCATCTTGTTCCGAGCCAACTATTCATCAACTTTCCTCCTGAATAGATACCACTCGTCCTGAAAAGTCCACTCTCTCCCCGAGTCATTAGCGCCTTCACTCCAGCCATTCCCCGCTCTCCGCCGTTGCTTTCGGTCTATTCATTTCGAAAATTTTACTTTGACAAAATCATGATTAAAAGCGCATTACAACTTCCATGCTAATGACCGAGCAGCAAGACTTTTCACGACTTCGCGCAAGTATCCATTAGTGGTCAAATCGGACAATCCCTGACCTGTGTTCTATTCCGATTGACTGATATCCCGGACGTCTCATGCAAATTTCAAAGTCCCTCGATGTGATGCATTATCTGATTAAGAATTTTCCCGAATCTAATGACTATTCGTGACCATAATCTACGTTATCAGCGCATTAAGAATAGGAATTGCATTTTTCAGCTTCGGTATTCGTACTTGGCGAAGTTTAGGCTGATATTTGTACTCTCAGAGATCAGCGATCTAGTTATTTTTCAATAACATTTATAAAAAAAATTCAACCATTTGAAGTATTTCCTCCTTATAACGTCTTCCAATAGAAACTTTTCTCAACATATCAAACTGGGTTTTAAAAGCTTCAATGAAAGAAAATAAAGCTAATAAAGGATTTTATTTTATCTTCCGGCTACAAGGTACACTTAATGGTGATGTAGCAAGCTGTGTTTTTTTAAGGTTACTGTGTACTAACCCTATTGGATTTGCTCACCTGTGTTAACCTATGGAGAAAATGTGTCCAAGGATGGATGACTTGGATTGAAAGATTTTAACGCAGAATTACGTTTTTCCATGACGGTTCTCCAGAAAGATATATACATATATAAATAACACATACACACATATACATACAAAAGAATTAAGCAACGATAAGTAATCCTACGTTAATAACCCACGGTAATCTCGTTAGAAGAGACTACCTAAAATTTTTTTTCTTTTTTCTTTTTAGATTGTACTCCATAATAAAGAAAGAAATTTTACACCTTGGGACATTTTTCGTTGCTTAAAAAAAGTACAAATAATACTTTAAAATTTTAAATTATTTAGGGAAAAAAATCTGGTGTAGTGTGTTTTAAACGCTCCTAAATTCCTTTGGTGGATGCAATTTATAAAATGAGTCCTTTTGCAAGGGGCAGAAAAGTTCAGGTTATTTGAAAGTACCAGTTTTATTGGATTATCATCATTTATGTAGCTGTAAAGAGTAGGCAAATTTTCTCCATAGGTTAAGACTGAGGTGAGCGAATCCAATAGGGTTAGTACACATTCTCGTTTTGTTTGAACATATATTTTGGAGCATATAATCTCAATTTTTTTTCACTTGATGAAAAATACTAAATTATAAGACATTTCTTGGAAACAAATGTGACAATACATAAAAAAAAATAAACCAAAAATTATTTTCTGTTGCAACTTCATCAAACAGTTCCTAATTTATAATCTTAAAGACTAAGTAGTACTGACACTCAATTCTAAACCTCGACAATAGAAAATTTGTTGTATAATGTTTCTTGTGAAACATTATTCAACAAATTTACAAGTACGATGACCCATTGGCATACTCAGCCATCGCCGACACATATTAAGCTTTTAATCTGTCTGTGCTGCCATTAGATGACATGGCTGGTCTTACGCCATTTCAAGGCTGAGGAAATGAGCCACTAAACGTTTTGAAACGAGTTCATTAAACCTCAATAGTTGCTTATGAAATCGGTGATTTCCAAAGTTAAAAAACGAAACGGAACGAGAATAGTAACATGTCAATGGGTCAATTAAAAGAGACTTTCTAAGATAAACCTTAAGTATACTAGAATGCAACAAGTTTGAATTTACAGAGGTGAAAGAAAGAAAAAGCAGGCATTAAAAGCGTAGATATGTAAATGTATTTAATGCATGAATATAATTATTTATTCAAATATCAAACCATCATTTGTATTTTATTTAACACGTGAAAACGTGCAGCACAAACACGATCATATATTGTCAGAAATCAAAGCATAAACATACACATTCCGAAATCAAACAACGTGTTGATCCTCATACACCAAGCCATCAGGCTACATTAGAAAGCAATAATATGAAACAGCTTGTAATCAGGATGAAGACCTAATATGGTGACTAATAATCTCAACGTGTGTATGTATGTGTGTGTAGGGGGGGGGGGGGTGTTAAAGCCGCTGTGTACTAACCCTATTGGATTCGCTCATCTCACTGTTAACCTATGGAAAATATGTATCCAAGGATTGCCGACTTGGATTTACAAATTTTTTTTTAAAAAATTTGTACTCCGTCATAGAGGAAGAAATTTTACACCTTGGGGCATTTTTTTTTAATGCAAATAATATTTTATTCGGAATGCAAATAATAAATTATTCGCGGGAAAAAAAATCTGGTGTAGTGTGTTTCAAACGCTTCTAAATTCCTTTGGTGGACGCAATTTATAAAATGAATCATGATGCAAGGTGCAGAAAAGTTCGGGCTATCTGAAAATACCCTTTTTATCGGATTAACAACATTTATGTAGCTGTCAATAGCAGATACATTTTCTCCATAGGTTAACATTGAGGTGAGCGGATGCAATAGGGTTTGTACACGGCAGCCTTAAAGTGTTTAAAACCAGCCGATATTTTTCACAGAGTCATAAAAACAACTATGCATAAAAGTAGTGTAAATAGGTAAAAGATGTTTTAAAATATATGGTAAGCAGACAGGTAGACATAATTTCAATTTTTTATTGAGAGAATTCATTTCACTGATTTTTTTTAACGTTGGATTACGTTCCTCCATAACGATCCTCCGGAAAGCAAAATTTCAGAAGCTAAAACCGTCCTTCCGTACCTCGCTAGTTATAATTTTGGCAGCGTGCTAAACCCAGTCTATATCGCTTGGACAAGAAGTAAACAGTTAAACAGAAAAGTACTAAAATGCGTCAAAATTTTGACATACATACACACATATATATATATATATATATATATATATATATATAGATAGATAGATAGATAGATAGATAGATAGATAGATACATAACACATACATACATATATACATACAAAAGAGGTAAGCAACGATAAGTAATCCTACGTTAATAACTCGCGGTAGTTTCGTTAGAAGAGACTGCCTGAATTTTTTTTTACCTATCACGGGAGATAGTGACACGATCCATCCAAAAATGAGTTAATATGGAATGGAATTTCAGCATTCAAAAATCTATCATTTAAATTTCTTTTAAAAATACACGTATTCGAGCATAATCATTGCACATACATATACGTGCGCTTAATTTTGTGCTGTGACGCGCACATCAAAACTTTTGAGTTAATATGGAATGGAATTTTAGCATTCAAAAATCTATCATTTAAATTTCTTTTAAAAATACACGTATTCGAGCATAATCATTGCACATACATATACGTGCACTTAATTTTGTGCTGTGACGCGCACATCAAAACTTTTGAGTTAATATGGAATGGAATTTTATCATTCAAAAATCTATCATTTAAATTTCTTTTAAAAATACACGTATTCGAGCATAATCATTGCACATACATATACGTGCACTTAATTTTGTGCTGTGACGCGCACATCAAAACTTTTGAGTTAATATGGAATGGGATTTTAGCATTCAAAAATCTATCATTTAAATTTCTTTTAAAAATACACGTATTCGAGCATAATCATTGCACATATATATACGTGCACTTAATTTTGTGCTGTGACGCGCACATCAAAACTTTTATGGGGTGATCTTCCATTTTTGTTTCCATTTCCAGCGTGGAAACTCGCTCCTAATTTCCCCAATCTCTGTCTCCGCCCCCAGTATAAAAGTTCCACATTAATTAAAGGCATCCATTTTTTAATTCTTTTCAGAACTATGCGGTGTTTATGATTTTTAAAGAACGACAATGTAACCGTAACAAAAAGAATAACTAACTCTCAAACTTCGTACTTCTATCGATTGGCGAGGGGGTATGTGTGTGACAGGCAAAATTCCAGCTACAAGGAATAATTAATATTCGCATGTGCCTACCAAATGACAGTGGGAAGAACAGAGATTTTGTTTTATTTACTTTTTCGGTACTTTTCGCTGGAACTGTCAACATATAAATCATTTGTTCACATGTCGGGGGGACGTAACACCTCAAGTAATTAGTGGAACTTAGAAACAATCGAAGCGCCCGCAAAAAAAAAAAATATATTACCACTGATTGTCCTGATTAACTGGATGAAAGCATGAATCCAATTACAGCATAATGGTGGATAAATTACCTTTTTCGGGATTCCTGTGGTTTTGCATTCTCGCGCGAAAAAAAAAAAATGCTGTTCATTAGTGGAGCTTCTTGTAGGATTGAGATTTGCATTTCGTGTTCGTTTATCTTTGCAAATTCTTTGAGAATGTGTTTTAGCGAGCTTTTGTTTTCTTAAGCGTGACAGGGCCTGACTTTGTTATTGTGGTTTGGGACAATAAATTAGGCCATCTTAAAAAAGAACGAACAATGCGAAATTTAGAACAAGCACACGTCTATAAAGGGGGCGATTAAAAGAAGAATCCTCCACCTTCCTTTGACTTGGTTGTTCAGTGATTTCAACATTTAAATCCATTTTTAGGCCTGCCGATATTAGTAAAGAGGTCAACTCTCATTTAATTTACCACCACTGGATACAAAGAATCAGGTGAAAAGATCAAGGTGTAATGACCGCTTGCATGGATGGGGAGTTGAACCCGGGTTTCGAAGCTCAAATCCGATGTACTATCAACAAAGATTCCTGGCAATTCCAGAAAGTCTTATTCTCAATGACTTACCTCTTCAATAAGCCCATTTATTTCTTTTGAGGCGAAGGGCACGGGGTATTGGCTTGTATATATTTATTTATAAGCACTAATGTGCTACTGTTATCACTGACAGACTTGCGTTTCTGAACTTTTCAAGTTCACCAAAATTTCAGGGGCGCGGTGGCCCAGTTGGCAAGAGCAGCGGACCAGTGATCTGAACGTCCCTGGTTCGATGCTCGTCGTCGCAAATCCACAGCCGTGTTCACTAATGGTAGCCGGGGCACGTAAAATAGGGCATGGCTGCAATGCCCTCAAAGTTCTCAAATTTACCTCTGGAGATGCGGGGTCAAATGTTCTGGTCTCATCACTTGACTCGGTTCAAAATTACGGGACCGGACAGTTAGCCAAGTCGGACTCCGATCCTTGTGGTGTTAATTCTAAACACCTTCATCGCCCATAGCCTTCTGGACTTGATCTGATGTTGCTGTCGGTCAAGTGGCATAAGCAACAACAACCAAAATTCCCAATAAAACAAGTAATAAATGCTTCGGCAGAGGAAGAACAAACAATGAATTAAATCAATAACACTCTGGCACGTACGTAAAACATCTTACCGAGGTATTTTTTCTAGAGTTTTCTATAGAGTTTTTCTATAGTTGATACTTTTTTCTTACTAAATACAGTTTCTTCTCTTTTGAATGTTAATTTCGTATTGTGATCTGCTGTGGAAATTTCATGAACTTACCAGATGCAATTTTCTTTTGTTTTTAATATCTCGATTTTAATATGTCGGGGTGTAATGTAGATCTCCTCCTCGTGGTGCACCCCGGATAGCGATAAATGGTTTACGGCTGAAGCAGGATTTTGGAGCTTTGGTTAACTTGATGTCAACTAGGAAGAGTCTGATGGCTGGCCCTGATTATCTGAGAGTCCTACATTTTGTGGCATGGCAGTGCCTATGGATGCACAGTATTTGTCAATGTGTTCCGCATTATCAAATAACTATATTTATGGCAGATATTGGGAGTCCAGGGAACTGATGACGACGAATGGATATCAGCCCAATTAGACTATTGTTTCTACTCCAGGATATCTATATGACATTTTGTTTTGTGTTTTGTTTCTTCTGTTTGCTCTCGTTGTATTTTATTGGCATATAATAGTGTATGTCTAAGTGCTATTGCTTTAATTTTAAAAAAAAATCAATGATGCTGAATATATTTTCCATGATGTACATTTGAGATATACTTCGCAACTGTCCTCCTATTGTTTTTTTCAACAACTGAATAGCACTCACTCTAACGATTGTCTGCCAGGACTGGGTTTGAACCTGGATCTCTGAACTTCGAGGCTGGTATTCTAACAACTGAACACCTCTAGCGAAGTGAGGAAATGTTATTATAATCAACCCCTTCACAAAGGACGAATCCATTAGACTGATCGAGCATTTCTGCCGTAATCGACGTTAAAATTTTTACAGTGTACATTAAATTACCTATTACATTCTCTTGGGGCCATTTAAGACTAGTTGTTGACCAGTTGGCAAAGACAGCGAGCCAGTGATCTGAACGTCTCTGGTTCGAAGCCGGTCTCCGACAAATCCACCGCCATGTAAGCTAATGGCGGCTGGAGCACGAAAAATTTCTCGTGGCTGCAATGTCCTCCAAGTTCTCAAAATTTACCTCTGGAGGTGCGGGGTCAAATGTACCGGTCTCGTCACTTGACTCGGTTAAAAATTACGGGACCGGTCCTTTAGCCAAGTCGGACTCCGACCCTTGTGGTGCTATTCAAAACCAAAGCCCAATAGCTTAATTGGACTTGATCTGATATACTGTCGGTCAAGGGCATAAGTCACAACAACAGCAAGACTAGTTGTAATCTATACCCTTAATCATATATATTTTATACTCTGGGCTGGATGACTGTCAGGCTTCCATGTCAGAATCATGATAACATCACGTTATCATGATTTTATTTTGTTTTGGATATTTTTATTAGTGTCAAAACTACACATTAAATTTCAGTATTTTTTGGACCATAAGACGCACCTTTTTACATAAAAAAAATCGACTTAAAATTCGGGTGTGTTTTATGGTCCAAAGGTAACATCAAAAGAAAATGAATATTTTAATATATATATTATATATACTTCATATATATTTATTATATATATTTTAAATTATAAATATATATATATATATTAATTATATATACGGGGTCATCGAAAAAGGTTGGACACATTTCGAAAGCTTAGAATTCTAAAAGATATTGAGCAAACGCAATAATATTCTTTTCAAACAATTTGGCAAGTGTCGAAGATTTCTAAATGTAACTGGTAGGCAACCGTGACATGGAACGTTGCGCAGAAGCGATGCGAGGTGGAAGAGGCCTTCGTTCGGCTTTCCGTCAGTGCAATGTTGACCATCTAGGAGACGCTCAATGTGTGTTGTGGTTAGCGGAGTACAAATCTGGGGTTACGTCAAGAACATTGTTTACAGCGTAAAGGTACGGGACTCGACACATTTACGGGAGAGAATTGTCGATGCAATTGCCACAGTGACGCCAGACATGCTCCGTAAAACCCGGTTACAAATTGATTATCGACTTGATATGTGGAAAGCAACCAACGGTGCCCATATTGAAACTTATTAAAGCAAAATTCTATTAAATTATGTAAATTACACAACTAAATAATTGCTTGTATTGTAATTATTTCATTAAATATGATTATATGAAATGTGTCCAACCTTTTTCAATGACCCTATATATATATATATATATATATATATATATATATATATATATATGTCAAGGATTTAGTGGGAAAAGAATGATTATTCTAAATTTAAAGGGGGCTTAGTAATTAATTTATTGTCGTGGCGTAATTCGCCACTATTCTCATATCTTGGTTCGAAATACATCGAGAGAAATCGGGGAAATTCCCTTTGGATTGATTGACATCTGTGGCCACACCCATGGTCCATCTCCGGTGTATGCGTCACAGAGATCATGTGGGCATGCGCGGTGGCTTTGGATGGCAGAAAAACAATAGCGTTTAATCAGACGGCGGGAAATTCTTTATGGAGATAGTCACGCGTCGCTTGGGAGCTTGATGACTCTTGCATTTAATTTATCAGATAGAATCAGGTAGCTTAAGATTTTGGAAATAAACGATGTTAGATATATTAATTGTAGTTCTTTGCCACCGGCCTTTTAATTTATTGACTGCTATAACTTTAATAATTAAGTAAAGATAGATTAAGAAGGAGAAAAGTTTGGATGTAAGACGACGTACTGGGAAGGGTGTAAGTAGCGAGCTTGTCAACAGTCGACAGGATTCGAACCTGTGCGGGGAAACCCCAATGGATTTCGAGTCCATCTGTTGACAAGCTCGCTACTTACACCCTTCCCAGTACGTCGTCTTACATCCAAACTTTTCTCCTTCTTAATCTTTAAAATGTAAATAATATTTTTTAATTTAAATTATTCGGGGGAAAAATCTGGTAGAGTGTGTTTTAAACGATCTTAAATTCCTTTGGTGGACGAAAATTATAAAATGAACCCTGTTGCAAGATGCAGAGAAGTTCAATCTATCTGAAAATACCATTTTTATTGGATTACCAGCATTTATGTAGCTGCCAATAGTAGACACATTTTCTCGATAGGTTAACATTGAGGTGAGCGAATCCAATAGGGTTAGTACACAGTAGGCTTAAGTTGACTTTACGCAGAGGTAAAAGGATTATCAGCAGCAGACTTTCAAAAAAGGAATTTAAAGACTTTCTGTTTTATGGAGTTTTATTGAGAAAAAGTCTTTAAGAAATTCATGGGTCGGAAATATAACTTACGATTATTTTAAGAAACTTAATATCAACAGTAAAATAAAATTATTTCCTGTGTATCTTTACTACGCTTAATTTAATGTTTAATATGTTGACGAAATAAAGGAATGATACATTTTTTCTGGAATGGTTTGAATTATGTTCAGTTACGTATTATTTAAGTCTAAGGCCGTCCGCACACGGAGCGACTCAAAGGAAACTCAACTGGTTAGCGACTGAAATTACTCATCGGTTGCCAACTCGTTAGTGATGCGGCTCCGCACACGGGCCGACTCAAAAGTGATTCAAATCAATAGTTTGCGACCTGTCATGGAAGGAAGAACATCATTATTCCGGGCATTATTTTTAGTTAAATTATTATCAGAAATTAATTTATTTTAAAAAATCGTCACAATAGATTGGCTTTGATCAATCGTTTAAAAATGGACTGTATATATGGGCGCACATATTCCATACAACGAAAAACGTTAGAATTTCATTTCATCGCTAGGCAGAAGTCACGTGTCTCGTGTACGTCATTTGGCAACTTGCCAAAAGAGCGGCTGTAACATATATTGTGTAATAACACGCACAACGCAAGAGAAACTGGCGACTGAAGTTGCTAGCGACTCGACACGTTGAGTTGCCTGCGACTGATTACAAACGCGTTGCTGACGGGTTTGTAACCAGTTGCGCCGTGTGCGTGGCTCCATTCAATTACACAGGTTACGACTCATCACGGATTGGTTTGTGATTGGAGTCAATTTTCAGTTTCTTTTGAGTTGCTCCGTGTGCGGACGGCCTTATATATTCTGTTGCGTGTGTTTAAGTTTACAACTGCCACCATTCAACTCACCCGGTGCTCCAGGATGCTTTGTGACAGATGAGAGGGCAGAAACCATCTGTTGATGTTGCCTTGCAACTTCATCCGATGCAGTCGATGAAACTGTCAATAAAAAAAATTTTTAATGTAGACTCATTTCAAACAACAATATAAAATTTTTTTTAAAACAAATTCGAGTAATAAAAATGCAAAAAGTAAAAAACGACAACAGTGATAAAATTTAATCATTTTTTAATTGCCTTTAGATAATTAATGTAATACAAGTTGCTTTTCTGAGATTGAACATCTATTATTTGAACTGATTACGCTAGAAGTGCTTTTCCTATATTACTAGAGAAGTTATCTTGTTTCTATTAGTGATGTTGCATTGCGATTACATAAACGGGATGTAATTAAACAAAGTACATTCTTTTATGTATATAAATTTACAACTGAAAACTACAGTTTTTCAAACTCAATTTTCACCTTTTTAAAAGATTACCGTATCATATAAGCCACTACCGAAAATTTTCAGAAAATAAAGTTAATTTCTAAGGATTACAATCTTCCATACATTTCCCATAGAAAACTACACGGTTTATATGTTTTCTTTACGTAGAATACAATATTAAAAGTCAAATCACGTTTAGTTAAATGACAACTGTCAAGATTTTTATCCAATATAAAGGAAATTCTCCTGTCACGAAGGAATTTCTTAGTTTCAAGAACAAGACATTTAAGAGTTTACTGAAGCTGAAAGATAAAATTAAATAAAACAGGATATTAAGGTTTTTTTTTCCCTGGGAGAGTAATAGACATTCTACGTGTTTAAAAAAATGTAATCGTTATCTCACAATTAGAAGACTAATGCAAAATACCTTTAGTACTTTGGCATGATTTAGATCTCCTTTGCCCTTAGGATTTTATCTCTAAACTTTAAAATATCCATTGAACCAGAACTTACTTTTCGAACTCGGATTCAGGCATGATGTATTTTCCCTTCAGTATGTATCTATCGATTCAAAATTAAGTAATACCCAGAAATTAACGAGTATGAGAACTAAACTCATTTTCAATATGGTTGCTTAACCTTTAGCTTACGGGGCCCATTTTTCTGATTCTCTCTTTAGAACGGGAAATTTCATACCCCGTTTGTAAGAACGGCCATTTAAGGGGGTTATATAAATAAATATAAAAATATATATATATATGTATGTAAGTATATATATACGTATATATATATATGTATGTATGTATATATATATATATACATATATATATATACATATATACATATATATATACATACATATATGCATATATATATATATATATATATATATATATATATATATATATATATATATATATATATATATATATATACATATATGCATATGCATATATATATATATATATATATATATATATATATATACACACACATATATATATCCCTATTTTTGAGCATTGGAGAGATTATGGATTTATATAATTTTTTATCTTCAGTACATTTTTGCGTCTAAATTCAGGGATAGTCTGATTACAACAAGAGAGTTTGAGAGATATATCTTAAATATGTCGTACCTGCAGATTTTGTTTGTCGCCCTTATTTAAAAAAAAAGGGGGATTTTATCAGGATTTTTAACTTGTTTATATATATATATATATATATATATATATATATATATATATATATATATATATATATATATATATATATATATATATTTCTGGAAATATTTTACTCGTGTTCGGAAACGTCAGTGCAAAATATGTATTTTAAATTGAATTGCTCGATACCTCCAGAGAAAATGTTGACGGGAGTGATACATTTATCACCATGTAAAATATTTTGTACGTGCGAAAACATTAATAAAGCATTTATGATCAACTCCTTTACGAATAATACTTAAAAGTGACAAAACTAAATAATTTGGTTGAAAAAATACTTTACGGAAATTAAAAGTCTAATTCCTTACTTGAATACTTTGTCTGAAAAAATTATTTATAATACAGAGAGAGACAGAGTATATGTATTTGGCAATATTTACAATTTTCGTATAATGTACAAACATTGAACAAATCTCAAAATAAATAATTTGAACGAAACGGAGTTATTGATAAAAAAAATTATAAATTCGATTCTCCCTGCAGTATTTAAAATTCTTCAAACTTTGAAGGGACGAAGATGATTGAAATTTGTTTCTAAAATGAAGAGAAGAGTAAAAAAAATCGTCTTTTCTCGTACATTCCTTTGAATTTCTTTTGGAACAAACCTCCGAATTCTCGACCTCATTCCAATAACTTTTCTCCATTAAATTCCAACGAGTGTTCCAAAATAAACACTAGGGGTGGGAGGGAAGAAAAGTATTCTTCTAGGGGGGAGGTAAAGTTAATGACGTCATTACCTTGGAGGGGGTTTCGATGGGCGTTGCCCGTCACCATCATTAGCTGTAATTAACAGAGCCAGGTGACAAATGCGATTTTATCGTCTGGCAGGACATTTATTATGGAAGCATGGAACGTCAGAGGTTAGGATCGAAGGATTCGTATGTTTGACACGCCTTTTACTGGCCGATACTGGATGAGGAAATCGTCAGTAGGGGGTGGGAAAAAGGAAAAATCTTCCTTGGAGGAAAACTGATCGGGAATCGAACGTATGCAGGCGTTCAAATCGTTTGTCATGGTTGAAAGTAGGAAGCTTGTCAATAATGAGATGTCACGTATTGTTTTAGGGTTGTTAACTTATTGGAAAAGTCAATTTCGGAATTTTATATCATTAATTTTAATTTGCTTTTTTTTTCCCCATTTCAAATTCGTTGGAGTATGCCTAATTGCATAGATGAAGGAGACAAAGACAAGCGAATATTTATCTCACACTTGATTTTATTTTTTAAACTCTTTTAACTAAAAAAAAAATAAGATTGGGGATAAATATTAAAGATTACGCCTGTGTTTCTGACAAAATATCTCCATGATATAATACTTATAAATTATATAAAAATAGGGATGAAGTTATATTTTTATAAAGAACTAGCATTATTGCCCGGCGTTGCCCGGGTATATATATAGATATAAAATATTTCATGCATTCCATCAAAAAAATACTGGGCTGCACTCCCGCTCTTCATGTTCATCTGGCCAGACAGAATGCGCTTAGCACGTTTCGACTGAATGATATACAAACAATAAGAAAGAAAGAAACTTTGAGCCTGCGGACCTTCGTCTGATTTTAAGGTCATTCCCAACCCTCTTTCTCCCGAGCATTGGAATTTGAGCTCCCCCCCCCCGTCATCCTCAAACCACCGCAGCTGGTCGAGGGGAATCCACAGGGGGTAGATGCATCTCTATCGGGCACAAAAAACATTAAAAAATTAATTTAAAAAAACTAATTGAGCCCCAAATTTCGTTTTTCCTGATTTAAGTTTCTCGGGTCCAAAACATTAACTGTGCCGAATTTGGTCCCGGTGGGTGAAACAGTCTATGATTCTATAGCGGACAAACAAACAGACAAGCTCTTTTATATATATAGATACTTCTGAAAGAAGAACCGTAGTGGGAAAAAAATCTACAGTTGGTTCTTTTCAAAAAAGGGAAAAGATCAAAACATATTAGACAGCTTCAGAAATCACTTAAAATTTCAAACTGTCAGCTACTTAAGCGTGTCAGACAGTGGCGTAGCTAGGGGGGTGCGGTGGGCGCGGTTCGCACCGGGCGGCGCATATTTTTGAGCGGCATATTTTTATTTAGTATTAGTTGTAAAAAACCACTTGTTCAATTCATAAGTTTACTATTCGATTTCTACAAATTATGAATTACTATATGATTTCGAATATTTTTCCTCATCATCAGGTCAATGTAGGGTTGAAAATATTATCTCTAAAAATTTTGCTCGGATACAGATTTACAGGACAAAAATTTTGCTCGGATACCACTTGATTGACTTAGAAAGGGCGGCAAATTGGAGACCGCCCCGGGCGGCAAAAGTTCTAGCTACGCCACTGGCGTCAGATATTCGAATTTGCCGTGAAATTGCTAAATTCGAATCCCTATCTTTCAGAGTAGGAAGTGACACCCACAGACTCTTTGTCTGGCTGTAGGTCAGATCAGAGGAGACGAAGCAATTTATTTAAAACGAAATCGTTCCAATAAATACCCACGCACTTCTATTTATCGAAATTTCCTTGTTCGTAAATAAGCATTTTTCTTCCGAAAATTCCTCTTAAACGGTTCTATAACGATGGTCAGTAAACTTTTGCTGATTAAACATAGTTGATTCTTGGATTTATAAATCTTTCTGTTTAAATTAAACTGATTACTGAAAGAATTTAATGTGGTGTCATTTGATTATGAATTAAAAAAAATTCTTTTACCATCGGGATTATTAGAAGTTGAAATTTTTGTTTGTCATCTATATATATAAAACAGTTCCGTAACTGACTCATTCATTCATTCACTGACTCACTGACATACAACGCACAGACCAAACCGCTGGACCTAAAGGGCTGAAATTTTGCATGGCGATTCTTCTAATAGTGTAGGGGTGCACTAAGAAAGATTTTTCAAAAATTCTTCTTAGATTTTTTTTAAAATTAAATTTTTAAGCTGTTTTTTAAACTTTTTTTACGTTTGCATTTAAAATAATACATTGAGGGTTATAAAATTTATATCACGAGAAAGATCATAAAAATTCTTTCAAAATGAAATTTTTTTTCGAATTTTTACCTCCATTTCCTGATTTTTGGTGCATTTTTAAAGATTAATTTTTAGAATTTAATTTATTAAATGCTGATCACGTGATTTCTTTTTCTGGTACTTTAAATAAATTTATCGTCACGTGCAAAAGAAAAAAAAAATAGACAAACAAATATTTTTTTCTTGCTAATGCGGCAGACGATTGGACTTTATTTTGTCTATAAAAATATCCCTTACGATTTTTTTATAAATATGTTTTTTTTACATCAATTGTATACATTGATCGTCGTATTTATTATAAATATATATATATTTATTTTTTTTTGAATTAACTGCATACATTGACCGTTGTATTTAATTTCAATGTACTCCGTAGCGAAGCGCGGGTTTTCAGCTAGTCGTTGATAAATCTCCTTCGGTAATAAGGTAGAGGCTTATTAGTTGCCCATATAAAGGGAACTATCCTGATTCTTTGACTGGTAAGTAGAGGAATATAAAGAGGAACTTTTTAAGACTGGAAATAGCACTAACAACGCAAAGCAAAATAGTAATAATAAATAAATAAATAAATAAATTTCTCTCAAAGTCGCTCAAAGGTTAACAAAAGACGTCTCATAGGCGAGGTTCAGTAAATTTATAAGGTCAATGAACAAACATGCAGACAATTTAAAGTACCGAATTCCTGAATAAGGTCTCTTCATCAGGCGTGAATGTAGGAGATAGGTGTTGATTTTAAAATTGTATTTAATTAAACGTTACAAGGCTAATTTCCCTAATATTTTGAGGGGATTTTAACGTAGGATTACGTTCTTCCATAGCGATCCTCCGGAAAACAAAATTTCAGATGTCCTGCGTCGCGAGTTATAATTTTGGCAGTGCGCCAAACCCAGTCTGTATCGCCTGGGCAAGCAGTAAACAGTTAAACAGAAAAGTATCAAAATGCGTCAGAATTTTGACAGCCATATATATACGTACATATATATAGATACATATATACATAACACATATATACATACAAAAGAGGTAGGCAACGATAAGTAATCCTACGTTAATAACCCGAGGTAGTTTCGTTAGAAGAGACTACCTGAAATATTTTTTTTCTTTTGTAGGATTGTCGCTTAGTCATTTTTAACACTGCCATTCCAATTAGTCTGTCATTCTAGAACTTGAAAATGTTTCGGTGATAATTTGAGTTGTGACAATTCAGACTACCCCTTTCAATACCTTAAGTATGACACTGTATGAACTGTTGAAAAAATGACTCCCTTTGGTTATGTACTGAAAATCCCGCGATCCTCTCTATGGATATTATCAAAAGGTTTTTCACTGAAATCTTCAATAAATGTTTCTAACAGTTCAAAAATCAAATTTCAGGTAGTCTCTTCCAACTAAACTACCGCGGGTTATTAACGTAGGATTACTTATCGTTGCTTACCTCTTTTATTTCTTGACGCATTTTGGTACTTTTCTATTTAACTGTTTAGTGCTACAGCGTTTGGCGCGCTGCCAAAATTATAACTCGCGACGCAGGACGGAGTCTGAATTTTTTTCTTTCCGGAGGACCGTTATTGAGGAACGTAATCCTACTTTAAAATAACAATGGGTATGTATAATTCTCTACTAGTTAGGCAGTAGGAAATTTGTTGATGCTTCCTTCCGCTGCTCTTAAGGCTGTGTTATTAAAGTGTTCTTATGTTAGAATTCAGCAGAACCAAATCGTAGCAATAACGTAATGAAAGTAGAATAATATAGGTAATAAAACATAACTATAAATGTAAGAAAATTAGATCTGCATGTATAATTTTAGGAAAGTGTTTTTCGTGAATTCTCAGCGATATTTAATTTTACAATCATGCATAATTACAGAAAGAATGTTATATTTCTTTTCAACATCAATTTACTATTTTCTAAATAAATACTGTTCCAATAAAATATCATAGATGAAAATAATCATAAATGCAATGATATTATTTTTATGCCATAATATTATGCAATTATTATTTTATTTATGTTATTGAAAAAAAATATTGATTTTGCTATCAGACAATATCAGAAGTCGTCTATTAAAAAAATTCTTAGAAATTTTTAGTTTCGTAAAATGGGATATTTTTTTTGATTATGTCTTTTGTATTCAACTTTTTTTTCCTGACTGGAGGTTGAAATTGAAAAATAGTCTTCTTCAACATTATAAGTATCTAACATCTAATCTAAATGAATTTTTAGTTTCATTTTATCCATTCTAAATTTCCTCATCTGTATCGATAACAAGATTTATCCAGGATTCGAGTGCCAGTCCACTATACGTAAGCGCGAGACGCTAACCACTATACGATGTGGATGGTAATGTATTAAATAGATATTTTCGATTACAATTCATTTTCTATCTATTGTTTGTCCGACGCATTAAAGCAGAGGTGGCATGACTGCAAGTGTATATAATACATGTATGCTTCATAATCAGTCTCTCTGTGTTACATAGTTTGATGAGTCCGGCATGCCACTGAGCATCAAAGTCTTTCTGTGATCGCACTACCATGCAATGTTTTATTTCGTATTTCACATTTCGCAGGGGAAAAAAATTAATTAATTTACAGAGTCATCAAAACAATATTTTAGGTAATGCTACATGTTGATTTTAGCTTAATTAAAGCATAAAAATAAAAGTAATATGATTACTGCGATAGAATTCAGAGTCACTTCTGGAGACCGCATGCTAAGCAACGAATTGAAAAAGCAAACCTACAACGAAGCATAATTTTTGTAATACATATTGTCTCCTATAGATGGCAGCACTACACTATTTTAAGAGCTTATAAAGTTGGGAAGTCTCAAATCTCGTTTCACACGAATGACGTAATAAACCAGAAGGGGGACAGAAACGAAGAATACCCCCATTTAAATGTGCACGTAGACACCCACTTGACCCCACCCTTTGATTTGTACATTTTTTAAAACTTCTTTCATATATATTTAGGCAAAAAAGATCGTGACTCTTCAGAACATAATGTGCGTAAAATGAGAGTGGAATTACAGAGTTCGTGACTCAAAATTATACCCAAGGAAGTATACAGAGAGAAAAAATACTTGAAAAACCCATAAAAGTTGTTTACTGCTTTCACCTTTTGAAAATGTGCAAACAATTTATTTCTTCTAATATGTCATTTATTTAATATAAACGAAAAATAAAGAAAAATATATTTTATGAATTTATTAGAGCATTTTTATTTTTTCAAAGAATATGAAACAGCCTAATTTACTAACAATTAATATTTAATACCTTAGAAAACATCCGATTTTGGACTCGTGTGATGGAAGTATTAAATTCCACATTCACACACACACGCGCGTGTGTGTGTGTGTGTGTGTGTGTGTGTGCATGCACATTTTTAGCGTACACGCAATCATTAAAAACTTTTTTTTGTAAATAAAGATTTGAATTTAATATAGAATAACAAAGTTAACACTGTGAAAATGATAATTCTACTATTAAAATTTGCCCCTTTTTTCTTACTGCTGAAATTTATTTTTGATTATTTCAGCGGTGCAAGTTTCTGCGTACAGCGGCGTATGTTTTTGCGTACACACAATCATTAAAAAATTTTTTTTTGAAAATAAGGATTTGAACAGAATATAGAATAACAAAAGTTAAGACTGAGAAAATGGCCATTCTTCTATTAAAATTTGCCCCTTTTTTCTCAACGCTGAAATTTATTTTTGATAATTTGAAAAAAAAAATGTTCTTTGCCAATGAAATGTAAAGTGACAGTATTGAATTTTTCAAGAAATTATTCATCGACTGTGAAAAAATTAACCACAGACTACAAACTTCTTACTTTACATATCCTATGGGTTTGTAAATATATTGCAACCTACATATGATAAGACTTATGATAATCTTACTAACCATAGATTGAATATAAATATATATATATATATATATAAACCAAGGGAGTAAAAGACTGGTATTTAGGAACTAAGGCCGGAAAAGAGGCGTGGAAAATGCATACTCGAGTATTCTTTTGATACTCCCTGTGTGTAATCAAAATGCAATCAGTTTACCATCTTCTGAAGACTACTTCCATTATTCGTTAAAACAGATGAAGTGAAAGGCAAGAGATTCAGCAAAATTGACTTGCATTCTATGAATCAAATACTAAATAATAAAAAAATGTGTCAAGTTTGCAGGAGACTTTGGATAGACTTCTTTCAGTTTTATACATTTTTACTACTCATGATGGAAAATTTCTTACTTGACAGAAAACAATATATTCCTTATCTACTCCGTGGCAACAAAATTTAAATTATATTTATTTAGGACATTTCAGAGGTCGCAACAAATGAAACGGGGCTTACCTTAGCCGAACATTTTATAGACCTTCGGATAACAGGAATATGGAAATAGAATTAAAAACGCTTTTAAGCAGTTCTTTGTGGAGCTGAAAAAAATATATATCCACCTTTTATAATCTGTCGGTGATTCTGGGCGTTATTTATTTTGTATTGGAATGCTTATGCTAACAACGGGTTATTATTTATAGTCAGTTTTAAGGAGAAATAGGGTTTTTTAACGTAGGATTACGTTCCTTCGGAGAGAAAAAAATTGTCCTGCGTCGCCAATTATAATTTTGACAGCACGCCAAACCCAGTAGCAGTAAACAGTAAAATAGAAAAGTACCAAAATGCGACAAAAAAATAAATAAATAAAATAAAATAGAGGTAAGAAAACTATAAGAAATCCTACGTTAATAACCTGTGGTAGTTTCGTTAGAGGAAACTACCTTAAAAATAATTTTTTTTTCGGAATTCATAAACAGATAGAATCAATACATCAATTTTCAATACGCTGATACGATAATGAATAACCTTCCCACTTCCCCCTATCACGATACGAAATGTCCGAGTCTGAAGAAAAGCTGTAAACAACAGTTAGCATCTCTACCACACTTAGCAATCATAGAACTAACTTTCTCCTAATTACGGGCGTCGGACGTTGGTCGAATGGCTAGGGCGCTGGTATACGGTACCAAATTCTGTTGGTTCAAGTCCTACTCTTGGCTTGGATGTTTATTTTTTAACCTATGGCTTTATTTGGAAAATTAATCCAATTTACAGGCAACACAAACAGCAAAGAACTAAACATTGAACAGATAAAGGGTATTAAAAGTTCATAGAAAGCTCATCAAATTTCTAGCGTCCCAGTATAATTTGGTAAAGTTCTCACTTTTTTGGGCTCCCGGATCAAGTCCTGGGCATGTAAGTAGGTGATCTGCATTCATATTGCCTGCCCTGCAGACCTGGCATTCACTTTTGGTTAGGATGCCAATTCGGTTTAAATGTTCTGCTAGACAATCGTGGCCTGTTTTAAATCTGAAATGTGCCACTGCTTCTGTACGGGATTTTTGACTATAGTCTTTCCAGCTGTCCTGGATCTCTTCCGAACGTTTCCCTTTAGATAGCAAGTTCTGTTCTGCCTTAAGTTTTAAAGAGATTTTGTTGTAGATGTTTTTCTTTATTGAGACTGTACAGATTGGATGAGTTATCTGTTGTTCTAGGGTCCCTTTCTTTGCTACAGAGTCTGCTCTTTCGTTACCCTCAATGCAAACGTGCGATGGGATCCATTGAAAAACTATCACTTTATTATTGTTTTCAAGGAGGCTTGGATGTTTGTAGCTATTTGAAATCGGCTTTAAGCTGTAGATTCCGGTCTAATTAGCCCTCGTGTAGCAAAAAAAAAAAATGACCGTAGCAACTACACCTAATTACGGGCTCTTCACCACATCTTAGCGCAAAAGTTGCGCTGAAGGGTACGAAGTTCAATAAGCGGAATTTATATTTTTATCTAATTATTGAAATCCCAGTTAATGCAGTCCAGAATGTAAAGGAACAAATTCCTTTCAGCAATTGTGATAAAATCGTAATGAAGCACACGTAGTAGGATGAGTCATTTATGTAAAGATCAACATATCCGAGAATTTTTTAACCTCATACCTTAAGAGACACTTCTTTTCCTCTAAATGTGGGTCAGATTGTCTGGAATTCGTAAGTAAACAATGAAAATTTAGAAAATTTACACTTTTGGATTTTTACAGTGTACTTGTCGACTATGACACGCTAAGGAGCATGTCATAGTCGACTCGTTTTTTCCCCCTGAACTTTTATTGTACGCCAATAAAAAGTCCCATATTCCCGAATACCTACGACAACTGGCAATTGAGTTGATAAACAACATTCCAGAGGATGCTCTCCAGATTTTTACGAATGGTAGCAAGGATGATCACAATCGAGCTGGTAGTGGAATATTCATCAAATACCCGAATGATATAGCTGTGTTTGCAGTGTAAAGAGTGTCAAGTCCTAAATTGTAGTTTTGGAAAAAACAGAATTGAAAAAAAAAAGGCTTTTGAAAAGTCAGTTTTTTTAAGTTTAGTTATTAATTTTTTAAAGTAAATTTTTCCAATTTTATTTTTGTTGAGTAAAGAGTGTTAAGTCCTTGATTGGGACATAACCCCTTTAACACTAACATGTTTGTGCTTTGTTTCACATATCCCAAATTTTCCCTGATGAATAAAAATATTTAGGAGTGAAATTGGACTTAGCTTTCTGTACTCTGCAGTAGCCATTGATTTTCAAACACGTCTGGTTTGATAACTCATTTTAGCCTATTTTGGACTTAACACCCTTTAAACAGCAAACACGGATGGTTAAAATCAAATTTAGAAATCCATACTCATGTTCCGTTTTTCATGCCGAATTACTTAGATGGCCATAGGGGAGGGTTTGAGATCTATTAGAACTGCTGTCGAGTTGAACGATGTATGGATTTTATCAGACAGTCGGAAGTTCCATCCAGAATTTGAGTAACTGGACGAGAGTGGGCGACAGAGTCGGCCTACACCAGCTGGATCATCTCTCTTTAAACCAGGATATTCATTTGCAGTGGGTTCCCTCTCACGTGGGCTATTTGGCAATGAGATGGCTGACTTCCTAGCAAAGGAGGGTACCGCTGAACGTTCACCAACTTCTCCGGTTCTTACTTATGTGAAAGCATATTCCGTAAGGAAATCTTTTATCCAGAGTACATGGAGATCTCCCCCCGGTCCATGACTGGTACATTGGTGTCTGCACTGGTAGGGCTCTTGCCTTCAAGGTTGATGGAGCTG
Source organism: Dolomedes plantarius (assembly GCA_907164885.2). NCBI lineage: Eukaryota > Metazoa > Arthropoda > Arachnida > Araneae > Dolomedidae > Dolomedes > Dolomedes plantarius. The sequence continues at coordinate 192,172,821 of OU015493.1, forward strand.
ATCAAACTGCAATCTCCAGGTTTGCAAGTGGCCACTTGAGGTGCCTAAAATTTGAGCACCAAAACAAAAACCCTCGCTACTTGTAAAAAGTGTAATAATAAGCGGGCCACTGCTGGTCACATCCTAACTTGTCTAAATTTATCTAGGAAGGATTTTATTACCGATCCTCGCCATTGGATGGACCTACTGAGGATATATAGATTCATGGACCTGATCTAGCACCACTAGATCAGAAGGGATTAGTAACAACAATATGCTAAGGTGCAAGGGATGATTGTAAAATATAGGTCCATAGCATCTGTGTACGTTGGAAATATTCATCTTTGCACACACGACACATTTTACATGGAGTGTTCCAGTGGCTCTTATCGGGATTCGAACCCACCCCTCTCAGTCCGAGATCCTACGCACTAATCAGTAGGATGCCTCGGGCGCGCACTGATGTAATACGTCACTGGAAATTTAGTCTGATTAGCATTTATAGAATACAAAAAATTGGAAACATCGAAAACATCCAAAGGTATTAATAACCATCTAATAGACTCAACAAAAAATAAATAAATAAATAAATAAATAAATATATAAATAAGTAAATGAATCAATATATATATATATATATATATATATATATATATATATATATAAATAAATAAATAAATAAATATATATATATATATATATATATATATATATATATATATATATATATTGATTGCAGAAGTTTTGAAATTAAACAGGGGTGTTTCTAACAGTCTACTTTGTTAATATCAATGTTAATCTCTGTTAATATCGCGTTTGAATATCAATGAAACAGGCCATGCTTTTATTCTGAAACTTACGATTTGAAAAGTGAAATTCTGTTTGCGTTCAACATCGTACAAAATAAAAATTGTGAAACATAATAATGGGAAAAATCCAAAGTCGGAAAACCTATCTTTTGTGTTCTATTGTCGTGAAACGTAAGCTGTAATCAAAGCGCAATCAGCGAGTTACTTTCTTTTAGGTTGTTTAGTGTTTGAGAAGATGAGCGGAACCGCAAAAAAAAAGTATAATCAAAAGTAGAAGTGTAAAAGAAGAAAAATAAAACGCGTGAAAAAATTCCGCAGGCTCTGATGTTAAAAACTGGGTAAGAAAAGTATTAGGAAAATGGACTCCATGTAAAATGTGTCGTGTGTGCAAAGATGAATATCTCCAACGTACACAGATGCTATGGACCTATATTTTACAATCATCCCTTGCACCTTAGCATATTGTTGTTACTAATCCCTTCTGATCTAGTGGTACTAGATCATGTCCATGAATCCATATATCCTCAGTAGGTCCATCAAATGGTGAGGATCGGTAATAAAATCCTTCCTAGATTTTGGGTCTACAGTCCACTTGTGATATTGGGTCCATCAAATGGTGAGGATCGGTAATAAAATCCTTACTAGATCTTGGGTCCACAGTCCACTTGTGATATTGGGTCCATCAAATGGTGAGGATCGGTAATAAAATCCTTCCTAGATCTTGGGTCCACAGTCCACTTGTGATATTGGGTCCATCAAATGGTGAGGATCGGTAATAAAATCCTTCCTAGATCTTGGGTCCACAGTCCACTTGTGATATTGGGTCCACAGTCTACTTGTGATACAGTGGGGGTCGGATCCAACCCAAGGGTGTGTCTACCCCCTCCCGTACTTTCCCCTCTCATTGCAAGAGATCGAGTTGACAAGCCACCTTACCAGATAGACCTGCTAGACCACCCTATTAGATATAGGAATAAGTAAATACGAGTGTTTTTGTTGAAAAGCATTATTCATGATCAATAGTCATTTATTTTAAATTTTAGATTTTAATTTTTTATTTCGATTTTGAAGGCCAAAAATGCCAGTATATATTATTTTTTTACCATGTTTTTATTAACTTACTTTCTTGTTTGTGTGTTTGTAAAGTACAAATCTTGCAATCGATTTTTAACTAACTTCCCGACTAGATAGGCATTTGAAACTTTTAAAATAGCTCAGAACACGATGACAATGCATTTTTTAAATACTTTTAGCCATCTTTAAGCAGAATTAAATTAATTTTCAGTTATTTTCAGTTAATTTTGTTTTGTAGACTGGTGCAGCCATCTATTGGCCGGAACGGGAACGATAAGTTATATGCAAGTTAACTTCCAATTAACTTCATTTTCTTTCAAGTTGATGGTATAATTCATCAAAAAAATTTTTAAAAAGTTTTTATTAATACATAGAATTGTCAAGTTTATATGATTCAAAAGAAAATTTAAAAACATGGTATATAAAAATTTCTTTTTATCTTGTAATTATTACATTTTTATGCTCGAAAAGTCGGTTTCACAAACTTCTAAAACTAGGTAGACTAAATTACATGTTAGACCTAATATATACAACATTCTATATTATAAATACCAAACAGATTTTCTTTGTTTAGCAAAATTACAATACGTTCATCATTTTTTCTACAAAAAGGGATTTATTTTGTGTAAAATATTATCAATAAATGTTACTATACAACAAAAATGCTTACTGTGTACTTATTTCTACAAAAAACCACATCAAAAAAGAGGTCGGATCCGACCCGACCGTACCATCTATTTCGTCTCAAACCATTGTACCATTTGACGGTTAAGTCTACTTGAAAATTTAAACTAATGAGCTTTTATTGCATCTGGCACTTTCTTTGAACATGTCAACTCTAAACTCAGATGGAGGAATTATAAAAGGATTAGGAGTCAAATAAAGATCTGATTACATATAAATTTAGAAGGCTTATCGTAATTTTTTTCTTGGTGTGATTGTGCATTTATGCAGTAGACATTTGTAGTCATATAAGTTCTGCTGAACTACATGCATTGTTTCAGGTTTAAACTGTATATAAACCACTAGCTGAAAACCCGCGCTTCGCTACGGAGTACATTCAAATTAAATACAACGGTCAATGTATGCAATTAATGCCAATATATATATATATATATATATATATATATATATATATATATATATATATATTTATAATAAATGCGACGATCAATGTACACAATTGATGTAATATATATATACATACATACATATATATATATATATATATATATATATATATATATTGTAACATATTCCGTGCTTGGTGTCAAAGCCGACACGCTAGGTAGCGTCACACCGGTTATGTTTAGTGATAAACAGCTTACTAATAAGAACTTTTTACACTGAATATCAATTTATTAGAGAGTCTGGATTAAATACTTCACAATTAGGTCGTGTTCTGGAACATACATTTTACATTAATAATGTTCTTTGAAGTCTGCGATGCACGCTAAAGATTGTCCGTTCAGCTGGCTGGCTGATCTGCCGCTACGGATCGTAGATCGGGCCTTCAGGCAATAAAACTCTAATTGTAGAAGTCTCAGTTGCTGGGAATGGATTCCACTCGTCGGAACAGGCTGGAATGAGGCGAACTCGAACTCCAGACGCTGTGTGGTCTAATTATCAGAGTAGTGGACGGTTCGTCCCACGTTCTCACCAAAGAAGCTAGCTGCTTCGGAAATACTAAAGATCAAGTTTTGATCTCCAAATAACCCTTCTCAGCGAGAAAAAGGTCTTCTTCACACAGGGGGGCTGAGCCTCCAAAAATGTCGAAGTCACTCAAAGTGACTGGAGCTAGGAGATCAGCTATCACTCCTAAACTCAGGCTTCGAAACTCGTCTCTCTCTAAAAAAAATCTCCGGCATCCGTTTTTAACACTTTTTCCCCTGGCGGGATCTGTAACATCCCCGCTCTTTGATCTGGGGCTCTGATAGGTCCTTGGCCTTGAACCGTGTGCAAAACTATATTTGTTCTTTATATCGGCAGCACACGTTGGGTCATTAGGTCGTCTCATCAGGGGGATGGTCTGCCTTTGTTAGTCTTTTGTGTTATAGTGTCTTCGCTGTAGACATCGGGGCGCCTCGCTATTGTCAAGTCGCTCCTCGCTTGCGAGTCGAAGTTGACTCCTTTTGTAAGTCACCCTCGGCAGGGGGAAACCTATTCTTTCCGCAGTCCGCCGCTGGCTTACTCTGTTTCAAGCCGAGGTTTCTGGGCCATGAGGAGGGGAAATCTCACAGCCCCTCCCCCCTTTGAAAAAGATTTTGCGGTTCCTGCAAAATCTGAAATGCAAGGATTAGGTACAGGGGATTCACTTGTATTCCATCTCTAGAGGCATCCCTGTCAATTTTAATCAATGCATCAACGTTTGTTACAGACCAACTTTTACATTTACACTATACTTTCCTTAACATTACAATTAATTTATAGTAGAAAAAATATTTTACATTAGCTCAATACCTTGATTTAAAGGACATTAGATTTCATTTATAATTATCTAAAAAACATTTACATTTACAACATTACCTTACTAAAAAGAGAAAAAACTTTATCCTAGTACAACTTTTAATTCAAACAATACACTTATTTACAAATATAATAAGAAAAAAATGTTACAATTCAAGTAATTTTAGCTTATTCCGCTCTACTGAGACAGTCAGCATGTTTGTTTTGTGATCCTGGCCTATGAACAATCTTATAATTAAATGGTTGCATAGCTAGAGACCACCTCATAAGCCTATGGTTGTTACCGGCATTATTTTTTTCTATTCGCTGACACGGGTCGCAAGATTTTACGAACATCTCCGCGTCTTTGGTGCACTGGGGCCAATAATAATAACGCAATAGCTCATTTTTCGTTCTGAGGACCCCCATATGTCCCCGTAATCCCTCGTGAGTCAAAATTAAGATTCTGGCTCGGAGACATTTAGGAATGACTAACTGCCTCCGTTCTTTGCCTCTGTGATCCGTGGATCTTCTAAATAACAGCCCTTTTTCAACCAAATATTCAGTTGTGGTTTTATTTTTAACCTTATTCCAGAGGGGCTTTAGTTCTTTACACCTCTCTTGCTCTTTTCGGAAAATTTCTGAGCTTACACCCGCTAAATCCATTCCTGCGCTCCCTTCTCTCGGGGGCAGTACTAATTCGCTCTCGACCTGGACCGTTCCCTCTTCACTCTGACCAGTTTCGGTTTCAACTCCTACGGCGGGAATTGAATTTTCTAGTTTTTCTCCTCGACTTACTATGGCTAGCGACCGGTTTCGCGTAACGATACCGTTCACGGACTGGGGTTCGCTTTTGAGCCTCTCTACGAGTTCCTGGGTGTAATTTCCCATTAAGTAATGGTTCATTCCCACTGATTTTCCTACCACTGCTGCTTTCGTGAGCAGATCCCCATATTTCTCACTTTCTATTCGCACTCTAGCGACCGGTAAACTCCGCAATTCATTTTCTAAGGCTGTGCGGACCCATACCCTTTCTCCGGTAAAATCTGAGGCGTTTATTAATTTAATAGGGGCTAGATCAAAACTCGAACCACTGTCCCTGAGAATGGTGGTCTCGATACCGTTTATTTTTGCCTTACTTAAGTATGGCTTGAACACTGGTTCAAAGATCTCCGCAGTAGCTACACTGTTTACACGCTCGGCAGTTTGCCTGTGTAATTCGGGGCACTGAGGTCTCAGATGATCGGTCGACCCACACTGATAACAAGCCGGGGGCTTACGTTTTTCGAACTCGCGTGTGCGCCAGTTATTCCCACCTGAACCTTGGCTCCTCCCGTTAAAAGAGTTAGACCTTTCCCAGTCTCCCTTTTTATCCTCATTTATCTCCTCGGCGATTTTGGGTTTCTCTGCCGCCTTTTTCTCTGGTGGTTTTAAATTAAGGGGTTTTCGAATAGTGCGCCTTGTCGCTTCATATTCGTCCAATTTTTTCACTAAGATGTGAGGGTCCACTATAGCTCCCCAATCATCTAAAAAGTGTTCTCGGATTTCCGCCGGGACGCGTTTTTTAATCTGGTCTGCAACCATGAGATTCTTAAGGGCTTCAAAATCTTTTACACTTACCCCTTCAAGCCATCCCTCTAAATAATTTCTCAGCTCGAAAATTAAATCTTTCCATAGGGCACCTGGCCGCCTCTGGTGTTGATTTAGTTTAACTCTAAAAGTCTCCGGACTTAACTTAAAACGGCTCAGAAGTAATTTCTTTACCTGATCGTAATCATCTGCTACCTCAACGGGTTCGCGAATAATTATTTCAGCGATCTCCGTGGGTAATAATGAAAGCAAATGCATCATTCGTTCCCCGTCTTCAACCTGTGCTTTTCGTGCCTGACGTTCAAACAGGGTTAGGAAGAGAGAAATGTCCGATTTATCCGGATCATATTTCTGCATTAGGGTTTTGAAATTTCGTACGGGCCTAGCGCTCTCATTCTGGGACGAAGCTACGCTGGCGGTTTCGGCTGCATGAGTCAACCGCAACCTTTCCAGTTCAAATTCTCTTTGTCTAGCTTCGCGTTCTAATTCTAAGTGTCTAAACTCGGTTTTTTCGCGCTTTTCTTTAATGATTTTTATTTGAGCCCTAACACTCTCTTCATCATACCTTGCACTGGCCAAAATTCTGTCGTATAGGTCACATTTCCTATCGTGATCCTCGAAATCAATCCCTAGATCATCTGAAAGAACCTGGAGATCTTCCTTCTTATAAGTCATTAAAAATGCCATTTTTCCTATCTCAATATAACCCAATTACACTAGTCCAAAACCAATTCTCCAAAATAATACACTCTAATACGATACGTTAATAAAGAATAATAAAAATGCACTTTTCTTAATTTCTAGCACAAATACACTTAATACTCAAAACACAATATGCAATCTCGGTTCAATAACATGTTATACAATTCTACTCAGAAAAAATTTCATCCAATACATTTCCCCACAATAACATACATACACTTGCAAAAAAATTCTATGTTTTCAATAGATACACTTTACTAAATTTTGTAACACTTCGCGACTTGTTCATAAACCAGATCACATATAAAACCACAATGTCTCGAATTTCTCGGACTCAAGAAAAATATTACTGACGAGCTGATGCTCTATCGTTTTTCGAATTTCTCGAATTTTGTTAACTATAGAGTTATTTATTAAAACAACTATGTTGTCGACTTTCTCGACCACTCAGTTAACTACAGAGTTAATTATTGAAACAAATATTTTGTCGACTTTCTCGACCACTTAATCAACTAAAGAGTTAATAATTTAATACAGATATTTTGTCGACTTTCTCGATCACTTAATTAACTAAAGAGTTAATAATTTAAAACAGATATTTTGTCGACTTTCTCGACCACTTAATTAACTAAAGAGTTAATAATTTAAAACAAATATTTTGTCGACTTTCTCAACCACTTAATTAACTAAAGAGTTAATAATTAAAAAAACACTTCAAATACACATTTGCCTCTAGAGAATGAAAAAACAAGTACCTGTCCTCGAAGCTTGCTTCTCTCCTCGGGTATGCTGGCTTTCTCGGCTTAGTAGGAATGGCTCCACACTAGTCAGGCACTGTTGAAAGTTCGAATTATCGTACGCGCACACACTCACAGTCTTGCACAATCACTCACTAAAGCTGGATTCGTTCTAACGCTGCCACCATAAATTCTAATATTAGTTTAGCTGTAACATATTCCGTGCTTGGTGTCAAAGCCGACACGCTAGGTAGCGTCACACCGGTTATGTTTAGTGATAAACAGCTTACTAATAAGAACTTTTTACACTGAATATCAATTTATTAGAGAGTCTGGATTAAATACTTCACAATTAGGTCGTGTTCTGGAACATACATTTTACATTAATAATGTTCTTTGAAGTCTGCGATGCACGCTAAAGATTGTCCGTTCAGCTGGCTGGCTGATCTGCCGCTACGGATCGTAGATCGGGCCTTCAGGCAATAAAACTCTAATTGTAGAAGTCTCAGTTGCTGGGAATGGATTCCACTCGTCGGAACAGGCTGGAATGAGGCGAACTCGAACTCCAGACGCTGTGTGGTCTAATTATCAGAGTAGTGGACGGTTCGTCCCACGTTCTCACCAAAGAAGCTAGCTGCTTCGGAAATACTAAAGATCAAGTTTTGATCTCCAAATAACCCTTCTCAGCGAGAAAAAGGTCTTCTTCACACAGGGGGGCTGAGCCTCCAAAAATGTCGAAGTCACTCAAAGTGACTGGAGCTAGGAGATCAGCTATCACTCCTAAACTCAGGCTTCGAAACTCGTCTCTCTCTAAAAAAAATCTCCGGCATCCGTTTTTAACACTTTTTCCCCTGGCGGGATCTGTAACATCCCCGCTCTTTGATCTGGGGCTCTGATAGGTCCTTGGCCTTGAACCGTGTGCAAAACTATATTTGTTCTTTATATCGGCAGCACACGTTGGGTCATTAGGTCGTCTCATCAGGGGGATGGTCTGCCTTTGTTAGTCTTTTGTGTTATAGTGTCTTCGCTGTAGACATCGGGGCGCCTCGCTATTGTCAAGTCGCTCCTCGCTTGCGAGTCGAAGTTGACTCCTTTTGTAAGTCACCCTCGGCAGGGGGAAACCTATTCTTTCCGCAGTCCGCCGCTGGCTTACTCTGTTTCAAGCCGAGGTTAATAATTTTCTGGGCCATGAGGAGGGGAAATCTCACAATATATATATATATATATAAATCGTAAGGGATATTTATTATTTTTTTTTTGGATAATATCCAATCGTCTGCTGCATTAGAAAGAAAAAGAATATTTTTTTGTCTATTTAGTTGTTATGCACGTGACGATAAATTTATTTAAAGTACCCGAAAAAGAAATCGCGTGATCGGCATTTAATAAATTAAATTCTAAAAATTAATCTTTAAAAATTCACCAAAAATCAGAAAATCGAGGTAAAGATTCTAAAAAGATTTCATTTTAAAGGAATTTTTATGATCTTTCTCGTGATATAAATTTTATAACCCTCAAATCATTATTTTAAATGCAAACTTAAAAAAAGTTACAAAAACAGCTTAAAAATTTAATTTAAAAAATTCTAAGAAGAATTTTTCAAAAATCTTTCTTAGTGCACCCCTGCACCATAAGAAGAATCGCCATACAAAATTTCAGCCCTTTAGGTCTTGCGGTTTGGTCTGTGCGTTGTATGTCAGTGAGTCAGTTACGGAACTGTTTTATATATATAGATTATTGGAGGTAAAACGTATTCTACGCCAGTAGTGCCCAAACTGAGTGACGTAAAAAAAAAATATCAGGGGTCGCGGATAATTTGAAGCAAATTTACCAAAGTGAAATGCAAATACATATTAATATTTAAATATAAAGTCGGGCCTGAAGTGGCCTTATGGTAACGCGTTGGCTTTCGGTGCTGAGGGTGCTCGGATCGAATCCCGGAGCGCGCCACTAAAATACCCCAGTGTCTAGGCCGGATATGGGCACGTTTAACACGTAAACCGAAATGTCCCTGTATGAATATCAGAGAGGGTAGGAGAGGGTACGATCCCCCCAGATGTCGCTCCTGGGAGTGCTCGGTCAACATTGAGGCGACAATTAGCTAAGACGGACTCTGACCCTTGTGGTACTATTCAAACAGGAGCTGCACACTTCAGCCCGTAGCCTAAATGGATCTGGTCTGGACATACGTACCTGCCAGGGGGCATAAGAAACAACAGCAACAAATATGAAATTTTAGTCACATGAGATTGGCCAAAATCAAGTGCGGAAGGTAAATGAGGCATTTTTTACGTTCCTCCATAACGGATCTCCGGAAAGTAAAATTTCAGATGTCCTGCGTCGGGAGTTATAATTTTGGCAGCTCGCCAAACCCAGTCTTGTATCGCTTAGAGAAGCAGTGAACAGTTAAACAGAAAAGTACCAAAATGCGTCAAAATTTTGATATATATATATATATATATATATATATATATAATATGTATGTATGTACATATATATAGATACATATATACATAACACATACATGCATATATACATACAAAAGAGTTAAGTAACGATAACTAATCCTACGTTAATAACCCGCGGTAGTTTCGTTAGAAGAGACTACCTGAAATTGTTCTTTGGTAACATTTTCATAGTTAAAAAAATTTTTGCTACTACCAAAAACTTTGATTGGGGGTCGAGATTTTTTTTAATTTAAAGAAAGTGGGTCGGGGTCGAAAAAGTTTGAGCACCCCTGCTCTACGTCATTAGCTAAAAGGAATTTATATCGTAGATATTTATTCCCTATTAAGTAATATGAAGATAGTTATAACTAAGCTTTTACGTATAATGATAAAAAAAAATTACAAAAAGATAAAATGAGGCAGGCCTTTATGACTATCGCAACGGAACAAATCGATATCGTATCGAAAATGACGTTTTATAGGTGTGCGAGATTACGTTAAGTTCCCTGTGAGTGCGTATTTGCCAACAGCAGTATGGTTTCATGATTCATGAAGGTACTCAAACAATAGTTTTTGTAATGGCAGAATCAGTTAACTGTCCATTAAGTATCCATCTGTGGAAAACAAGGAGGAGTGTGGGAAATTTTTTTCTATGCGTCTGAAAGCTGTTGTGTTCTCGCCATATTTGAGCAAATGAATTCTACGTTATTTTGGGGGAGAAAAAACTATTAACTGATTGTTAACTTCCATCTAAAAATAACTCAATTTTTTTTTCCCCATTTGTAGAAGACGAAAGTCTACTCATTTCTAAGTTTTTCATTTTTGCTAATTTCGTCGGTATTGATTTAAATAGTTTCGTCTGAATTTTTTTTTAGAATAATTCAAATTTAGAAATATAATTTTCAGCTCTTTAAAAATTAAAAATATTACAGTTTGTTGAATTTCCGAATTTATAATAGAGCTGAAGCTATTTATAGTTATTCAATAATCGACTTAATATTTTTGTACTCTTTTATTCCTAAAGCGTTAGAAAATGAAAGGATATGACTAATAATTCATTCGATATTTTTTGTTTAAGCTTAACGTAAAAACATTAGAATAAAAGTATTAAATATTTCGTTTTAGTGGGTCTGAGATATAATTCTTTTTTAAAATTTTACACATTTTGAAATGATTTTTTTTTCTTTTCAAATATGTCTTTCCCTCTTTTTAAGAAGGTTCGTATGAGGGCCAAAAATACTTTTCCTTTGGTTTACATTGAGCTCTCCAGCAGACACGACCTCAAGCTGCTAACCAACGCTTGCAATCTCTGAAATTTTCTCCCCCCCCCCAAAAAAAAAGAGTGCAAAATTAAAAATTTAATGCGTGATTAGATTTTTATATATCTGCCCAAACCTGTCATTTTCGCTTTTGTACGCTGGAAAGTCGGGTACGTTAAACGTCAAAATAAATCGCCTTCGGAATATCAAATATATATATATATATATATATATATATATATATATATATATATATATACAGTCAAACCTCCATATATCGAAGTAGCAAATGCCGGAAAAAAATTCGATATATAGAATTGATCTTAGCTTTATCATAATACGAAATTCCATTTCCAATTTATATGTGAATCACATTAAATGAAAGTTAATAACTAAAAAATAAATTAATGTGAAAGATTTATTGCGTACTATATACCTTTAAAAAAACAATAATCCAGTTAGTGGTTACAGTGATCACAGTTACTTTCTTTTAAAAAAAAACTACGAATATCTTGCTGAACAGCCAGTTTTGCGGAAAGTTCATCAAAGAAATGCTCGCATTTATTCAGTCCATTAAAAACTTCACCAGGGACGTTTTCCACGAATTGAAGTCCACGAAGTATTGTTTCAAACGCCAAAAATTGGGAGATTTTATTCTAAAGTGGAATAAAATCTCCCAATATGTCGTGAAAAAATTTCTCTATATAGAGATTTTTTCGATATATAGAAACAGTTTTTCTATGTAATGAACCTGGAGATTTTCTAAGAGTTCGATATATAGAATATTTCGATATAGGGAAGTTCGATATATGGAGGTTCGACTGTATATATATATATATATATATATATATATATATATATATATATATAAATTATTTATGGAGTAAGTTTCAAACCCCTTTAATGGCAAAGAAAAAAAATTCCCTTTTTTGGAGGCATTTTTCAGTTCAAGAAAAATATTTCCGTAATTTTTACTTTAGATCAGGGGTACTCAAACTGCGGCTGAGGGCCCACCAAAATAGTCAGTATGCTGCCCGAAGCGCTTGCACTCAATATCAGGCATGTGTTTTTGTAAACGAGATTTTGAAAATGAGTGCCAGAAAAATACAAAAATGTGCAAAAATGTGGCACCAGCTGCTCCTACTTTGTACCAACGTATCTTTGTGAATCATCCAGTTTCAAAATGACAAAGGCGAAGAATGTAAGTAGAAATCGGCTGACTGATTCTCACCTTAATGATGTATTGAGAGTAGCATGTAGCGAGTATAAACCAGATTTGTCTAAAATAGTCTAGAGTTTGTCTTAACATAAAGAAAATCACACTCGTTTTTAAATAAACGTTTGAATACATTTAAGTTTTTTTTTCATTGTTACGTTATGAGGTATAGTGTACTATGTTGCAGCCTGCGTGACGTTGCAGACAGATGCATGTGGCCGAGGAGAATAAAAAAAGATTGAGTATGACTGCTCTAGAGGAAAGGCCCAGCAGAATATTTTAATTAAAATAAAATGAAAGTTAAATGAAAGTTAAATGATAGCCATATAAAATTTTTTTGATATACACACTTCGTGAATAATTATATATAATTTTAAAGAAACCAAATCTCGAAAAATCCCGTTACTGTATAAGTAGTGTTTATTATTTATCACGTAATAGTCGTACCTGAGACTATTTTTCCACTGCAGAATAATAGTCTCTGAGTACAAATGTACAACAGGGTAAACATAGGAAGAACTGCATCTGAAAATTGAATCCGAAAACGTAACTATCGTACACGCAGTTTGTACGATTTGATTCTGAAAGCCCCACAATATGTTTTAATCCCCAAAAAGTAAAAATAAAAGCTTTTATTTAGCACTTTTCTATCTACACTTCTTAAAGGTTTTAAAATTTTTCATAGCAGAATGCCAAAATAATACACCCACACCTTTACATCTGATGTTTGAATTCCTCATTCTAATTTCCGGATTCTATAAGTGGTTTCTGAACAATTTTTCTTATCGACACATTGCAAATTATTATTGATATCGAAGGCTTTCATATACCCTATAAAAATGGGTGTATTCCTTTTCAGTCATCGAAAAAATACCATTACCAAAAGTTTCGATCAGTAAATGGTATATTTAGTAAATGTATCGAGAAAGAAAATTTTGTTTTACACAAAAGGCACTTACTTTTCTTCTCCGCGAAAGAAATGATACGCATGAGGAAAGTTTCTTTATTAAACAGAAAACTTCTGTATGTGTCATAAAATCTCATCTCAAGTAAATTAATAACCCCTTTAAGTAAAAAAAAAAAAAGCATTTTTATTCCAGAGAGTTTTATGTTGTTAGTTTTATCATTGAGGAAACCTTTTGATTTCTTATATACGCGTATGTAGGTCTGAGAATTAAATACCACGAAAGTCAAAACAGTAAATTTTTGACTGCTGGAAATCAGTTATGTGATATTTCAGATTTATTACCGTAACTGAAATCCTGTTGTTGTAGCTGATGCCCCTTGACCGACATGTAGCATCAGGTCAAGTCCCGAAGGCTATGGGCGATGAAGGTGCGGCTCCGGTTTTTAATAGCACCGCAAGGGTCGGAGTCCGACTTGGCTAAATGACCGGTCCCGTAATTTTGAACCGAGCCAAGTGACGAGACCGGAACACTTGACCCCGCACCTCCAGAGGTAAATTTGAGAACATGGAGGACATTGTAGCCACGCCCTATTTTACGTGCCCCAGCCACCATTAGTGAACATGGCGGTAGATTTGCAGCGACGAGCCTCGAACCAGGGACGTTCAGATCACTGGCCCGCTGCTCTTGCCAACCGGGCTACCGCGCCCACTGAAATCCTTGTTTATAAGACCTTTACCATTGAGGAAGCATTTTGATTTCCTATATCTGCGCATGCAGTCGAAGAATTAAATACCACGAAAGTTGAATCCGTTAGAGCAGCGGTTCTCAACCTGGGGGGCGCGTAGAAGAATTTCAAGGGAGGCGTGAGTTAAAAAGAAAGTAAAATAAAAAGTAAAACTAACTGTCATTTATTGTACTCAATTTTGCGGTCACAATGTAACCGTAACGTATTTTCGACATACGAACACGAACACAATAATTGTCGTACACGATAGTTGTCGTAATTGTAAAAATACGATAATTTTCGTACGTCTGGATGTTGAAAGTGACCTGAGGTGTGCTTTGTCACAGTTACAACCTAATATTCAAAAACTTGTCAAGGACAAATAGTGCCAGCCCCCTCATTAATGTTGTGAAAGTGACTGGTATTACATGCCAACCTCACCTAGATCCTTGATTACCTCAAATATATTTGATCTGTATTTAATTCTTTGATTTCATATGTTCTAATAATAATATGTTCCAAATTAAGATATGAGTAGTAATAAATTTTGTGAATGAAATTATCTATTCTATATTTTCATTTAATAACCAACTTCAGTTTCAAATTCCGATTGTACTATACTTGTATTGACCACATATGGTGGTGGTGGTGGTGGGGAGGCGTAACCTCGCATCAGTGTTCAAAGGGGGGGGGGGCGTAGAGCCTGAAAGGTTGAGAACCCCTGCGTTAGAGAAAGAGTAAATTTCTGAAAGCTTGAAATCAGTTATGTAATATTTCAGATTCACTACCGTAACTGAAATGCTAAGTTATAAGATCTTGATCACCAAGATAGTAGTTTAATTTCCTATATATTCATATGCAGTCAGAGAATTAAATACTTCGAAAGTTGTTGCTATTGCTTATGCACCTTGACCGGCAGCAACATCAGATCAAGGCCATTATCGGCTACTGGGCTGAGTGATGCAGCTCCGGTTTTAAATAGCACCATAAGGGTCGGAGTCCGACTTGGCTATTGGACCGGTCCCGTAATTTTTTACCGAGTCAAGGGACGAGACCGGTACACTTGACCCCGCACCTCCAGAGGTAAATTTTGAGAACTTGGAGGACATTACAGCCACGACAGATTTTACGTGCACTAGCCCAACCGCCATTAGCGTACACGGCGGTGGATTTGTCAGTGACGAGCATCGAACCAGAGACGTTCAGATCACTGGCCCGCTGCTCTTGCCAACTGGGCCACCGTACTCACACTTCGAAGTTGAACCCGTTAGTGAAAGAGTGAATTTCTGAATACTTGAAATCAGATATGTAATATTTCAGATTCGCTACCGTTACTGAAATATTAAGTTTTAAGATCTTACTCATTGAGGTAGCAGTTTGATTTCCTATATCTATGGTGCCCGGTATAAAAGTCTTAAGTAAAAGAAAAGGTGATTTTTAGATATTTGTTAGTATTGATAAAAACAACCCAAAAATCTTTTGACTTGTATAAAAGTCTATCAATTTTGTATACAAAAGTACATTTCTTTGTACAAAAGACTCAAGTCGAAATTATTGTTCTGCGATTGGTATAAAATCCAATAACTTGGTATACTTAAATCAATGTTTTGACTTGAGCCCTTTATACCGCTCACCATAGAATATTCATATGAAGTCAGAGAAATAAATACTTCGAAAGTTGAATCCGTTAGTGAAAGAGTAAATTTCTGAATGCTTGAAATCAGTTATGTAATATTTCAGATCCATTACCGTAACTGAAATCCTTGGTTAAGACCTGTATCATTGATGAAGAAGCAATTTGAATTTTAATATTAGCATACGTAAGTCTGAGAATTAAATACCACGACAGTCGAATTCGTTAGAGAAAGAGTAAATCTCTGACTACTACAAATCAGTTATGTGATATTTCAGATTCATTACCGTAACTGAAATGCTTGGTTATAAGATCCCAGTAAGGTAAGCCCACTTAAAACTGCGTGGTCAGTTCCGCTATCAACAGAAACTCCCTATTTGAAAGGTTATACTTTAACCCAGTCATTAATCTGACCAGGGGAGATTCATTAGCAGTAATTACGGGCTTTGCAGGATGGGTCAGGTCACATTTAAAGCAAGCAGGTCAGTAGAAACTTTGTCTTTATGTGACAAACTGTATTGAATACATTAGACATTATTAATGTTAATATGTTTGATACTGACACATCACATGAACGCAATAAAGCAACATTTTCCTGTGATTATTAACATTGTAAATATCATAGTTTTACAACACATAACATGTAACGCAGGGCATGTTGAGACTCGTTTGGGAATTCGCCTAGGTATCACTGCTTTTATAAATATAGGTAGAAAGTTATTAATTATTCACAGAAATTGTGCGCAAAACTTTTTCGATTGTGACCCACTTTCTTTAAATAAAAAACCCTCGACCCCCAATGAAATACATACACACACATACACATATCTATCTATCTATCTATCTATCTATCTATCTATTTATCTCTCTCTCTCTCTCTCTCTCTATATATATATATATATATATATATATATATTATATATATATATATATATATAATATATATATGTAACATGCCAACACAGTCCCATGTTAACGGAGACCAGAGTCGACATGTCACACCTCAGGAATCTGTAGCCGTGACCAAGAATTTAGGGATCTTTCCATTTAAAAAATACTTTTATTATCCGTTTCTTAGCATCGATGACGGCGGTTTACTAGGCAACAGTGCCACGCCAAAATCTGCTCTTCGAGGTATGCTGGAACTTATATAAACTTCATTCCATCACGTGGCTAAAGGGCGTGATTTAATAGCTGATTGGTTAAAAGTTTAGTGTTTACGTGCAAATCTGAATTTTTTAGACCCCACGCCGCGACGCGTCTAATTTCGTCAAAAAGTCAGCCATCTTGAATGATTTTGCCGAAGGCTGTAACAATGGAATTTAACACGAATGCCCAAGGGAAAATTAAGTACTTAAAAAGATTAAGAAGGGGTATGTAATTTTGAATAGTAGAGTGAGGAATTAATGGTTTTTAAAAGTTAAGAGTGTTGACTTTAGAAATTACTAGTTTTTTAATATTATATATATATATATATATATATATATATATATATATATATATATATATATATACAGAAGATCGTTCGCACTTTATGGAAACGCTTTTGTAATTTATTTTTGTCTTTTGAATTTTGAGATAAAAATTTGGCAACTTCGGAATAATCGTCTGCTAATGTTTTGTTTTGATTAGGATATAAAATGAAAGATTTATTTTGAAAATGCCTCCTAAAGTTGATAGATGGCTCGAAGGTTACGCAACTGCGCTTTTCGAGGAGAAACATTCGTATCAACAAATAATAAAGCGGTGTAAATATCGCGGTTATGGTATTTCATAAAAGGTATTTATAATATATTAAATTTAAAAGGAAATAAATGCCTAACTGAATGTAAAAATGAAAATATGACCGCGAAACCTCATCCTAATACTGTTCGAACGCAGGTATATATCAAGAAAGTGAAGTCTCAGATCCTAAAAGAAAATCCGTCGACTCAGAGATCCATTGCATCGAAACTAGCGAATGTCTTCTGGCACTGTAAGTAAAATCATTCATAAAGATTTGAAGTTAAAAAAGATGTTCAAACCTAAAAATCATCTGCTTTTGCCAAAGCATATTGCTGAAAGAATAACAAATTGTAGAAAATTATATGAAAAACACCTAGCTGCTGAAAAATGGAAATTCGATGAGGCATGGGTGTATTTAAGTGTCTGTAATAAAAAAAGATCAATTTTCTATTGCTCAACAAACGGGAATGACCGTACGAAATGGCCTCGTCAGTGTAGAGAAAAGTTCCCAAATGAATTCGTGACAGTTGCAGGATTTTGTTACAACGGCAATTTAAAATCTAAAAAGTCTCAAGTAAAGCCAATATTAATTCACTCTACTATCACCAGAATATTTTAAAACCAATTTTCGAAGAAGAAATTCCAACCTTATATGGAAAGGACATTAATAAAGTTGAGCTTCGTATGGACGAAGCCTCTAGTCACACGTCTAAATCAACTGCCGCTTATTTAGAAAAGAAAGAATCAGAAACAGGAATAAAGTGTATCCCATTTAAAGAAATACCTGTAAAATCACTTGAAGTTTCTCCGATTGACATAGGCGCTTTCTGTTTATTAAAACGAGCCTAAAGGAAACGGCATCCAAGAACACTGAATGTACTTTGGAAAACGGTCCAAGAGGAATGAGGTAAAATTTACATGACAGCACTAAGAAAAAGTTTACTTTCATGGAAAATTCGAGCTAGAGCTATTGCAAAAACCATGGCTATCAGATAGAAGCGCGAGATAGATCACCGCAAAAAATACGGTATTTAAAAATAAAACTTAGCTATCGAAATCTTTGCCATAAAGTGCGAACGACCTTCTGTATATACATATATATATATATATATATATATATATATATATATATATATATATATATATATGTATATATATATATATATATAATATATATATATATATATATATATATATATATATATATATATATATAATATATATATATATATATATATATATATATATATATATATATATATATATATATATATATATATATATATATATATATATATATATATATATACAGTCGAACCTCCATGTATCAAAGTAGCAAATTGCGCGAAAAAAATTCGATATAGAAATTTCGATATATAGAATTGAGCTTAGTCTTATCATAATTCTCTTTAAAAAAATTAAAGCTAATTTTCGTATACGAAACTCCATTTCTAATTTATATGCGAATCCCATTAAATGAAAGTTAATAACTAAAAAATGAATTAATATGAAAGATTTATTGATTACTACATATCTTTAAGAAAAAAAAATAATGCAGACAGTGGTTACAATAATCACAGTTACATTCTTTTAAAAAAAACTACGAATATCTTGCTGAACAGTTAGTTTTGTGGAAAGTTCAAAGAAATGTTCGTATTTATTCAGTCCACTATAAACTTCATCAGGGACATTTTCCGCGAATTGAAGTGAATTCAAATGCCAAAAATTGGGAGATTTTATTCTAAAGTGGAATAAAATCTCCCAATTTGTCTTGAAAAAAATTTCGATATATAGAAACAATTTTTCTATGTAATGAACATGGAGATTTGCTAAGAGTTCGATATATAGAAAATTTCGATATAGGGAAGTTCGATATATGGAGGTTCGACTGTATATATATATATATATATATATAGTCAGACCTCAATTTAACGAAGTCGCTAAATCCCGAAAAAAAGTTCGTTATATGGAAAATTCATTAACTAGAGATTCACCTTTTAAAATACTTTAAACTACACAAAACAGATTTTAAATTCATAAACACTAAATATTATTAAAAAACTTAGTTGTTAATGTCACTGGTGTGACATTATCAACTTGATAATATTTGGATACACAGGCCCACGCAGATATATGTGTATGTATACATGTTATATACGTGATATACTATTTATACAAAATTACCTCAGTTATATCCGTTACATTATTTAAATTCAAAGCGGTCCGTCTCATTACTGAGTTGTTTCTTTATATTAATATACGTTCTCTAAAGTTTGGATACACTGTTCTGGGAAATCAAAAGCATACTTCCCAATATATATATACACACACACACACACACATATATATATATATATATGTGTGTGTGTGTATGTATATATATATATATGTGTGTGTGTGTATATATATATATATAATATATATATATATATATATATATATATATAATATATATATATATATATATATATATATATATATATATATATATATATATATATATATATATATATATATATATACGTTCTCTAAAGTTTGGATACACTGTTCTGGGAAATCAAAAGCATACTTCCCAATATATATATACACACACACACACATATATATATATATATATGTGTGTGTGTGTATGTATATATATATATATGTGTGTGTGTGTATATATATATATATATATATATATACAGTCGAACCTCCATGTATCAAAGTAGCAAATTGCGCGAAAAAAATTCCATGTATATATATATATATATATATATATATATATATACGTGTGTGTGTGTGTGTGCGCGCGCGCGCGCGTGTGTAGAGTGATCTATATATGGTATGTATATAGTGAGGGCGGGATGGCCCGGTTGGCAAAGACGTCGAGCCAGTGATCTGAGGTTTGCGGGTTCGAGGCCGGTCGCTGACAAAATCCACCGCCGCGTACACTAATGGCGGCTGGAGTACGTAAAATCTGTCGTGGCTGCAGTGTCCTCCAAATTCTCAAATTTACCTCTAGAGGTGTGGGGTCAAGTGTTCCGGTCTCGTCACTTGACTCGGTTCAAAATTACGGGACCGGCCCATAGGGGTCCACTTATACGGTGCTCCCAGAAAAGTGGCCAGTAAAACCGCGGTGTCATATGACACTAATGTCCAAGTAACCGTCTGCCGCATTGGAGAAGATATATGTGCGTGTGTGCGTGTGTGAGTGTGTGAGTGCGTATGAGTGTGTGTATGAAAATAAAATATTAAAAAGTGAGAAGAGCCGTGTTCACTAAAAGTGGCCGGCGCACGTAAGATCTGACTTGGCTGCAATGTCCTCCAAGTTCTCAAATTTATCTCTGGAGGTCCGGGGTGAAGTGTCCCGGTCTCGTCACTTGACTCAGTTCTAAATTACGGGACCAGCTTGTAGGGGGTAATACTGGTCACCTATGCGGTTCCCCCTTAAATGAATGGCCAGCAGTCTCGCCCTTTATCTGGAACTAAATGGCATCATAGCCAATCTTCTGGGCATTTGTAATAAATAGGTGAGAAGAAAACTGAGAAATGACAAAAGTATAAATTGTGAATGTCAGACTCTCGTCTCCCGATCTTAAGTGGAATTGATGAAGGTGAGTAATAGCGTCTTCAATAAGCCCAAAATATACGCAAACAGGTGTCGAAAGATATACACCTTTGGAGATGTGCGACGATAGGTAAAAGTACGCGAGTCATTTAGAATGATTTGTGAAACCCATTAGCGGCGCGCTTTTCCCTTGGAAAAGTCGGCAGGAAAGAAATTCACCATAGGTGGTCTGCAGAGGGCGGAACCGGAAAAGGTCCGGTATTCGAGATGGTTCGAGAAAGGGCTGAGAAGAATGCATAAATAACGACGCGGTTGCGAATGAGGGGGAGAATGGACTTGGACTGTTGAAACGTCGCCACGCTTACGGAGAGAGAGAGGGTCTCGTACGGACTTTGAATAATGAGCCCTGCTCTCATGAGTGTATTAACGTTCGTCGGAACGAACCTTTGTAAATGATTTATTTAACCAAGATTTTAATGTGTTAATAAACCAGATGCAAATAAGAGTTGATCCTACAGTTATGATTACTTCTACAAGATAATGATTTTTCGGATCACGACCATAAAGATTAACAGTGAACAAAAAGGATAAATTTATATGACTATTACTAGAAAAACTTCCGTAGTAAACTGCAACCTCATCTTCTGTATAGAATGCTGTAACATTTTGAATTAAAATAAAGAATTGAAAATTTCTCCCCAAAAGGACATACCGCATTTCAATTATTAATACCAACAACACAATCAACTAAATATTTAAGTTTTTTTTTATGAAAGAAGGGATCTTGAAGAAAAATTTGCCTCGGCCTCAAAATAAATTTGAAATATAAAATCTAATAAAATAAATTCTTAACAAATATTACAACTCCCACATTAACATGAGCCCATTACTTTGCATTTCAAAGTTAATATCAAAGGTTTCAGCCGATGAGATAAAAACTGTGAAGTTGTTTTTTCACTTGACATCAAAAATCTTCAATTCACTAAATAAGCAATGGGAATTTAACGTCTTGGAATTTTTCTCATTACACGTTAGTAAATATATTTTTTTCTGTTTTTTTTTAATCTGTCAGAGGATTTTTAAATGCAGAACTCGTATTTTCCCCAAACCTTTTTCTCTTTCAAATTATTTTTTTTCAAACCGTTTTTTTTTTTTTAAATTTCTCAGAGAGGGAACAAATAAAACACTGCCTTATATAAAAAAAAGTACTACACATTTAAAGCTTTAAAAATTTGAAAGCGTTTTTTAAAATCTGTTTACCTGTGAAAAAAAGACAAATGCACTTCATGATGTATCATAACAGAAATAACATGGGGAAATTCCTCATAACTTAGCATGGAAAATATCAACTACACATTCTCTAGCTAAGCAATATACTACGGTATATTTCTAGCACTAGCCTCTGCCTCTTGGACCTCTGATTAATTAGATTGATTTATCACTTTAATCATTATCTCGAAACTTAAATGTACTTATATATATATATATATATATATATATATATATATATATATATATATATGACGCCTGGTGGCGTTGTGGTTTGGGAACTAACTTTGTGTTTCCCGCGTCAGGTTGACCACCTGACCGAGACATATGCTGTATGGCACCTCAAGCCCACGGTCGCGAAAGCGGAGATCGGCATCGCTGGGCACCTTGGTCCACAGTGCTAAAAAGCAACTCGGACTGTTGTGTCATGAGTTTATATATATATATATATATATATATATATATATATATGTAGTCTATGACTACAGGCATTTCTCTTTCAAACTAGACCTCATTTGTTTAAAAACATTTTAAAACAGCCTAATATTTTCATCAAAAAATGAAACACAGTTTTTCAAGAAATATCATCCCATATGTGGATGTAATATCGATGCTCCTCGAGTTTTTATCTTACAAAGAAAATATTTACATCATCTGGAAGCTGAAAGCTTTCTTATTCATATAAACCTCATTTCAAGTCTCTGTCTTAAAATTTCGATTTTGATTTGAATTTTAAAGCTGATAATTCAACAGTGATGAAAAGCCCTTCGCATAGGGGTGACAACAGTAAATGGATGGAAGCTGTTACATTGCCTGAGAATCACCCCTATGTATCTTGCTATTAGCCCTGACAGAGGAAAGATGTAAAAACAATTTAAAAGAAACTAAAATCAAATTCAAAATTCTCCTTACCCACCCTCAGGCGGTCTCTAAAAGCCTAAAATAATTAAAATCAGTCAATAATTAGTAAATTAATCATACTAAAACTCAAATTCACGATTGTAAACAAACGATCTTTGTTGCGATTATCATTTAAAAGTTCATTTGTTCAGTTTATTATTTTTGTTTTCAAAAGGGAAATGTATCTCTATCAAAATAAATACTTCATGCGCGAGCGTTATTTTTATACTGAACTCTTGAAATTTTTTTGACTCTAAAGAGAAGCAGAGAGTGGCAACAAAGGTTAAACTATCAAACATTGTTTTGCTGTTCTTGAAAGCTACCTGACTTCAAGAAACGTTTGAAATTTATATTATATTTATAATACATATCTTTATATTATTTAATTTATTTATTGATTTATATGTTATTAATTAATTAATTTACTACAGCTTAACAAAGGTTAAAACTCTCAAACATTGTTTTGCTGTTCTTGAAAATTACCTGACTTCAAGAAATGTTTGAAATTTATATTATATTTATAATACATATCTTTATATTATTTAATTTATTTATTGATTTATATATTACTAACTAATTAATTTACTACAGCTTACTTTATTACAGCTTATCTCTTATATCATATTTCTTGTTTACTACAGCATTGATTTTTAATTCTAAATCTTAAACTTTTATATTAATATTTCTTGTTTTCAGTGAAATATCAGCGTGATGATGTAAACAAGCAATCACGAGAATTGAATTGTTGCCAGTTTGTTGCCAAAAATAAACTAATAATATAACTGACAAAAAGTATTAAGGATGTTGCAAAAACATTATTGAAACTTCAAATTAGAAAAAAACTAAATTTAAGTGCGGAAAATGAGAAAATTAGTGCAATTTTAGGACAACTTCCGGTTACGAAATTCAACTTCCGGTTTGATTTTGAATCAAACTATATGTTTTATAATGGCTATAAAATTTCTCCTAAATCCCGTAGAGAAAAAAAAAAGCAGTTTTGGAAAGAGGAAGGTCCAAAGTATAAGAAACACAAATAGAAAAAAACTTGACCAACTGTCGAAAATCGATGTTTTCAACGTAGTCGGTCACGTTAATATCACATTACAATAATAATTTTTTTTACGAGTAAGCCTTATTAGGGGCGAAGCCCCTAGTATATATATATATATATATATATATATATATATATATATATATAACCGTCACTTACGGAATTGGGGTGTGTATGCATCTTTTACTTGCATTACTATAGGATTATTTGTGTGCTTGCATGTACGGTGCGTTGAGCCCATACTGTAAGTTGTGTTTGTCATTTCATTTTCTTTTTGACTTATTGCTTCCTTGGGGGACTCGGGGCCTTGGGATGTCTTTTGGGCTTACCTGCATCCTATTCAGAAAGTTCCCCTTGAGGTAACTGATATGGTTAGACTCCCTGATGACGAGACCTGTCGGTTACCTCTAAGTTGTTTTATGGTTCAGTTCCGGCACTTATACAGAATCTTGCCGTTGGTGCGTGGATGCCCAGAGTTCTTGATTTCTGTTTGTTTTTTGTCTATATTCGTATTATTTTTATCTATCTCTGTTGGATTATTTTTATATATATATATATATATATATATATATATATATATATATATATATATATATATATATATATATATATATACCATATATATGTATGTATGTATGTATGTATAACGGTTTCGGAATCAAGGAAGGGACATTGTTACGTCAGGCGGTGTAATTAATATATATATATATATATATATATATATATATATATATATATATATATATATATATATATATATATATTCCTAATATATGCATGTTAATACCCTGATTATTGCTATTAATTTTTATAATTTTTTTATCTCTCTTTTTTTTCTGCAAGTGAGCTTGAAATATGTTTTAAAACGTATACTGAGTTTCTCGTCCCATTAAAAAAAATTCGTCTGCGAAATGTTCGTAAGTGTATCGATTTTGCTGAACATTAGGGCATCAGTGTATATGTTAAACAAATCAATAAATGACAATAGAGGCGGAGAGTGAAAAAAAAAATGAGATAAACGTGTTCCAAATGATGTGCGAAATGTCAAATTATATTAGATAGGCAATGCATCAAGGTAATTGTAAATACAAATTAGCGAATGCCTTGTTTTTGCATGGGGAAATAATTCTGAAAAAAAGAAGAAAAAAAGGAATACATTTTTTAGGACATTTCAGGACCATTCTGTGACAGTGACCATTCGTCTACTGGTGGACTCCCAGCTTCATGGAATCTAAAAGGCCTATTTTGTGCTACAAAATCGATTTCGGATTTAGTCGCCGTAACAAAGCTTATAAATATAGAGGAAAACGGAAATTCAAAGAAATTTCTTCCACGAAAAAACCCGGAACTGTCTGCTTCTTATGCGGATTACTTTTCTGCGAACATTTTTTTCTCACTAAAGTCAAACATTAAAATAAATACTGTGAAATAAAGTTGATGGAATATACTTGGTCTTAAGACGTAATTTTTGGATGATTGTGGGTGAATCATTTCCATATGTAAGGATGGCATTTTTTTCTGACTCGAATTAAAAGCCATAACAACTTATTTTATAATGCAGTAGAACCCCGTTATAACGAACTTCAAGGCACCAAAGGTTTTGTTCGCTTTATCCGGTGGTTCGCTATATCCGAACAATTAAGAAAAATGCTAGAGTTCACAAAATTTATAACTCATTAGTTGCAATGTTAAATGTGTATTTAATAATGATGTATAAAAAATGATAAATGCTACTAAAAATGAACATTAATGAATTAAATCGACTAAAATAGATTACATTAAACTGACACAATACTAATTAAATTAAGTACAATAGGAAAATGGCGGATCAAAATTTTCGTTCGTTATATTCAGGAGTTCGTTATATACCGGGTTTACTATAATGGGGATCGACTGTATATAAAATAAAGCGTATAGATTGTACTCGCTGCATCCTAATGGTTAACGCGTCGGGATTCGTCACTGAGGATCCTCGGTTCGAATCCCGATAGACTCCATAGAATGCTCTCGTGTGTAAACCAGGTACGGCCACGCTAAATCTGTAGACAGGAAAGTCCTACCGTAGGGTTTGTAGAGGTGAGAGGAGGGTACGAACTGGATCTCGCCCCAGTGAGGACCCGATTAAAATTGTGGTGGCACCGAGCAAAACGTCGGCCCTCCTACCTTGTGTTGTCCAATAGTCGTGAGCTAAAAATGAGTCGCATTCTTTCGCCCTGCAGCCTTAAGCGAACCCGATTTTGATTTTTCAGACCTGGGGGCATTAGAAACAGCAAGCTTGTGGATAATACTTTGCTCAGTTTTCCGAAGACATAAAAGTTATTGAGTTTGACCCTATAATGAAGGAATTTTGATTTAGTGTCCCAACTACCCTTGGGGTTAATATCGACAGTTTAGGCCAAGAAAAATAGAATAGATGAGAAAATAAGTCCGTACATTCACCAACTATTTCAGTCGCATAAAAGTTTTAGCTTGATTTTAGCTAAAAATGTCAGTGTTTTGCTATATCAATTATAGCAATAATCAATTTTGTGTTGGTCTCCAAAACGGCACACTGGTAAAAATTTACCGATTTACGTAAAAAAAAGTAAAAAAAAACATGATTTCAAATGAAACAATTTGGGGAAAAGCTACCTTATTTTTCGGACCATTATTTACACCTCTTTTCATAAAAAAAATCGACTTAAAATTGGAGCGCGTCTTATGGTTCGAAGGTAACGTTAACATAAAATGAATATTTTATTTTATATATATATATATATATATATATATATATATATATATATATATATATATATATATATATATATATATATATATATTAATTATATATACTTCATATATATTATTTATTATATTTATTATATATATTTGTGTGTTTGTGTGAAATAAATAAATCTGAGCATATTATACGCAAAAAGAAGGTAATTTTACTCGTAACAATAGTTAAAACACATGTCTAATTAATTTACAAAAATAATTTTTGATTAATATTAGACGATTATAAAAATAATAATTACCGATATATATATATTCTGCATGTAGCGCGCGAATGTAAAACAATACAAATCGAAAATGCATTATTCACTTACATCCCCCGCAACGGATAAAATACTTAGCTCTCCAATTTACTTTTCTAAAATTACCAAACTCTCATCAACCCCGAGACAATACATAAAAATCGAGCCGCGGAAAATTGATGAGAAACATTACCCTCGTTTTCGACAAAAAGTCAGTCCGGTCCCACCACTCCAAATCTGAAACCGATAAAGGAAGAGACAGGGTAACACCCCATTCATCTTGCATTGTCATCTGTAGTCTGTCGTTTAGAGGGCCTAACGAGCATCTTATTGGTTTCGATGGGGATAAAAAGGCTTTCTAATGAGATGTCCAGTTGGCGACGGATAAAAAAAAAAGAACACAGAAATGCATTAGGTCGAGTCTTTTAAAAAAAGAGTGAAACGTAAGACTGTTTTCGATAAATATCGTAGCTATGGCGGTGTCATGCTTTTATCATTGTTAAGAACGATAATAATGCTATTAAAAGTAACTAGTATATTTGACTGGTTACGTTGCAGGAAGGAATATTAGAAAGATACGAGATTTATATATTTATACATGACATTGGTATTCAGTAATGGCGTCAGTTCAAGTTTCTGAAAAGTCAAACGTTACACGATTTCGATAAGTATTTTAACAACAGCGGTGCTTTATTGTAAAGACAATGGAAAACAATAATAATTAAGGTAATGAGTAAATTAGATTGATTGCATCTCGATATATATATATATATATATATATATATATATATATATATGTAATAAATTAAATATTAGGCCCTCTATTCTATCATTTAAATTCCCTTTCCTGAATCCAATCCCCAGTAACATTAATTTAACGCTTTAAAAACCCATAGCAACAGAACTTCCCATAAAACAGCAAACGTTGCATTTCTACGCGTGTATACGTCTCGATAAAGGCGTGGGTTCGCATCGCCAGCCCAAATTCCGCTGACATTTCAAAACAACAGCCACATGTACCTCGCTTCTAGCGCGTAAGGTTGAAAGGTGATATTACACTTCGCTCCGAGCTGTCGTCTGAGATGGACAGATGTTACTATCGCTCTAATAAAACTATTCGACACGACTGCTTCAAAATTCTAATTCCTTTCAGGCTGAGTCTAGCTCCAGCCATGTAAATTTGAGCTAGTTTTCCTTTTCAGGTTGCATTTAAGAACGAGATGTAATTGATATATTACACACACACACACACACACACACACACATATATATATATATATATATATATATATATATATATATATATATATATATATATATATATATTTGACAGGCAAGAGGTTTGCCAACTCTAACATCTTTAAAATGCAGTCATCATCCGTTACGTTGGTGGCGAGTGGGAATACGAATTGAACAATACCTCAGTCCACACGTTAAATTACTGTACTGAATTCTTCTTAAGAACACCACTCTATTTCTTTTTCCCTAGTTTGCCATTTTAACATTCGGCGACCTCACGCAGCGAGTTTCCAAATCAATGTGCGTAGTTCTAAGTAAAAAATCGCGTGTCTACTCTCCTGGCACATGCGCAGAGCCCAATCTAGAATTTTCTAGAAGCATTCTTCCGCCAAACCAGTACATTATCTAAAAATAAACTGTCTGAATGAACTTCATTCCACCGCGAATCGAAGGTCAATTACTGAAACGGGAAAAAACCTTTTCTCTCGACGCGTCTTGGCATATGAAACTAGCGGCCGTTCCGGAAAAGTTGGCCGTACAGCGAAAAGCCGTACAACGGATCAATTATTTTGATACCAACCTATACAAATTTAATTTGATTTCTTCCAATTTTTTATAAATAGTATATTTTTTTGTTTATAAGGCATTTTATTCTTTTATTTCCTATAAAAAGGATTACATAAAAATAAAAGTACAAAACAATATAATAATAAACATAAATTAAAAAAATAGACATATAAACAAAACAAAAGAAATCATACGCACATATGTATACATATAATAAAAAACATAAAATGTTTAAAAACTGTTTTAATGTGATGACGAACATTAACATGAAGAATCAGTCAGCTATAATATGCTACCATTATCACTTTCCGCTGTTGTGGCCGTATAACGAAACATTGTGGGCCGTAAATCGAAAAAGTTCCATAATTAAAAAAGGCCGTTATGTCGAAATGCCGTATAAAGAGCGGCCGTATAACGAGATATAGGTGTATTTACATCGATTGTAAAATCATGTTTATAAAATAAAGGATTGAAAGGTTAAGTATCTCTGCCACATCTCTTTTCGGCAAGGGATTCCCATTAGTAAACTTTTGCATTTATTAATTCTTACACATAATTATACATATAATAGCCGTTGTCTCTGTATTACACTTTCGGGCTGTACTCATCTTTCAATTGAACCCCCCAGTAAACAAACAGCCGGTTAGGCTTAATTTCAATTTCAGATGTGGATCAGAATTTTTTCTTACCTAAAAACTAATATCTTCTCCATCAAATCACGTTTGTTCATCCTATTTTTCTATAAAACATTCAGAACTAAAAAAATTGGATGCTTTTAGCTGTATATTTAACAGTTTTTAAAAATCTGTTTACTTTTGCGATGAATTCTGAAAGTAAACAAACTTGAATGTGAATGAATCAAGTAGCTCAAGTATTCATATCGCGTAGTGAGCTGTAAAAAACTGGGCGGAAGTCTACTACTCCAATGGCATGAAAAACTAAATAAAAAAATAATAATGAAAGGGTTTGCGTTTACAAGGTGTGGATTAAATGCAATATTGTTAGATAATTCGAGATATTTTTTAACTTTCATATACTTTTTCCATTATGACGTCATTATTAGCATTATGACGTCAAAATGACGGGTTATCTTCTAGTTATACATATAACGAAGCTCTGACAAACAGAAATTTAGCAACAAAAAAATTCCATAAACAAGATTAAATATCCTTTAAAATTTTTACTAACAACATTACACGAATGTTAAATAGTTACCTTACCGGTAAATAAAATTATTTGTTCAATTCATGCCCTACCCATAGTTCATTTTTAGCGAGAGAAAAATTATGATAGAGTGTGATATAAGAGATGGGGTCGTAACACATTCTTGTGAAAAAAATGTTAAAGGTTAAAATATATATTTTGCTCGATCAGAAAAGCTTCGATAAATAGACAAGAAAAATATTCGACCTAAATAAAGATAAAAAAATATTACCTTTATATGCCTATGCGTATATGCTTTAAGGCTGCCGTGTACTAACCCTATTGGATCCTCTCACCTCAATGTTAACCTATGGAGAAAATTTGTGTACTATTGATAGCTAAATAATTGCTGTTAATCACATAAAAATGGTATTTTCAGATAGCCTGAACTTTTCTGCCCCTTGCAATAGGATTCCTTCTATAAATTGCGTCCACCAAAGGAACTGAGGATCGTTTAACCCTTTCAGGGGCAACAAACTGCACTGTTTGCACGGTGCACATTTTTTTTTCTCGATATTTTTAACCTAACAAATCTTGAATATTTTTCCAATTAGGGGTTTTAAAATCCTTTTACTTCTTTAAACTGATAACAGATGGTAGCACTAGCGGTTTTTCTGCTCATTTAACTGGAATACATTGAATGCAATTGAAAGAAGGACGAGATTTAAGCGTTTGCACTGTGCAAACGCCGCCCCTCAAAGAGTAAAAAGTCACTATACCAGATTTTTCCCCCGAATAATTGAAATTTAAAAATATTATTTACATATTTTTAAACGAAACATGTCCCAAGGTGTAACATTTCTTTCTCTATTACTGAGTACAATTAAAAAAAAATTTCAGTCCAAGTGGGCAATCCTTTGGCACATTTTCTCCATAGGTTAACAGTGAGATGAGCGAATCGAATAGGGTTAGTACACAGCAGCCTTAAATGATGTAAATAAAATGCAAACTGATAGGTAAATGCAAATGTTCTTCTGATGAAACAACTAATTACTTGAAATTATAAATTTGATATTTGCATGTTAATTTACGTGATACGCCAGTTTCTTCCGGCAGAGAAGGGAATTCGACAAAAGAGTTTTCTTCGAGATAACTCAAAGGGATATTGGACGATCCCAGACGGAGGCTAGATGATCCGAGTTCGACACCCGAGTTTTGAACAGAAGGAAGACCTTAACATCAGTCCCAGCGAATAAATGAATTAATGAAAAATAATTAAATAGATGAAAAAAAGAATGCTTAGTCTGTGTCATTGACCTCAAAAAGAAAGACATGAACATGCGAGGGAAAAAATAAAAAAATGAGAGTTTCTTACATCACCTGGAGAGTTAATTTGGTACAAATTCGCTCTTGGAAACAAGTGTTCGATACCCAGGTTTAGCAGAAGGTTGTTATATTCTTTATCATGTATTGTCATCATTCATGAAATGCAAAGTCCCTTTCATAAAACGAATCCTATGGAATTAATAAAAAAATTCCTTGAATAGAAAACTCGTTACATCGAAGGTCATCTTTAACGCCCTAGAAAAGAACCAATAGTTTTGGGAGGAAATAATACCTTATACGACCGATAACGTACTTATACAATTTAATTTAGGAGAAAAATAATGAATACTTTTAAAATTACATCGATTTTTAAAAAAAATTCCGAGTAAAATTTTATTTTTCAGACAAAATACCGTATTTTAGGGACCATAAGACGCATTTTTTACATAGAAATATTGATTTAAAATTGACGTGCGTCTTATAGTCCGAAGGTTACATTAAAATAAAATGAATATTTTATTATATATCTTATATGCATTTATTATGTATGTATATATATATATATATATATATATATATATATATATATATATATAAATAAGAAAAAAATGATAGAGAAAATCAGTAACAGCCCTAAAGCTACTTGCAGCCAGGAACAAATAACATGAAAAGAAAAGTATGAAAGAGGTTTTAGACAGCATCTCTTCATCAGCGGTGTCAATACTGTCTAAAAACCAATGGATTGTTTCCGATGAGTATGATCTATACAATAAACACACTCAGACACCGTACAATCCATGAAAAACAGAAGAATTGATTAAAAATTGAATAAAAGTTACTTAACCAAAGAACACCAAGCCTGGCGCTAGACAGAGTGGAAGTTAAGAACATGTAACCGCAAGGTGACTGACGTCACAAAACTTGCAACCATGGAGATATTGGATACTCAGTTACTGACTTACTATGGTTACTGTATTTTAGGACTATTATTCCATTAATAATTTAGTTTTTAATTATTATTACTAAGAGTTATTTTTATTATTTTTTTATTTTTACTTATGATTTTTATTTTATTTTTTATTTTTAGTAGTTATTTTTTCTATTTTTTCTTATTCTTATTTTTTACTTATTAAATGCAACAGAACAAACTATATATATATATATCATCTCTATTAGGTAAGAAATTGAAAATATCTTTCTATACCTAAGAAAACACAAAATATTCTTTTCTCAAAATCCTCCCATAAATAGTAGGTACGTCATATCGTCCGTTGTGTCTTATGGTCCGAAAAATATGGTAATTAAACAGGCGCGGCAACAATAAGGCCTAGTTCACAGTACTCCCGGTGTGGAGCGTCAGCGTTGAACTCGAGTCAACTTCAACGCAACGGATGACATCATTGCTTTGAGCTCTGGGATTGGTAGAAATTTCTGACGTTGACGCTCCGCCCCCAGAGGCAATGAGGCCTCAGTTAGGACGGAATAGCTGGTTCATACGACCCAGTAAGGCGAATGGGGGGTAAAAATTCTCCCCTCCATAAAAAAATCTCCCGTTTGGAAAGGGAACCTCAAAGAAAGTGAGCCTGGTCGCTTGCTTTTGTAACAAGACCCAAAATACTACGTCGCTAAACTTCAAACTAAATCGGTTGCTAAAGAAATACTGCCGTTGGTTCAGGCGAAACCAGACCACTCGTGAAAAGAATTTATTTTTGCGTATTTTGTGCTTTTCATCCAGGACTGTGAGAGAAAATTCGTTAAAACTTCTTAAAGACGAGAAGACAACTGTACCTGAATTCCGCACTCATAACCATGATGGCTGGCTTACAGCTGAGAAGGTTTGATGTGTTCGATTTCAGTGATAATCACTCATCCAGATATCTCGGATGAGCCCGGAGGATTCTAGCGTCGGGATTCCTGAGGGTGCTCGGATCGAAACCTCGACAAGCGTCATTAATTTCACTCGTGTCTATGCCGGGTATGGGAATGTTAAATCGGTAGGATGGGAAGGTCCCTCAGCATGGTCTGCAGGGATGGGAGGAGGGTACTTGTCCTCCAGTTGCCGCCCTGAGGTAGCTCGGAACCAGGAGGTCATGTTGGTTCGCCTATACGGGGCTCTCATTACATATATGTCATGGTTTCATGTTGTAATGGTCATCGTAGTCGTTAAGAGTGTTCTCAAAGATAAATAAATCTAAATCGAGGGGGGGGGGACTCTTCTCCCTGCCCGATCTCTTTCGAGTGAAGGAGGACTTGAGGCTCTTTAACCTTTAGCTTAAGGGGCCCATTTTTCCGATTACTCTTTAAAACGAAAACTAATTACTAATTCCTGACATGATTTTATAAATACCACACCAAAAAAATTGATATGGGTATTACAAGTGGGCATTAAATGTGGGTATAATACGAACATATATGAGTACTGGCTAAAAAGTCATACTTCGCTACGGAGTACATTCAAATTAAATACAACGTTCAATGTATGCAAATAATGCCAAAAATATGTATAAATATATTTATAATAAATGCAACGATCAATGTATGCAATTGATGTAAAAAAAACGAAAAAATATATTTACAAAAAAATCGTACCGGATATTTTTATAGACAAAATTTTGTAGAATAAAATAGTCTAATTAAATCTAATAGACCATACTAAAGAATATAGTACAGTTTGAGGAACATATCTTTTTCTGAATTTTAATATTTTTTTGGATAATTTCCAATCGTCTGCCGCATTAGCAAGAAAAAAAATATTTTTTTGTCTATTTTGTTGTTATGTACGTGACGATAAATTAATTTAAAGTACCAGAAAAGAAATCACGTGATCAGCATTTAACAAATTAAATTCTAAGAATTAATCTTTAAAAATTCACCAAAAATCAGAAAATGGAGGTAAAGATTCGAAAAAGATTTCATTTTAAAGGAATGTTTAGGATCTTTCTCGTGATATAAATTTTATAACCCTCAAATTAATATTTTAAGTGCAAACTTAAAAAAAAATTACAAAAACAGCTTAAAAATTTAGTTTAAAAAAATCTAAGAAGAATTTTTGAAAAATCTTTCTTAGTACTCCCCTACACCATAAGAAGAATCACCATGCAAAATGTCAGCCCTTTAGGTCCAGCGGTTTGGTCTGTGCGTTGTCTGTCAGTCAGTCAGTTACGGAACTTTTTTATATATATAGACTAGCTGAAAACCCGCGCTTCGCTACGGAGTACATTCAAATTAAATACAACGGTCAACGTATGCAATTTATGCCAAAAAATATATAAATATATATATTTATAATAAATGCGATGATCAATGTATACAATTGATGTAAAATATATATCTATCTATATATATATATTTATAAAAAAAATCGTAAGGGATATGCATTTTTTTTGGATAATATCCAATCGTCTGCTGCATTAGAAAGAGAAAAAAATATTTTTTTTGTCTATTTAGTTGTTACGCACGTGACGATAAATTTATTGAAAGTACCAGGAAAAGAAATCACGTGATCAGCATTTAATAAATTAAATTCTAAAAATTAATATTTAAAAATTCACCAAAAATCAGGAAATGGAAGTAAAAATTCGAAAAAAATTTCATTTTGAAGGAATTTTTATGATCTTTCTCGTGATATAAATTTTATAATCCTCAATGTATTATTTTAAATGCAAACGTAAAAAAAGTTTAAAAACAGCTTAAAAATTTAATTTAAACAAATCTAAGAAGAATTTTTGAAAAATCTTTCTTAGTGCACCCCTACACTATTAGAAGAATCGCCATGCAAAATTTCAGCCCTTTAGGTCCAGCGGTTTGGTCTGTGCGTTGTATGTCAGTCAGTCAGTGAATGAATGAATCAGTCAGTTACGGAACTGTTTTATATATATAGATTATCCGAACCCGCATTCAGAAATGCGTATGCATGCATAGAAAGCATGCAAAGATACATTTATCGCGGCATGTCTAGGTTACTGTGCACACGTAGCAACGATCGAAAGATATGTATAGGTTATTCCAGATTTATCTATAAAAGCGTCAGTGATTTATTAAGCCCGGGATATTCAAGGAAACTACAGTTATTGCTTTAAGCCGCCTTTTTCGGATCCCTTTGTAAAGAATTCCCTTTTTTACACGAAAAAACAAAGATACGTCATTTAAATAACTTTTTTTCGCCAGATCACTCCTATCTTATCTCCAGCGTCGTATGTGTCTGTGTCTCAGTCGAGGAGAGAGTGAGTGGGGTGGGGGCGTGTCCCAGAAGGGGGGTGTGGAGACTCACGATCAAGTCTGAACCGGAATATATATCTCCGCCCGACATAAATCCTTGTCCGCGTCAGCTGGGAGACTTCTAAACTTCTCCTCCCATGTGAATGGAACGATAGCGGATTCCAGACTTGGCAGGAAATCAGATATCTAGGCGATGAAGTCAAATTTAGTTAAAAAGGTAATTAGGAAGGTCTGACGGAGGGAAGCTTAATAAAATGTAATTAAATTTGGCTACGGTAAAAGTTCGTTGCGTAAGTAGAACATAATTTTTATTTCTGCCGTGTTAATGAACGGTGTTGAAGTGTTTTATGTCTCACCAAGATAAAACTTTACAAGATTTTTGTATAGATGGGACCCATGCCATCGTTATTTTAACAGTTTCCTGTTTGGAGTAAGTAAACCTTCAAATGATTGACAAGCCGCAAAAAGAAACAAAAAAAGGGGGGGGGGGTAATGCAGGCAATATCATTAAATTGTACAAATTTTAGTTATTGTCTATGTTAAACAAAAAATTTATTTTTGTTTAACATAGAACTGTTTTGTTCTCAAACGCCTGTTTTGTTTAACGAAATTTATTTTTCAGTCATTCAGTACAGATAAATGTCTCACAATAGATCCATTTTTGCAAATCACGGTTTTTCTTATACGACAAGAAACAGAACGGATCAAGTTTCGCCAGAATTACGCCAGTGGTTATCGAATTACAAGGATTTTTTTGTATATTTCATAGTATATTCATCATACAATTTAGAAAGTTGGGAGACCCCAGCAATCTGTCGATTGAAATAGAACTTTAATTTGTTCACGTAAAAACGTTTATTTTCCGAAAAACGGTTGCTAACTCGATAATGGGACTTTATTGCTAGCAGATCATTACCATATTAGAACAAAGATGGGTCTCATGTAGACGCAATGAATAAAAAATTGTAGCCAGTTGGATTACATGCCAGTTTTGCAGAATATCAATACGTCTAGCCACCGTGCAATTTTGACCATTCTCAGGGTGCGGTTGCTACTACAAGGTAAGAACAGTCATTTTCCTAACCTTAGTGATGACTTAGTTGCTACTCCAAGGTAAGAGTAATAATTTTCCTAACCTTAGTGATAATCTAGTTGCTTCTCCAAGGTAAGAGCAATCATTTTCCTAAGCTAAACGAGGACCTTTTGTGAGATATATTCAAATCCACCGATTAGAAGGTATGGGGGAAACTTTAAAACTCCCTTTCCAGACAAAATAGTAGTAACTTCCAAAACTTTATCATTTTATTTCCCTTTGAATTTGTTTCTGGCTTAACTGGAAGGCGAATTGCAGCAATTGAAATACTGTTTGACGCTGATAAATGTTGTGAGATTAAAAAGTTACATCAAACTTTACCTCAAAAGGGATTTAATCCTTATTTTTTTTCCCTTCAAAATATCATACTAAACAGTGGCGCACCCAGGATTTTTTCTTGGGGGGAGGGCCGAGATGAATGGATAAAAATATTTATAATGAATGGGGGGGGGCGAGATGAACGAATAAAAATATTTATAATGCAAAATCAATATTTCTACTTCTTTAGGGGGGCCCAGGGGGCCCTGGCCCCTCCCCTGGGTGCGCCACTGATACTAAAAGAAGCTACGTATGAAAATCTGAAAGTTTAACAATATATTTAGAAAACATTTACAGAGGAAATAGACAGTTGTTCCTTATTGTAAAATTATGAGTTTCTCATTTACTTCGATATTAAATACAAATAAAAATAAAATTTTGAAAATTTTTCTTTAAATCAGCAGGCGGAGGCGGTTAAGCTTTTATAGGACTAATCTCTCACTCGTAGTATATCTACCTGAACGAAAAAGAGGGCGCTGCTGTATTACCCTTCCGACTTGTTAATGGAACTGAAATGTCGCGAATAGTTGAAGAGATGTTGCATGCGATAAAGTAAAAGATATGCTAAAACCTATAAATAATGGTGTATGCATCATAAAATGGAGATGATTTTTAACGTTAAGATTAATTCATTTAAGAAGAAAGGGAAATAAAATATTTATATATAAATATTTGATTTTTTATTCAAGATAATATTTTCCCCCTTTCAGTATTTGAAAAACTATTAACGCTACTGGCCTAGAGTAGCGTTGCTAGACAGGTACTAGACAGGTAGCGTTGCTAGAGTACCCTTGCTAGACAGGTTGATTATCTGCAACGACGCCATCTCTTTTAAACTGAACGCTGTATTATTTCCGAACTAAGCCGAACTATTTTATAAAATATTTTCTTTGTAACTTTAGCATATCATATCTAACTTTCATAATTTTATTTTATGTGTATTAAAAAATAATTATGAAATCCTGATAATAAAAAGCATTTTATAATTTCTCATAACAAAAATAAAAAGGTTTCTAATACTGGTATCGCTTCTAAGCTCACCAGCAAGGAGCTTATGAAAGATGTTACTAACATTTTGCCGTTATATTTGGGTCAAGAAACAACGAAAAGGAGTATGGAAATTGAGTATTTCCCTTTTAGACATAACACTAACAAAAAACAATTAAGCATTTCTTTTAGTTGCATTAATTTGTAAATGCTTATTGCCTTTCCAGAGTTAAAATTAATTTTATCATTGATTACAATGCTGGTCTAATGATATCTCGAAATCCATTACAGGTATTTTGTTATTACAAATTATCACTTTCAGTTTTCAATCACAATATACACGAATTGAAGACTGAAGAATTAGTAAAAGATTAAATTCTTTAGCAAACGAATAAAACAGGTTTCTTACGTAAATAAACTACTTATCTATATACATAAAACAGTTCCGTAACTAACTGATTGACAGACTGACTGACAGATAACGCACAGAACAAACCGCTGGACCTAAAGGGTTGAAATTTTGCATCGCGATTCTTCTTATAGTGTAGGGGTGCACTAAGAAAGATTTTTGAAAAATTATTCTTAGATATTTTTAAATTCAGCTTTTAACGTGTCTTAGTAACTTTTTTTAAGTTTGCATTTAAAATAATAATTTGAGGGTTATGAAATTTATGTCACGAGAAAGATCATAACATTTCCTTTAAAATGAAATGTTTTTCGAATCTTTGCCTCCATTTTCTGATTTTCGGTGAATTTTTAAAGATTAATTTTTCGAATTTAATTTATTAAATGCTGATCACGAGGTTTCTTTTCTTTTTGTGATACTTTAAACTAATTTAGCATCACGTGCATAACAACGAAATAGATAAAAAAATATTTTTTTTCTTGCTAATACGGCAGACGATTGGACATTATCAAAAAAATTATTAAAATACAGTAAAAGAAATGTTCCTCAAACTGTACTATATTAACTGTACTATGTTCTTTAGTATGTTCTATTAGATTTTACTTGAATATTTTCTTCTACATTAATTTGTCTGTAAAAATATCCATTACGATTTATATATATATATATATATATATATATATATATTGACATTAATTGCATACATTGACCGTTGTATTTAATTTGAATGTACTCCGTAGCAAAGCACGGGTATTCAGCTAGTCTCTATATATAAAACAGTTCCGTAACTGACTGACTGACGTACAACGCACAGACCAAACCGCAGGACCTAAAGGGCTGAAATTTTGCACGGCGATTCTTGTTACAGTGAAGGGGTGCACTAAGAGAGATTTTTGAAAAAAATTTCTTAGAATTTTTTTGAATTAAATTTTTAAGCTGTTTTTATAACATTCTTTAAAGTTTGCATTTAAAATAATAATCCGAGGGTTATAAAATTTATATCACGAGAAATATCCTAAAAATTTCTTTAAAATGAAATCTTTTTCGAATCTTTACCTTCATTTTCTGATATTTAGTGAATTTTTAAAGATTCATTTTTAGAATTTAATTTATTAAATGCTGATCACGTGGTTCCTTTTCTTTTTTATGATACTTTAAATTAATTTATCGTCACGTGCAAAACAATGAAATAGACAAATTTTTTTTCTTTCGAATGCAGCAGACGATTGGACACAATCTAAAAAATATTAAAATACATAAAATAATTGTTCCTCAAACTGTACTATATTAACAGTACTATATTCTTTAGTACGTTCTACTAGATTTAATTTGAATATTTTCTTCTACATTATTTTGTCTATAAAAATATTCGTTACGATTTTATTATAAATATAATTTTTCGTTTTTTTCTACATCAATTGCATACATTGATCGTTGTATTTATTATAAATATATTTATACATATTTTTGACATCAGTTGAATACATTGACCGTTGTATTTAATTTGAATGTACTCCGTAGCGAAGTACGGGTTTTCAGCTAGTTACTACATATATGAACACTGCTCAACCTACAACAATCAGTGACAGATTGTTTCTGAGCTGAAAGAATGACCACAAACAACTACCAAGTCCTCACTGTTACATCATTACTTTTAATATCAGCCAAGAATAGTGACATTTTTTCCATTCAGCCGCGAGATGTTACATGCAGATCTCGAATATGTCATATATCTGCTCATCAAATACTTGGGACCTGTTGTACGAGAAAGTCTAAAAAACTTGGTTCTTTGTCATTTACTTCCTGCTATAGAAACGCGAAGGAAACTTTAAATTCTGACGCTAAATTAAAATGCCCGTGCGATGTCGGCAATCGTGCGCTTATCGATCGACTAAGTAGGTGCGGTCCAGTTTATCACTGAATAGAGGAAGGTATTTAGTGACGGAAGACCGGCGAAAGTGTGTAGTATATTTTGTCCGGGCCGATTTATCTGTGGAACAAGACTGAATCTTTATAGTTTACGAAGTATAGATATTATTATGAGCGTGCTTAGGTGAGAAAACCTCATACAGAACCTGGTCGGGTGCAAAAATTCACCCCACCCTTCTCCGTTTCTGATATTTTAATTTATTTTTTCCCATATATCTATATATTTATAATAAACAGTTCCGTAACTGACTGACTCACTGACTGACCGATTGACTGACTGACATACAACGCACAGACCAAACCGCTGGATCTAAAGGGCTGAAATTTTGCATGGCGATTCTTCTTATAGTGTAGGGGTGCGCTAAGAAAGATTTTTGAAAAATTCTTCTTACATTTTTTTAAATTAAATTTTTAGGCTGTTTTAGTAACTTATTTTAAGTTTGCATTTAAAATAATAATTTGAGAGTTATGAAATTTATATCACGAGAAAGATCATAAAATTTCCTTTAAAATGAAATCTTTAATAGAATCTTTACCTCCATTTTCGGATTTTTGGTGAATTTTTAAAGATTAAATTTTAGAATTTAATTTATTAAATGCTGATCACGTGATTTCTTTTTCCGGTACTTTAAATAAATCTATCGTCATGTCCATAACAATGAAATAGACAAAAAATATTTATTCCCTTGCTAATGCGGCAGATATTGGACATTATCCAAAATAATATTAAAAGATAAGTAAAAGATATGTTCCTATACTATATTAACTGCACTATATTCCTCTACTATATTAACTGTAGTATATTCTTTATTAAGTCCTATTAGATTTAATTTGAATGTTTTCTTCTACATTATTTTGTCTATAAAAATATCTCTTACGATTATTTTATAAATATATATATATTTTTTTACATCAATTGTATACATTGATCGTCGTATTTATTATACATATATATATATATATATATATATTGGAATTAATTGCATATATTGACCGTTGTATTTAATTTGAATGTACTTCGTAGCGAAGTGCGGGTTTTTAGCTAGTATATAAATAAAACAGTTCCGTGACTGACTGACTGACAGATAACACACAGAGCAAACCGCTGGACCTAATGTCCTAAAATTTTGCATGTCGATTCTTCTTATAGTGTATGGGTGAAATAAGAAAGAATTTTGAACAAATTTTCTTAGATTTTTTAAATTAAATTTTTAAGCTGTTTTTGTAACTTTTTTTAAGTTTGCATCTAAAAAAATAACCCGAGGGTTATAAAATTTATATCACGTTAGAGATCCTTAAAATTCCTTCAAAATGATATCTTTTTCGAATCTTTACCTCCATTTTCTGATATTTGGTGAATTTTTAAAGATTAATTTTTAGAATTTAAGTTATTAAATGCTGATCACGTGGTTTCTTTCCTTTTTGGGATACTTTAAACTAATTTTGCGTGAAGTGCATAACAACGAAATAGACAAAAAAAATTTTTTTTCTTGCTGCAGACGAGTGGATAATATAAAAAAAAATATTAAAATACAGTAAAAGAAATGTTCATCAAACTGTACTATATTCTTTAGTATGTTCTATTAGATTTAATTTGAATATTTTCTTCTACATTATTTTGTCTATATAAATATGACAGTTGTATTTATTATTTTTTTTGTTTCTTTGCATTAATTACATAGATTGACCGTTGTATTTAATTTGAATGTACTCCGTAGCAAAGCACGGGTATTCAGCTAGTCTAAAATAAAACAGCAGCTAAACTTTGTTTCTTACCACGTTATCTTAATGTGATTAGAAAAGTTTTAAAGTCAAAAAAATTTGTTTTTAAGTGAAATAAAACGTCTAAGTCTTTTCCTGTTAGGACTGCTGTGTACTAACCTTATTGGATTAGCTCACCTCAATGTTGACGTATGGTGAAAATGTGTCTTCTATTTACAGCTACATAAAGGCTGATAATCCTATAAAAATGGTATTTTTCAGATAGCCTGAACTTTTCTGCTCTTTGTAACAGGATTCATTTTATAAATTTCGTCCAACAAAGGAATTTAGGAGCCTTTAAAACACACTATACGAGATTTCCCCCCGGAAAATTAAAATTTCAAAATATTATTTGCCTTTAAAAAAAACGAAAAATGTATAGAGGTGTAACATTTTTTTCTCTTTTGCCGAGTACAATTTAAAAAAAAAATTCAATCCAAGTTGGCCATCCTTGAACACAATTTTTACACAGGTTAACATTGAGGTGAGCGAATCGAATAGGGTTAGCACACAGCAGCCTTAAAACTGTATATTTTATTTACAGACGTAACCGGCAGTTTTCATGTTTTCTGAGCGTCAGTTATTTTTCCTGTAATACTGTGCAAATTTAATATTTCGGATATACCAATCTGTACCAGTATATATGTATTCTGCCCGTTACCGCCTGGAAGTTTAAAAAAATATTATTATAATAGTAACACTATGCACAAGTTTCAAGCGCTTAGGTTGTATTTTTAAGACAAAGTTTGTCCTTCTATTTTATTTTTAACTCGGCCTGTAAATACAGATGACTTATAAGCAAATGAGAATAAGATCAATAAGCGCTCTGATAGACTTCGTGCATTAGAAGAAGGCTTCTTTGCTGTAAAAATTTTATGCTGACGGAATTAATACTTTCGAAAGGAACGCTTCATAAAAGACCAGATAAGTATTGACAGCTATTAGACAGATGATGCATCAATCATTCCATAGATAAT
This sequence comes from Dolomedes plantarius, assembly GCA_907164885.2. Taxonomy (NCBI): domain Eukaryota; kingdom Metazoa; phylum Arthropoda; class Arachnida; order Araneae; family Dolomedidae; genus Dolomedes; species Dolomedes plantarius. Next base: position 192,215,820 of record OU015493.1, read on the forward strand.
TGTTCAGCGTATTAAAAGTATTTGCAAACTTTGGCTTTGTTTTCTGGTGATATGTCTTAAATCCGAAGTTTATAGATGAGGAACTCATTTCACAAATAGGGAGAAACATGGAATTCAACAATGCATAGTATGTTGAATTTTAAAAGACTGTAAGGGAGGAGAAAATTTTGTAGAATCATTTGAAAGAAAGCAAGTTTGGTCACAAAAAAAACCCACCAAATTATCTTGAAGTAATGTTCCGATCGTTAACAAAATACACCTAAATTTTGGTGTGCCAAAAGTTTTCAAAAAGTTACGCAGACAAATTTTGATTAATTATTTTTGATAATTTCAACAAATATTTTAAGATTTTTCACAACAAATAATGTCTTGACTGTTTCAACGCCACATGCTTCTTTAAGATATAATTATCCTCACAGTTTAACTTCATTAAAAACTTTGTGATAATGAGATGTGAAGTGTTCTTTCAGACATATATTTAACTAGCTGAATACCCGTACTTCATTGTGGCTTCAAGTGTTGGAATTTCTCAGACGAGTTCATACCGTTTTTTAACGACCGTGATCCGACATTAAAAACTGGCTTTAGTTTTTTTATTTTTTATTTTGGGGGCTTAAGCCCTATTTAGTAGCCCAAAATTTAAGCATTCTTACAGAGCACCCAGGGCGTTAGCGGAGCCATCTTGCAAAAATTTCAGCTTGCTAGGCCTTATGGTTCCAGACATACAGTCATCAATGAATCAGTGATTTATTTTAGGGGCTTAAGCCCCCTAAAGTTTGAAATTTTTAAAAAGATTTCTTAGTGATCATCTAGAGCAGGGATGGCCAACCTTTTTGGGAAGAGTGCCACTATCGGAAAAAAAATATTATGCGTGCCACTTCCAACTTTTCCAACATACAAAAAATACAAAAAGGTAAAAAAATTTTATTTATAGGCTGATTATGGGATTTTTACACAAATAGCACATTTTTTTTAATCTTTGTAGTGGAGATTTAAAAAATAATATAATAAATAAAACAAAAGTACAAACTTAGGTTTTATTGTTAATAAACATTTTTAAAGGTTCAGTCAGTTAGGTTATGTATAAAATAAAATGAATAGCTTGAAACATTTAATTCTAAATAATTATTAAACAGTCAGTACTTAATTAATGTGGTTTTTGAATTTGTAGTTTTTTTTACCAAGTCATCTATATTAGAATTATTCTTAATTTTTCAATTTCTTAATTTTTCAATATTTCTTAATTTTTCAATAAGTCTCCGCGTGCCACTGTTAAAACGCCGCCGTGCCACACTGTGGCACGCGTGCCGCGGGTTGGCCACCCATGATCTAGAGCAGGGGTTTCCAACTGGCGGCCCGGGGGCTGCATGCGGCCCACGGTGCCTTTTTTTGCGGCCCGCGAAGACTTCTAGGAAAATAATTTGCAGCATCAATTTACATATTCTTAGTTAACGAAAAATGTTTTTGTAAAAATCTTTATTGTTTTCAAATGCTGTTCATTTACAAAAAACATTGATTTTCCTCGAATTCCATGAAAAGTAGGATGTCTACTCATGTTCTATTTCATACCCCCCCCCACTTCTTATTTGACTTTTTTTGTGTGTGTCTGTGTAATTTAACGAAAGTTGGCCAGTTATAATCAAGGTCGTTGTTGGAGGTTCATCCTCGAATTTTTAAAAATTTCATAGTACATACTATACACAAAATCTCCAAATCCCCCTCCCTCAAAGAAAAATGTCCTGGGTATGGTCCTGATTAAATTGCGGCCCGCCACTAGACAGGTGTTTTCGATTGCGGCCCTTGGACACTTGTAAGTTGGAAACCCCTGATCTAGAGCCTAAGAAGAATCACCATACGAAATTCCAGCTTCCTATGTGCGAGAGATACAGTGATTAGTGAGTGACTGAGTAGTATTTTGTTTATATATATATATATATATATATATATATATATATATATATATTTGCTGAATACCCGTGCTTCGCTACGGAGTACATTTTAGGATAATTACAATGAAAACGCTTGAGCAAGCTACGTAATTCGTAAAGAATACAGCGACTACGGCTCTCGCCTATACGCCCTTGTCAGACTGAAGACCGGGGCTGCGTAGGAATTCCTGCAAACTCAGCCGAAGGTTGATTACCCCTTGAGCAAGCTACGTAAAACTGACCGTAGAAGAAACAATTTTCTCTTAAATCTACGCCAGCGCATCTTAAAGTTTGGCCTTGAGACTTATTTATCGTCATGGCGAAGCATCATTTGAGGGGAAATTGCTGTCTCTTAAAGTCAAAGGGGAGGTCATTGGGTATTAGAGGAATGCGCGGCACGAACACTTTTTCTCCTTCAGCACACTCAGTTAAAATAATAGATTTAGTTAAATTTTTATGCAGGGCTTTGACTTGTAGTGTAGGGCCATTTTGAATTAAATTCTTAAAAAACTCAATTTGTCTAGTGGTTAAATCTTATCTTTTACCGTATTTCAATAATTTTTTGCCAATTTGTTTCGTTATAATGCACGTGACGCAAAATTAATTTAAAGTATGAGAAAAAGAAGAGAAATCTCGTGATCAGCATTTATTAAATTAAATTCTAAAACTTAATCTTTAAAAATTCTCCGAAAATCAGAAAATGAAGGTAAGGATTCGAAAAAGATTTCATTTTAAAGGAATTTTTATGATCATCTAGTGATATAAATTTTATAACCCTCAGATTATTATTTTTATTGCAAACTTAAAAAAATTACAAAAAAAAGCTTAAAAATCTAATTTAAAAAATCTAAGAAGAATTTTTCAAAAATCTTTCTTAGTGCACCCTTACACTATAAGAAGAATCGCCATGCAAAATTGCAGCCCTTTGGGTCCAGCGGTTTGGTCTGCGCGTTATCTGCCAGTCAGTCACGGAGCTGTTATATATATATATATATATATATATATATATATATATATATGTGTGTGTGTGTGTGTATATATATATATATATGTATGTGTGTGTGTGTGTGTGTGTGTGTATTTTATATATAGAGATTAAATAAAAAATCCCACTTGCATTAAGTTACTAGATTTTGCAAGAAATTAGTATCTTAAATTGTTATAATCTAAACACACATTACGATAACCAGCATGTTATCTCATCCAAGTAACTGAGATTAATGCATTGGAATAGACAAACCGGATAAAGGTTTAACAAAACTTTTAAAAATTTGATTTGAATTCATGTGGAAACACTCTTTTGATTCTTACATACTCCAGACTATTCTTGGGCCCACAAATCACTTTCATTTACAGTCAGTCTGCTTGTATTCAAGAAGCAATTTTTGAATACTGGTAAAATGCCAAAATGCATTTCAATAGAAAATTAAATGATGACAAACATCCCATTAAATTTAAATAGAGAGAGCGAGAGAGAGAGCAGTGTGGAGGAAAAAATACAACAAATGTGAAATATTAATTTTACGCCACAAAAGGACTGGCTGGAAGCCAACGGGAAATAAAAGCTTTTTCACATTTCGCAATGAAAGAGAGAAAAATGCTCATTAAAAATTTTCGACAATAGAGATGTTGAAGCTGCCGAATTTCTTCCTTAAAATTTGGTTCAGTTGTTATGAGCACTGCATTTAATTTGGAGTAATGTGGAGACGAAGGATTTTATACAGTGATTAAAAACGTTGCTATAGCTTTAGAAATCCTCGCGATGCCAGTCACGAACTATCTCAGTATTTGACGCTGGTAGAGACGATGAAGAGTGGGATGTTATATGAATACTCAAGCGAGTTAATTATCATTCTTTCAGTGCTATATGAAAGTGCTTTGTTTGCATTTTTAAAAAAAATTCGTGTTCTGATTGTATTTTTGAAAAGGATAATGCAGGGTTTTAAAATGTGAATCAGAATGTAAATAATTTGAATTTTTTTATGTTAGAAAACTATTTTTTTTTTTAAATTACAGTAGACTAACCTGTCTAACATTCTAACCATCCATACCGCTACTTTTGTTTACTTTAATATAGTTATTTACTTTTCGAGTAAAGACCTTAACATCACTGAAGTAGGAATGAATTAGAAATCTTGTACGACCAAATTCCCAATTTGGTTGTACGAGACCTAATTTTGAACTTGTTGCACACTGTCAATTTTTTACTCCTCAGTGTATAAGCTTCAAATTTTGTACACATACTATTCAAGACATCGGGAAACGGATATATATATATATATATATATATATATATATATATCCGTTTCCCAATGTCTTGAATAGTATGTGTACAAAATTAATATATATATATATATATATATATATATATATATATATATATATATATATATATAGATAGAGAGAGAGATAGATAGATAGATAGATGGATAGATGGATTGAGTAAAGAATACCATGAGCATTAAGTTACTAGATTTTGGAAGAAATGAGTATCTTAAATTATTATAATTTAAACACACATTACAATAACCAGCATGTTAGCTAATCCAAGTAACTGAGATTAATGCACTGGAATAAACAAACCGGATAAAGTTTTAACAAAAATTTAAAAAAAAAATTATTGGAATTCATGTGGAAACACTCTTTTGATTCTACCCCACGCAATGTGGGTTTAGATAAATCGCTAGTGAAAAGTTCTCAATTCATAATATTTGTAATTTAAAAATGCAAAAAAAAGAGTATAAATAAATTAATATATTTCTTTTTTTAATTCACAATTTTAAAATATGAAAAACAGCATTAAATCTTAGGACAGGTATTAAGAATTATAGTTCTTTTTTACATTAAATGAAGTGTACATTTATTGTTTATTTAACATTAAACGAACATAATTTTTCTCTGCTGACGGATTAATCTTTCAATAAACTTAAGCATACCTGTGTTTAATAAAAGAAAACTGTACGATACTTTATTCACTACTTTTTTCTCCTGCTGTAGTTTTCGTTTACCCCATTCCATTGTACAATGATAAGAAATAATGCAACGACGTAATTTCATTAAGATGAAAACTTGTAAATAAATGCTAAATAAGCACTGGCAATAACTGGATATCTCTAACTGACTATAATAAAAACAAATAAATTTTAGAGTCGAATCATTTCTGAGGAGAATCTTCTCTAAGACCTAAAATGACTTTCAAGGTAGAAAAAAGTTTTATTTTTGTTAATAAATGAACGCAATGTTAAAATTTACCCTTTGGAAAATATATGTAGAGATGGATAAAACTTAAGGGTGCAATACAAGTTTGTGAAATTAAAATTATCATATTTCAAACCATTACCTAACAGTTGTGAAGTTCACTGTTTCCTTTACCCTTAAGGTAGTGTACATACTAAACAATGAACTCACCATTAACAAGATCCGACTAGGTTTTCTACACTAAAGTATTTATTACAGCACAATTAGGCTACATAAATACCGTACTCAATTGCTAGCAGGCAACGGGGAATTATTTATAGCGTGTGTTAGTCCCGGTAGTTATATTGCGGAAACCCTACTAGTATTAAGCCACGCCACTGTTTGTACGTACGCCACACTACCTTTCTGTTTTCACTTTATCACCAGATCTCTGGAACGATAGCTACCTTCAAAAAGCCTTCGGTAAACTTGATTATATCCGGCTGCTGGACGGCAAAGTGATCTTCATAACAATTGTTTTTCGTTGGGCCGCTCCCCTCCGTCCGACCTCGCCTCGTAGTGATTTTTCTCTCTCACTGTCGCACGTGTACTGTACCCACGGAGATTCCCGCCTAGTTGAAAAGCGCCGTTCATTTGCATGAGGCACTTCTTCTTCTTCAAACGGCTATTTATTTAAACCAGTGGGGTTAATTTTGATTCAATACCTCACACAGCATATTATTTTTGGCTTACAATCCGACGAAAAATTTTTAACATTGAAATGAGAAACATGCTTTTAACATAAACTAAATTAAAGAGGTCGTTTTCAAAAAAATCGATGTTAGCCCTACGGTTTCATTAAATAGAATACTACGAAGCCCTATGACGTATTATTCACTCGCGATAAAAATAATTTACTTTGACAAGATTATAAAGAAATTACGAACTTAAGTTGTCATATTTGAAATGAAGCCATTCTTCGGAATAAATTAAGATTATGAAGACGTAGTAAGAAAGCATATGTATTTATTATAAACGTCCCGCAAGACTGAGTACTCTGAAACCAAACGAAATATGAGGAGAAAGTAAATGAAACAAATAGAGTTATAGCGAACCCGGTATCGTATCGTTCGGTATAGGGAACCCGGATAGTTATAGGGAAGAGTTAGGGTTCGGTAGAGTTATAGGGAACCCGGATCGTATCGTTTTCGCATATGTATTTATTATAAACGTCCCGCAAGACTGAGTACGCTGAAACCAAACGAAATATGAGGAGAAAGTAAATGAAACAAATAGAGTTATAGCGAACCCGGTATCGTATCGTTCGGTATAGGGAACTCGGATAGTTATAGGGAAGAGTTAGGGTTCGTTTTCGCATATGTATTTATTATAAACGTCCCGCAAGACTTAGTACTCTGAAACCAAACGAAATATGAGGAGAAAGTAAATGAACCGTGTTCGCAAATAGAGTTATAGCGAACCCGGTATCGTATCGTTCGGTATAGGGAACCCGGATAGTTATAGGGAAGAGTTAGAGAGAGTTCGGTAGAGTTATAGGGAACCCGGATTGTATCGTTTTCGCATATGTATTTATTATAAACGTCCCGCAAGACTGAGTACGCTGAAACCAAACGAAATATGAGGAGAAAGTAAATGAAACAAATAGAGTTATAGCGAACCCGGTATCGTATCGTTCGGTATAGGGAACTCGGATAGTTATAGGGAAGAGTTAGGGTTCGTTTTCGCATATGTATTTATTATAAACGTCCCGCAAGACTTAGTACTCTGAAACCAAACGAAATATGAGGAGAAAGTAAATGAACCGTGTTCGCAAATAGAGTTATAGCGAACCCGGTATCGTATCGTTCGGTATAGGGAACCCGGATAGTTATAGGGAAGAGTTAGAGAGAGTTCGGTAGAGTTATAGGGAACCCGGATTGTATCGTTTTCGCATATGTATTTATTATAAACGTCCCGCAAGACTGAGTACGCTGAAACCAAACGAAATATGAGGAGAAAGTAAATGAAACAAATAGAGTTATAGCGAACCCGGTATCGTATCGTTCGGTATAGGGAACTCGGATAGTTATAGGGAAGAGTTAGGGTTCGTTTTCGCATATGTATTTATTATAAACGTCCCGCAAGACTTAGTACTCTGAAACCAAACGAAATATGAGGAGAAAGTAAATGAACCGTGTTCGCAAATAGAGTTATAGCGAACCCGGTATCGTATCGTTCGGTATAGGGAACCCGGATAGTTATAGGGAAGAGTTAGAGAGAGTTCGGTAGAGTTATAGGGAACCCGGATTGTATCGTTTTCGCATATGTATTTATTATAAACGTCCCGCAAGACTGAGTACGCTGAAACCAAACGAAATATGAGGAGAAAGTAAATGAAACAAATAGAGTTATAGCGAACCCGGTATATAAAGAACTCACGGCTATAACGAACGAAAATTTCGGTCCCGCCATTTTCCTATTGTACGAAATTTAATTAATATTGTGTCAGTTTAATGTAATCGATTTTAGTCGATTTAATTCATTAATGATCATTTTTTTAATACATCATTATTGAATACACATTGCAACTAATGAGTTATACATTTTGTGAACTCTAGCATTTTTCTTAAGGCTGCTTTATACAAAGAAAAAAATCGTATTTCCCTTTTCCTCTTCTTGCAGACTCTTGTGGTGGGAGGAGTCCAGTTGACGGTTTGAGAATTCCACCCCCCTTAGGATTGACATTTTGAGGGATTGTAATGGCTCTCTCTCTACAAGGGGGGGGGGGGGGTTAAGAGCTGCCCCCAAATTTTTTATTTAAAATATATTTTTTCAATTATTTACAGGTACATAAATGCTGATAATCAAATAAAAATGGTACTGTCAGATAGCCTGAACTTTTCTGCAAAGCGCTACAGGATTCATTTTATAAATTTCGTCCACCGAAGGAATTTATGAGCGTTTAAAACACATTATACCAGATTTTTCCCGGAATAATTTAAATTTTAAAATATTAATTGCATTTTTTTTAAACGAAAGATGTACACAATGTAAAATTTCTTTCTCTATGACGGAGTACAATTTTTTTAAAAAAAATCTTTGAATCCAAGTCGGCAATCCGTGGACAAATTTTCTCCATAGGTTAACATTGAGGTGAGCGAATCCAATGGGTTTAGTACATAGTAGCCTTAAGTGTTCGGATACAGTGAACCACCGGATAAAGCGAACAAAACCTTTGGCCCCTTGAAGTTCGTTATAACGGGGTTCGACTATATTTCCCTGGCTAACAAACGCGGGAATAGGAAGATATCTTTAATTTTTTTTCTGAAAAAGAATATTTAGTATCACTCTATTATATATGACCTTCCCAGCTTATCTAAGACTGCACCAGAAAAACAGTTTCATCATTTTTATTTATCCTTTCTTGCAGTTTCCCTTGCATACCTTTCAGACAACTAAAGCTTCGAAATATTACAACGGTTTTCATAAACAAATTATATAGATCAGGCCTGCACTCACTCTATGCCTTTTTGTGAAGACGCGTGATATTATAAATCTAAGAAATACTGTATATTGTTTCTAGATTTATATTACGACGAAAAGGAATATGCAAGCAATATAAATTAATATTTATTTAATATTCGAAACAATCTCTATATTTAAGTTGCTAAGCCGATTCTTTGGGCAGTCCGCGAGAGAAAACTACTGCAGCCATTTACTTTATTTTGGTCTTAAAAGAAAGATTTTAATCTATAGATGTGTCAATTTTGGTTTTTGTAACCGCAATTTCTATTAATCAGCGATAATTTACAATTAAAAAATTGCTTTTTCCGCATGCTCAGGGACATATTTTAATATGGTTTTAGATACTTACTAAGTATGAGGCCGCATAAACACGTTAATTTGTTTATTCCGAGGAATCTCTCTAGCTCTCTCTGTGATTTTTATTTTTAACTAGCTGAAAACCCGCGCTTCGCTACGGAGTACATTCAAATTAAATACAACGGTCAACGTATGCAATTTACGCCAAAAAATAAATATATATATTTATAATAAATGCGATGATCAATGTATACAATTGATGTAAAATATATATCTATATATATATATATATTTATAAAAAAATCGTAAGGGATATGCATTTTTTTTGGATAATATCCAATCGTCTGCTGCATTAGAAAGAGAAAAAAATATTTTTTTTGTCTATTTAGTTGTTACGCACGTGACGATAAATTTATTGAAAGTACCAGAAAAAGAAATCACGTGATCAGCATTTAATAAATTAAATTCTAAAAATGAATCTTTAAAAATTCACCAAAAATCAGGAAATAGAGGTAAAAATTCGAAAAAAATTTCATTTTGAAGGAATTTTCAGGATCTTTCTCGTGATATAAATTTTATAACCCTCAATGTATTATTTTAAATGCAAACGTAAAAAAAGTTTAAAAAACAGCTTAAAAATTTAATTTTAAAAAATCTAAGAAGAATTTTTGAAAAATCTTTCTTAGTGCACCCTTACACTATTAGAAGAATCGCCATGCAAAATTTCAGCCCTTTAGGTCCAGCGGTTTGGTCTGTGCGTTGTATGTCAGTCAGTCAGTCAGTGAATGAATGAGTCAGTTACGGAACTGTTTTATATATATAGATTATGTTTGTGAGATATAGAATAAAATCTGACGGAAATTGTTTATTTCGCGCTGTTGAGTAACCCTTTTTCTTTTTATTGGGTTCCATAGTAATTTTTTAAAGTGTATTTCTCCATTCTTAATATTATGACTTTTAAAATTTGGCAATGGTGTTTTGAGTATAATTTGTGAATTAGTACATCTATTTACTATCCAGTCTTCATGTTTTGACGGGTACCAACTAGTGAGTGGTTTATTTTCTGTTAGATAAAATGTTTTTCACTTTCCCATCTATCCTATTGTCTTGCGAACGCAGCTGCTCTACATAAACTATTATGGCCCTCAACTCATTTCGAGTTGTGCATGCTTTATGTATATCAGGGGTTCCCAACCTTTTTCCGACGTCGACAACTTTTAAAAGAATGATTTTCTTCATGGACCCCCTCACATTTTTCTCTATAATATACAGCAAATACCTTAATTATGATACTAATAATTACACGTAAAACACTTAAAGATAACAATTTGACCGAGAATATGAACAGAAAAATTAGAAAAAGTGGTTCATTAGGTTTGCGTTTTATTATTTTTGTGCTATTTTAATTTTTAATTTCACAAATACAAACAAGATTTCAGAAACACTGATTGTAATTGCACAAAAGTTAGATTTCAATTAATGTGGTGGTTGTGCTTGATGCGTTAATACAATTTTTTTAATGTTTGGCCTAAAATTGCTTATCGTATAGTCACAATTACTAACATAACGAATATAAATATATCTATTACTAAACAATTTTACTGACTTATATGTAATTATAAAATATTTTTTAAAAAATTTAATGCGATGGTTGTGGTTGATGCTTTTCCATAATACTTTTATCTGTATTTATACATATGCAATCTGTATTTATACATATTAAAACTGTATTTATACATATTAAATACATATCCTTATCCTTAAATCACAAGTGCCTCCTGGGTGGTGCTAAATGAGTAACAACTCTGGCTGCAGGCTTTGCAGGGCTGGCAATATGAATGCAGATCATTTACTTACATGCCCAGGACTTGATCCGGAAGCCCAAAAAAGTGAGAACTTTACCAAATTATACTGGGACGCTAGACATATGATGAAGTTTCTATGAACTTTTAACACCGTTTATCTGACTTTGTTCACTGTTGTGCTTTATGCATCTGTTCAATGCTTAGTTCTTTGCTGTTTGTGTTGCCTGTAAATATGGATTAATTTTCCAAATAAAGCCATACGTTAAAAAAAAAATATTAAAACGGATATTATTATCTAATAATCAAATTCCTAAAAAATTAAATTTTAAAACAGAAAAATTTATCAACGACCCCCAATAGACCCCTGGAATAGTACTACAGACCGTTTAATAAACTTCCATCGACCCCTTTGGGAATCCCTGATCTAGATGATATCTTACTTCTTGACAAGATTTTGTTTAAATTTATGGGATCGAAGGTTGGATTACACGTATACGTCGATACACTGACAAACGAGATCAAGGTATTTTATATCGTGACAAGTAGCTTTGATTAAAAATAAATAAATAAATGTACCTCTTTAAGAAACTATCCGAGTAAGAATGATAAGATTTTGCTAGTAAAGTTTTACTAGCAAAAAACATCGAATCCGCGGCATAAACAAAAACAAAATGGTATTGTTTCGAAATGGCAGCTGTAAAGACGCAATAAAAAAAAGTAAAATCAGTAACCTGAAGTTAAGCTGTCGTTTTCCGACATTCACTCGTTTCTTTACATTCTTTTTTTTTTCTCAAGAAACACACCGCGGCGTTATAAAAGAGGAACGACGGGTTTTTTTTATTTCGACCAGAAAGGAATGAAGATAAAATAAAGAAACAGAAATTAAAATATTTTCAAAACTTAAAATTATATAGAATAAATCTTTTTTTGTAATGAGCCGATTGTTCATTTTTCATCTAAAATATTAATCACCTAATCAATTAGATATATATTTTCATGACTTTACGGGAAACTTGCCTAAAAGGAACAAATAACTTCTTAAAATGCACAGTGTAACTAATCGGTCGGCTACTTGTTTCGACAATGAACTAATTATTAGTTCATCGTTAGTCGAGGACCAATAGGTGTGATTTTCACTATGGGCATTTGCGAATCGTTCACGACAATCACGCTTAATGCTACTCGATCTGACGATGGACTGTTAATTAGTTCGAAACATGTAGTCCTTTGTGGATTTTAATATGTTGGTTGTTCCTGTTTATATACGAGCATTTTAATGTTTGAGGTATAATGCTCAGTTAGGCCGATTTGAATGCAGTTAAGAATTTGTTGATGTTAAAAACAATTTTACCGGTATTTTTTTTAATCTCTTTTGACACTTAAACTTTTAGGATATATTTCTTTTCCAAATAAATACTTTTTTATCATTATGATAATTAAAAGGAAAAACATTTTACATACTTTTATGATCACGATAGTGATTAACTGGTTTTTCTGAAATGATTTTACTTATTTTTAAAACTTATATGTGACTCGGAAAAAACATTAAATCTACAAAAGATTGCTTGTTAATATATATATATATATATATATATATATATATATATATATATATATATATATATATATATATATATATATAAATATTTTTATATATATATATATATATATTTATATATATATATTTTTTTTTATTAAATTGATACTACTCAGAGCCACCTGTAGAGCGGTCTATCAGCCGGAATTCCACTAAAATTGATAGAGGACTAAGGACGACATGGGAAACAGTTTCCATGAAAAAATAATAATTAGTTCCAAAAGTCGCAGATAGAGGACGATATGGCATTGTTGTTGTCGACGGCGCACCCGAGAATTTGCATTAAACGCAAGTCAAACATAAAAAATGCAAATTCATGACTAAGTAGTCGACAGCAGCGCCATTATTTTGGGCTATAAAGATCGGCGCGGAATCTGTTGCGTCATCGCTTTACAGAAGAAAGGGTCATCAGTCGCTTTTTTCCACTCGCATGGCCACCTCGCTCCCCAGATCTAACCCATGTGACTTCTTTCTGGTTGATAGATCACCCTACAGATGGCTCTGAGTAGTGTCAGTATAATAAAAATCACCTTGTATATATATATATATATATATATATATATATATATATATATATATATATATATATATATATATATATATATATATATATATATATACACTGCTGGCCACTGTAAATACAGCACCCTGAAGGAAACATGCAAATAACATGAAATTTACAACATGCATTAGCGGAGGTGAGATATGCAAATGATTAGAATTTCAGCGCAGACGCACATCACGCGCGCCTGTGGCGCCACTTCAAAGCGCTATTTAAGGCTTGGAGATTTCGACGATTTCAAGTTCGGCAATTGTGTTTTTCTTGTGGTTTTTTTCAAAAAAACGATCAATTATGCCTCGTCGAGAACAGCGATCATCTTTTGATCAAGTATCCGAGTTCGACAGAGGAAGGATAGTGGCCTACCGAGATTGTGGATTATCTTTCAGGGAAATCGGTAGTCGTGTTGGACGAAACCAAACAACTGTAATGCGGATATGTAATCGTTGGATGCAGGAGGGTACGACGGACCGGCGTGTTCGATCGCATCCACCTCAGCGCACCACTTCACGTGATGACAGGCAAATTGTGCGCATGGCAGTGACGGATCGCTCAGTCACATCACGAACCATAGCACAGCACATGCAGTCTGTAACGCATCATCCAGTGTCTGTGCGTACCATTCGACGCTGTTTACAGCAGAGTGGTCTGTCCGCAAGACGTCCATTGCTTTGTCTACCCTTGACGCAGAACCACAAACGTCTCCGCCGCCAATGGTGTTATGACAGAAGAATGTGGACGGCAGAATGGAATGAAATTATCTTTACTGACGAGTCACGTTTCTGTCAGCAACACCACGATGGTCGCATTCGAGTCTAGAGACACCGTGAAGAGAGGATGCTGAACAGCTGCGTTATGCATCGCCACACTGGTCCTGCACCGGGTATTATGGTATGGGGCGGTATTGGATATCACTCTCGCACACCTCTAGTACGCATTGCCGGTACTTTAAACAGCCAGCGCTACATCTCCGAGGTGTTGGAGCCAGTTGTCCTTCCTTACCTTCAGGGCTTGCCCACAGCCATATTTCAACAGGATAATGCGCGACCACACGTGGCACGCATTGTCCAACAGTTCTTCGTCAATCGCCAGATTGAATTGCTTCCCTGGCCGCCTCGCTCTCCGGATCTTTCGCCGATAGAAAACATGTGGTCCATGGTTGCTCTACGATTGACCCAGATTCCATCCCCAGCTGCCACAGCAGATCAACTTTGGCAACGTGTGGAAGCTGCTTGGTCTGCTGTACCCCAAGAACTCATCCAAAGTCTCTTTGAATCAATGCCGAGGCGTGTGGCAGCGGTGATCTCCAACAATGGCGGCTACTCTGGCTACTGATTTTGGCAGGAACCACACTTCACAGAAGTCTATAAATTTAATCATTTGATACTTGGTCAACATGTTATCTACAAAATAAATTTTGTTGTGATATCTCTTGTCTTTCTTGGTGTTGCAATTTGGGTGGCCAGCAGTGTATATATATATATATATATATATATATATATATATATATATATATAGTGAAACTTCTCTACGATAGCCAGTAATGGTTCCGAAAAAATGGCCGTTTTGAGGGTGACCGCGGAGAAGGGGTTACTTCCCTAACATTGTCTTTGTGGAGTCTTTAATCGGTTCGGAAAAAATTATGGCCGTCGAATGCGGATGGCCGATTACAGAAGTTTCACTGCATATATATATATATATGTGAAAATGAATATATATATATAACAATGTGAAAATGAAATCTAATTTCGGACCAACGAGCAAAAACCTTCATCAGGCTGCTAAACAATAGTTGCGCTTGTGCACACGGAGAATCCCGAGTGCGAATATAATTAAACTCTTTGAAAATGATTAAAAATAGGAAAATGAATTTGTATTTTCTGCGGTATGTCCGTTTTCATTTTCTTTGTTTCATTGTCTTCGTGATGCGCGCTTATGTAAAAGCGATCGTGGGACCTAAAAACAAACTTTTTTTTAAAAATATAAGATAAGACACTATTTCGTAAATCCACATCAATAAACTACTGAATTCTTAAGCTGTAGCTTTTCGAACACAAATCTCAATCAGTGTATGAAAAACGTACACAAAGGGACATAGCACGTGATTGAATTATACCATCTGCCAATTTTGCGAGGGGGAAAAAAATCTAACAACCCAACCAATTGCAAATAAATAATAGCTACGCTTTGATCATGCATTTAAGGATTATAAACGCTAAAGAGTACATTCAGGTTTAAGGGGTTCGCTGAGGAAGATCATGGCTCTGATGGTTACAACACCTGCTGGAAAATGAGCAGTCCGCGATCGATTTCATAGCAGCTTATTTGCTTTGATTTGAAAGAAAAAAATGTGAACGAGAATATGTGATCAAGTCACCATCGTAAAGTGCTATATTCAATTAGCAATCAGCAACATTCTGAGTAGAAGTTCCTGGGAACTGATTCCCTGTACTTCTAAAAAATAACTTTGGTTTTTTCAGGAGCTTGCCATAATTAAAATTGACTATGGAGTTGTTAGTAAATGGAATAGTGTATAATGTGAAGTGTTAAGATCTTCGAATTTCTATGTGCTATATTCACCATTCCCTCTCAGTTTTCAAGCTTAAAAAGAATCTCTAATACAACAAGTAACTGTAAATAATGCCTTGAAAAACGCGGCTTGTTATTTCGTTTTAATTGCTATATATCCGTTAAAGTGTCAGAAAAGATATTTTTTTAGCTATTTATTAAGGAAATGTATTTTAATACTTACTCAATACTTCTTTTTATGTCGAAGGCTACGTCTACTGTTAAGTCCTTAAGGCTTTCTCAACATACAAGGCTGGATTTTAAAAGCTTCAATGAAAGAAAATAAAGCTAAAAAATGACTTAACTTTACTTTCCGGTTACAAGGTACACTCAATGGGGATGTAGCAAACTTTATTTTCTTAATGCTGCTGCGTACTGACCGTATTGGAATCGCTCAACTCAGCGTTAAACAATGGAGAAAATGTGTCCGAGGAATGCTGACTTAGATTGAAAGATTTTTTTTAAATTGTATTCCGTAATAGAGAAAGAAATTTTACACATCGGGGCATTTTTCCTTTTTTTTTTACAAAAAACTGCAAATAATATTTTTTAATTTAAATTATTCGGGGAAAAAAATCTGGAAGAGTGTGTTTTAAACGATCTTAAATTCCTTTGGTGGGTGAAAATTATAAAATGAATCCTGTTGCAAGATGCAGAGAAGTTCAGTCTATCTGAAAATACCATTTTTATTGGATTATCAGCATTTATGTCGTTGGGAATAGTAGGCACATTTTCTCCACAGGTTAACATTGAGGTGAGCGAATACAATAGAGTTAGTACAGCAGATTTAAGAAAGGTCAGTGCTTCCAGTAATATAAAGTACAGTGAGGCAACTAATACGGGATAGCTCGTCAGGGAATGGCGTATGAAAAATTAACCTTTAGCTTATGGGGTCCATGTTTCCGATTCCTTCTTTAGAACGGGAAATTTCAAACCCCCTGTTGTAACCCCCTTATATGTACATATATATATATATATATATTCAGGATAATTTTCAGGATAATAATGCCTTTTGAAGTGTCAGAAGAGGTATTCTATCCCATTCCACCTGAACAGCTTTCCAGAGTCCTGTAAGGGTTTTGAGACGACGTTTGGATAATGCAGATTTTAAAAGTTCGAAAGCACAAAAATCCATAGGTGATACATCGGGAGATTTAGTAGGGATATCAGTGAAGGGTATGGCCTTGATAACAGTTTTTTTCCATTTCTTTTAGGAAATTTACAGTGGATTTTGATGTGTGACTGCTAGCTTTCCTGATGGAGTCTCACAGATTGATGGCACTGTGTTTAAAGCGATGGTATTTCATTCAGAAAAATTGGCGATAAAATATGTTCCTGATAGTATTTGGAGTTAATCTTGACATTTTTTCCACTCTCTTTATTTTTAACTTGCCATTATAAGAAAAACCAGCAACAATCATGAATCCCTTAGAAAAACTTTCTTTCGATTCTTTGAACCATGTACTTAAATTTTTTTCTCCCCTTTTATGATAATAAATGGCTCTTTTTTTGTTGCAATCATTTAAATACACCCATGATTCATCTATTGTGACAATTGTTTTACATTTTTCTTTGGATAAGTGTTTCTCATATAGAATTCTGCAGCGTGTCCTGCGTTCAGCGATATGATTTGGAAGAAGACGATGCACATTGCGTTTTTTCGCTTTCTTAAGATTTAAATCAACGTTTATCATTTTTTTACAGTGAACACCGAGCATTTTAATGATTTTGCAACTGTCCTTTGACTAGGGGGATTTTCTTTTAACATTAAACAACGTACCTTTGCAATAGTAGAAGATGTCCGTTTTTTCCTTGGATACTTGTTTGGAATTTTTGTCCCACTTGACGCTCCAATTTGACGTTTTTTTCCTTTCTTGTTGACGATATTACCTATCGACGCTTTAGATATAACAAAACCATGACTCTCACATCGTTTTTTGATAACGGAGTATGCATATTTCTCTTCGGAAAGAGAATAAATGTAGCCTTCGAACCACTGCTTTGTTTAAATCGCCATTTTGAATAAAAACAAAACTTTCAAGCCGTAGACGATAATTTTGATATTTAAAAACATAGTACAATTGCAATTATTTATTTTGCAGCAAACGTTTTTTTATTACCGCTTACCAAAATCGTCTAAAAAATGTGCGAACAGCCTCTGTATATATATATATATATATATATATATATATATATATATATATATATATATATATATATATATATATATATATATATATATATATATATATGTATGTATGTATATATATATATATATATATATATATATATATATATATATATATATATATATATATATATATATATATATATATATATATATGTATGTATATATATATATATATATATATATATATATATATATATATATATATGTATGTATATATATATATATATATATATATATGTATATATATACATATATATATATATATATATATACATATATATATATATATATATATATATATATATATATAATATATATATATATATATATATATATATATATATATATATATATTTATATATATATATATATACACACACACTAGTTATCAAAAATTAAGGAAAAATCACAAAAAGAGGGATAACACGTTCAAAACTAGGCCAATCTGTTTAAAATTTGAATATGTTGTTAAGCAAAAGGTGCTGAACAATACTACATTTTTATTGGATTATCGACGTTAATGGAGCTGTCAATAGTAGACACATTTTCTCCATATGAGGCGGTGAAAGGCAAAGTGGTGTAAGTCAGTAAGTCAAGTGGTGTAAGTAAAACAAGTTTAACTGCAAAAACTACAAAAATTTCCACCATAAATTGAACAAATTATAATTCATAACAATTATTACAATATTGCAAATAATAACTATTTACAATTCCACTATAAATTGAACATGGACATTAAATATTTGCCCCCAAATGGAAAAAGTTGAAAATGTGACTTACACCACTTTGCCTTTCAACGCCTCATATGTTAACACTGAGGTGAGCAAATCTAGTAGGGTTCGTACATAGAAGCCTTAATCCTCATAGAATCCTAGAAAAGAACGGTTGTGTTGTTTTCGCCGCAGAACACTAGCAATTGCTAGTATGGCAGTCGGACTGCTGAATAACGAAGATAAATTCGTGAAGGTTTCTGTTTATGTTCTGTCGGTTACAAGTGCTCTCCCCACTCCCCCCCACATCCCATACCACCACCGAATATTGCATCATCTAATGTCAGCGCGATGCATTTTCCTTTAAAAAGTGCTTCATGCTTGAAAGCATTCTTCCAGATTGTTAGACCGCTTTAATGGTGCACGATTACTTTCAAAAACTCCCTCTAAAGAGCCGGCTTAGCTTTTCTTGATATTTAGCTTATTTGCGTTGAAGTTTCGAACTTTTGCAAAACGATTTTTTATTACTTAGATATGCAATGCTTTAAGTAAAATTAATTAGTTTATCGTAAATAAATTCTCGGTCAGGTTTCTAACCCTATCGTTATTAACCTGAGAGAAGGGTCAACTCTTTCGTTTGGGCTTTACAACCATTTGAAGATAACCATGTATAATCACATAAAATATAGAGTCGTAAAGGATTAAAAAAGAAGATCGATGTGGTTATTGACTGTTTATAGAATTTTTATTTATTTATTTAAGTGCTATATATCTTTTGCATGCACTCAGTTTGGCGTTACTTTAAAAGAAAATATACTATTTTAAACCTGATTTTAATGCCTATATTACATCAAACATTTTTATATCTTTACATATAGATACCATTATTTTAGAATCATAAGTTAATAAAATAAAGAAAAGGAATATCATGCAATGAGAAAAGTCCAATAAGCGTTACGTTTCCTGCCCAACTCATATATATATATATATATATATATATATATATATATATATATATATATATATATATATATATATATATATATATATATATATAGATATATAGAGAGAGAGAGAGAGAGAGAGAGAGCGAGCCGTGGCGGCCTTGTGGTACAGCGCGCTGGTTTTCGGTATTGAGGGTGCTCGTATCGAATCTTGGCGCAGCGCCACTAAAATGCCTCCGTTTGTGTCGTCCCTTCATAGGGGGCAATGCTGGTCGGCCTATATGGTGCCACCATAATAAAATGGCCAGCAAAACTGCGGTGAAATATAGGTGAATGTCTTCGCGACAAGTGCTTTCGCATTAAAATATATATATATATATATATATATATATATATATATATATATATATATATATATATATATATATATATATATAGTGTGTGTGTATGTATATATATATATATATATATATATATACATACACACACACACACACACACAGTGCTCGATTTCTACAAATACAGCATAATTAATATATATATATATATATATATATATAGCAGGCCAGTCCCAATCACTAACAACAGAGTAATTATGTGATTAAATAAATGTTTCTAACTGTCGTAATTTTTTTTCCTAAAGAGAGGTACCGGTGTGTATATATATATATATAATGCTTGAAAGTCGGAAAAACATTTACATATACTGCAATTCTTTGCATTCTTTGAAATAAAAGGAATAAAAAATTAACTATTTTGAATGACACAAAAATATCGTCTGAGTCATAGCAGTACATTATTTTCACAGTACGTTGGCACACTGTCTATTTTACGTGATTTATTATCAGAAGCACTGGGCTCTGTTTTTATTTGCTCAGTGTTAGTGATGCCGAAACAATGGTAAATGACACTGTTACAGTATATTCTGCTCACTCCATGTGTTTGCTTTAATGTCCGGATATTCAGCATTCAGTTGTGCTCAGAAACACGTACAAAGACCGTGCATATAAATGTATTTATGTATGCATAAACGCATCTAAAAGAGAGCGAGTTAAGTGCGTTGCACATTATACATATTATCATCAACATATACGAAAACATATCTCTTTGTGTAAAAAAAGACAGATAAGCAGAGGTATAAAAATAAAAATATCAGTTATTTCTTATTTGGATTAATATAAAATGTTTTACAAATATAGCAGTTGCCAAATTTGGGGGGAACTAATGCTGCAAAATTTTCTTTCTTTCTTCCCTTTGACTGGCAACCGGGAATAATGATTAGTCTATATATATAAAACAGTTCCGTAACTACCTCATTCATTCACTGACTGACTGACTGACTGACTGACATACAACGCACAGACCAAACCGCTGGACATAAAGGGCTGAAATTTTGCATGGCGTTTCTTCTAATAGTGTAGGGGTGCACTAAGAAAGATTTTTCAAAAATTCTTCTTAGATTTTTTTAAATTAAATTTTTAAGCTGTTTTTTAAACTTTTTTTACGTTTGCATTTAAAACAATACATTGGGGGTTATAAAATTTATATCACGAGAAAGATCATAAAAATTCCTTCAAAATGAAATTTTTTTCGAATTTTTACCTCCATTTCCTGATTTTTGGTGAATTTTTAAAGATTAATTTTTAGAATTTAATTTATTACATGCTGATCACGTGATTTCTTTTTCTGGTACTTTAAATAAATTTATCGTCACGTGCAAAAAAAATAGACAAAAAAATATTTCTTTCTTGCTAATGCGGCAGACGATTGGACTTTATTTTGTCTATAAAAATATCCCTTACGATTTTTTTATAAATATGTTTTTTTACATCAATTGTATACATTGATAGTCGTATTTATTATAAATATATATATATATATATTTATTTTTTTTTGGAATTAATTGCATACATTGACCGTTGTATTTAATTTCAATGTACTCCGTAGCGAAGCGCGGGTTTTCAGCTAGTATTGAATATAAATGTTTGTGTGTGTGAGAGAGAGAGAGTGTGTTGTTTATTGTCGTAATACACAACCAAAGTTCTAAACATTCTATAAAAACAAATGGTAATCCCAATGCTGCTTTTACAGAAATTTTCCTCTTACGTAGGTGTGCTCTGTACTAACCCACGTAAGAGAAATTCTTCCCCCCCATAACCACCTCCTTTACCAATAATTAGATTTTTGTTCTGCTTTTGATAGTAATACGATTGATTACTGCATTTTTCGGACCATAAGACGCACCATTTTACATAAAAAAACCGACTTGAAATTTGCGTCTTATGGTCCGAAGGTAACGTTAAAATAAAATAATATTTTATTACATATATGATTACATATTTATGAGATATATTATATATATTTTACATATATTATTTATTATATTTATTATATATATATTTTATAACCGTATTTTTCGGACCATAAGACGCACCCCAAATTCATGGGACGAGCTTTAGAAAAGAATATTTTGTATTTTGTTAGCT
>OU015493.1:192240106-192255001 GCA_907164885.2 Dolomedes plantarius
ATATATATACAGCAGAGTCCCGATAATCCGAACTTCGGTAATCCGAAACCAAAAGTCAAAAAGAAGAAAGGTAACAATAAAACCACAATGATACTACGTAATATAAATTATGTTTCTGAAAATCAATTGAAAGTTAGACAATGTACTGAACTAATTATTACTGAACTACATTTGTTTGAAAAAATCTGTTAAATTTTTTTGTCGAAGAGAAGAATACAACTCCCTTGAAGCCAAATTACGCCAACGCGTGAGAAAAACGGTCTCTGGTCGCGGCAGAGTGTTGCTCTACGTAGCATAGCACTATATCCAATGCAGCCGCGGCGCCGGCGTCTGAGTGGGATACCCTCTGTTCGCTGTCACCGTTTGCTTCCCCTTCACTCTCGTTTGACACGTTGACAGGTTCTTTCAAAACCATTTCAACAATCTGCTGATCGTCTAAAATCTTACACTCTGCTGAACGAACAACTTACACTCTACTGTACAGTACTAGGCAGCGTTCCGCTTTCTTATCACTCATTTCTTCCGGAGATTTGGTAATGTTTAGACAGACCTTATGAAATATACTGTGTAATCACACGTAATGGGTAATATTTATGTAATCACGTTTTATTATGCAATTTAAGTATATTTTAAGAATGATTTCGCTTAATCCAAAAAATTCGTTAATCCGAAAAGGGTCTGGTCCCAATCAATTCGGATTATGGGGGCTCTATTGTGTATATATATATATATATATATATATATATATATATATATATATATATATATATATATATGACAGGCGTGTGGTTTGCCTGTTCTCACATTAATTTGCAGTCATCATGTTTATACTGGTGGCGAGTGGTAAGTAGTCTAAATCCAATAAACAAACATAGTTCCAACTAAATCAAGTCAATTTATTTCACCTTCCAGCAACCACTGATCCAAGTAGCGCATATTTGAGCGCTCGCCATTTTCAAATTGTGGACCCAGCTGACACGCGTCCACTAGCAACGATTAAATCCCGCGTTCTAACAAAAATTCGCGGGCATCTCCGCGCGTCAACTCTCCCTGCACATGTGCAGAGCCCAAACCAGACATCTTTCAAGGATAAATGTAATGTTTCCTCCTCGACCGCAGAACCCACAGGCGCGTCAAGATTACATAATGAAAAGGGGAATTTCCCTTTCCCAATTCGCGTCTTGAAATACGAACAATTAGAGGCGAATTACGCCACGAATATAATTTAATTCCCAAGCCCCCTTTAATTTTAAGGTAATCATTCTTTTCCCACTTAAATTCTGACACACACACACACACACACACACACACACACACACACACACACACATATATATATATATATATATATATATATATATATATATATATATATATATATATATATATATATTTATATATATATATAATTGTACTCCGCAATAGGGAAAGAAATTTTACACCTCGGGGCATTTTTCGGTTTTTTAAATGCAAATTATACTGAAAAATTTAAATTATCCGTGGAAAAAAAATCTAGTATACTGTGTTTTAAACGCTCCTAAATTCCTTTGGTGGAGGAAATTTATAAAATTAATCCTGTTGCAAGGTGCAGGAAAGTTCGGGCTATCTGAAAATACCACTTTTACTGGATTATCGGCATTTATGTAGTTGTAAATAATAGAAACATTTTCTCCACGGGTAAACATTGAGATAAGCAAATCCAGTAGGGTTAGTAACCAGCAGCCTTAAAATGTTGCTTTGTGGTAATTGTTTTACGAACCGTGAAAGTGCACCTCTATAGTCAACGGTATATTCACCAGGTAATAACAAAAAAATTTAATATTTTTGATACGGTTTAGATAGTTTTATAAAAAGTATAAAATGTATATCAAATGATAGAAATAATGAATAAATTTTTTATTAGATCACGCAGTGAAAAATAACTGTTTAAATGCTGTTTTGTGGAAACTGTTTCATAATCCATGAAAATGCCCCTCTAGAGCCAACGGTATGCTCATCAACTATTTGGGATATTTATAAATAAATTTATTATTTTTCACATTCGGTGTAGTCCTTTTCAATAAAGTATAAAATGTTTATCAAGGGATAAAAGTAATGTATAACGTTAATAAGCTTAGCAGTGAAAAACAGATAAGAAACAATACGCAGAATTTCAGTTTTGGGCAGCATTATAAACCCATTTCAGATTACGTATAGTAAATATAAATATGACTTTTTTTTATTATGTATACGTACATAAAACACACGAACCACAGTTAAGGCTGCTGTATATATATATATATATATATATATATATATATATACAGTCGAACCTCCATATATCGAACTTCCCTATATCGAAATTTTCTATATATCGAACTCTTAGCAAATCTCCATGTTCATTACATAGAAAAATTGTTTCTATATATCGAAAAAATCTCTATATATCGAAATTTTTTTCAAGACAAATTGGTAGATTTTATTCCACTTTAGAATAAAATCTCCCAATTTTTGGCATTTGAAACAATACGTCGTGGACTTCAATTCGCGGAAAATGTCCCTGATGAAATTTTTAGTGGACTGAATAAACACGAACATTTCTTTGAACTTTCCGCAAAACTAACTGTTCAGCAAGATATTCGTAGGTTTTTTTTTTTTTTTAAGAATGTAACTGTGATCATTGTAACCACTGTCTGCATTACTGTTTTTTTAAGAGATATGTACTAATCAATAAATCTTTCATATTAATTCATTTTTTAGTTATTAACTTTCATTTATTGGGATTCGCATGTAAATTAGAAATGGAGTTTCGTATACGAAAATTAGCTTTAATTTTTTTTGAAGAGAATTATGATAAGACTAAGCTGAATTCTATATATCAAAATTTCTATATATCGAATTTTTTTCGCGCAATTTGCTACTTCGATATATGGAGGTTCGACTGTATATATATATATATATATATATATATATATATATGAAGCACAGTTAAGTTAGTTTTTAAAATCTAGCTATTGTTTAAAAAAATCCCTATTTTATAGTTTTAAAAAACCCATTGGATTAACTCACCTCAGTATTACTTAATGGAGAAAATGTTCCTTCTGTTAGCAGCTACATAAATGCTGATAATCCAATACAAATGGTATTTTCAGATAGCCTGAACTTTTCTGCACCTTGAAACAGCATTCATTTTATGAACTTCGTCCACCAAAGGAATTTAGGACCGTTTAAAGCACCCTATACCAGATTTTTTCCCCAGATAATTCAAATTTTAAATACATTATTTGCATTAAAAAAAACGAAAAATGCCCCAAGGAGTCAAATTTCTTTTTCTATTACGGAGTACAATTTTAAAAAAAAATCTTTCTTTCCAAATCGTAATCCTGGGACATGCAAAATTGTCTATGATTGATTTCCGAAGTATTAGAATGAAAAAATATTCAGAAATTCCGAGCAGAAACACGTGCCTGCGAGGAGGCAATACTTTGGAACAGATTTCAGGAGGCCTGGGTCTATAAAACAATGGGCCATGCCCGGTTTGAAAAGATACAGATGATGGCTGGAAAGTTACCCTGTCGGGCTTAAAGCTCTATTGTCAATAAGGTCCAGTATATTTGGAATGAGCTAGAGAGTCGATGAGTGTTCTGGAACTTCTCTGGTAATTGCTAAAATCGCCGACTAGAGGCATGGCATGCATACACGCTAGAAATAAGGAGAAGTTATGCAAAAAAGAGTCAAATCTACCAAGAGTGCTCAGTAAGAATCTAATGATTTCATGAATTAAATGCAACTTTTCCCTATAGAACTTGTTATCAGACCACTTTTGGTCATATAATTAATTAATTAATTAATTAATTAACTCATACATACATATATACATACATACATACATACATACATACATATTATATATATATATATATATATATATATATATGAATCTCTATTTAAAAAAGTAATCCAGCATAAAGATTAATACATAAATTCCGACTGCAAACTATTTTATAACGGAACTGTGAATACGGTGTTATAAGAAAATCGTACTCTCATCAAATGAATTGAATATTTAACACCTTTTATAGATCTGTTCAAAATAGCTATTATTTTATTAAGCCTAAAACATGTAAGATATCTATAACATTAAAATATCTATGGTGATAATTTTGACAGATCGTGTAAATTTCATCATATATTCATGAAGTAGCGGAACATACTGTGTGTGTGTGTGTGTATATGTGTGTGTGTGTATGTGCGCGCGTGTGCGTGTGCGTGTATGTGTAGCGGGTCAGGGTTGTGTGTGCGTGCGTGTGTGTGTAGTTATGTAAATATTGTTAGTATAGAATTGTGTGAGTAATTATTCTAGTGTAGCATTTTTACTTAAAAAGGATAAAATCATTGTAAACAAAGTTATTGTAAGGAATAAAAATACGTTAGTATTTTATTCAGTTATATATATTTTCATTGAAATTTTCCCGAAAAGCGTTTTTCTGCATCGTTTTAAAAATTCTGTTTTGCTGTGCAAAATGAATTACAAGAACCTTTTTTGACGTTTACCGTTAATTTCGCAAAAGAATAAGGCATTTTATTTTTCAAAACGTGTGATCTAAATTTATATGTTTTCGAAAAGGTAAAAATGGTTACCCCTTTTTGAAAATTCATTTGAGAAGCAGCAATGTTTCCAGCATAATTATTTTTGTACGAGAATAAAATTTGCTAAATATTAATTGATATAAATTGAAATTTTACTTCATTTTCGGCGTTTTTTTTTTTTAGAGGACTATTATCAAATGTCTTTTAACGATTCGCGTGCAGAAAACAACTTACCCTTTTAATGAGAAACTTCTTGTGCCTGAATAATCGAAGTACATTTATGTAATAATTTATAAATGCTCTCTCCAACTCCTAGATATATAACACGAGTTATTCTCTATGAAACTGGAGATGGAGAACTTTGACCACAAAAATAATGACACGTAGGTACCGCCGTCAGATGGAAATAAACATTTGCGAATTTTAAGAATTCCTGGTTTAATGATGTCAGATTACTAGAAAGACAGTCATCGAATTTCACTCCAAATAACATTTTGCTCCCGTAAATTTAATTAAAAATTAATCGTCTTCAATCAATGGAATATTACTGCAGCAAATATACGCGAATCAATCCAATTTATTTTGTTCTGTTATACCAGATTTCATTTAAATTGGCAAAGTGTTGCGTGTTGGCTTAAGGATGGACAAATGAAGTGAAGTTATATTTTTAAATCAAATCCATTAAAATTTAAATGAGTAATAAGATACTTTTAAGCTGTCCAAAACAATTCACTTGAAATACAGTTGACTAAAATTTCATAGCAATGAAGAATAGGTAGAAATTAATATATGAAGGAAGTTTGATACTTTAGTATATGAACCTAAAATATCTGTTTTCTGAAATCAAGCACAATGATTCAGAGTAAAGGGATTTTAGGTTGTGATATTAAAGAACCAAATATTACAAAATTCATTTTTGAATTATTTTTTATGCAATTTCTACCTTTTGTATTATTTTCTATGCATTTCCTACACATGTGTATGCATTAATTTACATGGAAAAATAATTAGATCACTGTATTATCTACAAATGGTAAAATAAACAATTTTCAATACTTTAAACCAGTGGTGAGGAAACTTTTTTCAACCTCGAACCATTTTCTTTAGATAAAAAATCACTCGACCCCTATGAAAAATTTTTGGTAGTAGCAATTTTTTTTTAAATTGGAAAATGTTAGCAAAAATAGAAGACAGAAATAAACAAATTTTGACAAACTATTTTAAAATAAATGAAATATACATTTTGGTATACATTAACTTTGCATAATAACAATAAAAAAATGCCTTGCTTACATTCTATACTAGTTGTAGTCAAATCTCATGTGACTAAAACTTCATATTTAAATTATATATATATATATATATATAATATATATATATATATATATATATATATATATATATATTTATATATATATATATATATATATATATATAAATATATATATATATATACATATATACATATATATATATATATATATATATATACATATATATATACACATATATATATATATATATATATATATATATATACATACATATATATATATATATATATATATATATATATATATATATATATATATATATATATATATATATATATATATATAGCTTTCCTCCAAAGAGAAGATCCCCGAGAAACAGGTTACTCAACCAGTAGCAGGTCTCTTCTAGCGGGAGGTGGACTATATATACATTTACACTTTCTACCAATAAGTATTTGGACACCCATGCAAATGATGTTATCCGCGGTCCTGGTACACGTCACGCCCCCGCCGTTAAATATCGTGTAGGAAACAACATTGGCATTATTTGAATGCAAGATGCCACGAAGTGCAGAGTTATCTGATTTCAAGAATGGTGTAATCGCCGGGTATCACAGAAATGGCCGATCCTTAAGGGACATATCTAGCGAGCTGAATTACCCAAAATCGACAGTGGCCTATGTGATTCAAAAGTGGAAGGTGAGTGATGATTGTCGGAATGTGCCCCGTGTCGGCAGACCAACGAAACTGGGAGATAGAGACCGACGAATGCTGTCCAGATAAATTCGGAAGAACCGCACCCAACCGATGGCCCACATACTTCACGAGTTTCAACTGCCATCCGGAAGTATTGATTAGATGAATACCCTCCATAAGGAAGCACATCTGCTTGGTTTTCGTGGTCGTGCTGCCGTCCATAAGCCTTTGATCACAAAGTACAACCGCGCTGGTCGGTTAATGTGGTGCAAAGCCCGTCAAAAGTGGACCATAGATCAGTGGAAACGGGTTCGCTGGGGTGACGAATCAAGGTTCACCATCTACCGTTCAGATGGTGGGATATGGTCTGGCGTCTGCCTGGAGAACGCCTCCTGCCAGAATGCATTGTGCCCCAAATAAAGTTCGGCGGAGGTGGAATTATGGTCTGGGGGTGTTTCTCCTGGTATAGACTGGGACCCTTGGTCCCAATTCATGGGAAGCTCAACGCCGCCGCCTACTAATCTAATTTGGATGACAGTGTGCTTCCTACGTTATAGCAGTTTTACGAGTTGAACGCATGTTACTTCCAGGACGAAAACACCAGC
Source organism: Dolomedes plantarius (assembly GCA_907164885.2). Taxonomy (NCBI): domain Eukaryota; kingdom Metazoa; phylum Arthropoda; class Arachnida; order Araneae; family Dolomedidae; genus Dolomedes; species Dolomedes plantarius. The sequence continues at coordinate 192,247,251 of OU015493.1, forward strand.
TGTTATGTTGCGAAGTCCACCATACATTGTTATTATGACAATGGTGTTAACCGAATGTACTGGCCTGCCCAGAGCCCAGACATGAACCCTATCGAGAACCTCTGGGACGAGTTGGATCACCAAATTCAGAGGTGCGACAACCGCCCAAAATCGGTGAAGGAACTTACGTGCCTTCCCCAATCCGAGTAGAAGAAAATACTACCGTCATACAAGAACTTGTGGAAAGCTTGCCCCGGAGGGTTGAGGCTTTAATTACCTCTCGTGGAGGCTCTACCGTCTACTGAATATGAATAAAATTTGCTTTTCTTTTCCATCACAGGTATCAAAATACTTATTGGTAGATAGTATATATATATATATATATATATATATATATATATATAAGAAATAGATGAAAGAGAATACCAGTAATAGCCCTAAAGCTACTTGCAGCCAGGAACAAATAACATGAAAAGAAAAGTATGAAAGAGGTTTTAGACAGCATCTCTTCATCAGCGGTGTCAATACTGTCTAAAAACCAATGGATTGTTTCCGATGAGTATGATATATACAATAAACACACTCAGACACCGTACAATCCACGAAAAACAGAAGAATTGATTAAAAATTGAAATAATAGTTACTTAACCAAAGAACACCAGGCCTGGCGCTAGACAGAGTGGAAGTTAAGAACAAGTAACCGCAAGATGACTGACGTCACAAAACTTGCAACCATGGAGATACTCAGTTACTGACTTACTATGGTTACTGTATTTTAGGACTATTAATCCATTATTAATTTTGTTTTTAATTATTATTACTAAGAGTTATTTTTATTATTATTTTTATTTTTACTTATGATTTTTATTTTATTTTTTATTTTTAGTAGTTATTTTTTCTATTTTTTTCTTATTGTTATGTTTATATATATATATATAGATATATATATATATATATAGATATATATATATATATATGTATGTGTGTATGTGTGTGTGTATTTGTATTTAATTTACGCAAAATTCAACAAAATTAAAAATTGAAAATGGAGAATAATTTCAAAATTGTTAGCACATTTAGAGCAAATTTTTAATTTAATAATTCAGTATGATAAAAATTTACTTAAAACTATCTGAGACCCCTGTAACTATTTCCGTGACCCATAGTTTGCGTACCACTGCTTTAAACCCTCGATAGTTATTTATCATCTCATAGAGCTTACTCCAGTGTTATACTTCAGCAGGATTTGTATCTTTCTTTGATAGTTTAGCAAACCTAAAGGCCACAACCTTAGGTTGCAGAGCTACGGTATATCTTTGATCTGTAAGATTTTTTCAATGGGGAATGAATGTTCACATGCGTTCTCTTATTTTTATGTATTTTCTCTAACTATATGCCTGAAACCATACGTAGTCACATGCATATAACTTTATGTTCACCAGTTCGTTATGTTTTTATGTTATACTAGAAGGTAACCCGTCATTTTGACGTCATAATACTAATAATGACGTCATAATGGAAAAAGTATATGAAAGTTAAAAAATATCCTGAATTATCTAAATATATTGCATTTAATCCACACCTTGTAAAAGGAAATCCTTTCATTATTTTTTATTTATTTAGTTTTTCATGCGATTGGAGTAGTAGACTGCCATCCAACCCGTCATTTTGACGTCATAATACTAATAATGACGTCATAATGGAAAAAGTATATGAAAGTTAAAAATATGCCGAATTATCTAACAATATTGCATTTAATCCACACCTTGTAAAAGCAAACCATTTCACTATTTTTTATTTATTTAGTTTTTCATGCGATTGGAGTAGTAGACTGCCATCCAGTTTTTTACAGCTCACTACGCGATATGAATACTTGAGCTACTTGATTCATTCACATTCAAGTTTGTTTACTTTCAGAATTCATCGCAAAAGTAAATAGATTTATAAAAACTGTTAAATATACAGCTAAAAGCATCCAATTTTTTTTAGTTCTGAATGTTTTATAGAAAAATAGGCTGAACAAACGTGATTTGATGGAGAAGATATTAGTCTTTAGGTAAGAAAAAATTCTGATCCACATCTGAAATTGAAATTAAGCCTAACCGGCTGTTTGTTTACTGAGGGCTTCAATTGAAAGATGAGTACTGCCCGGAAGTGTTATACAGAGAAAAACGGCTATTATATATATAATGCCATATTTTATCCTTTATCTCAAGAGTTAATCTGGAAAAATATCTGTCTTATTTGGAAATTAAATTTAGCATTTCAGAAAAGAAATTGAGCGTTAAACAAAAATAACATCTATAGATTCTAATTACAGATTCTAATGCTTAATTTTAATACAGAAAAGAAATAGAGCGTAAAGAAAAATAATATCTATAAATTCTAATTACACATTCTAATTCAAAAAAGACATAGAATGTTACAGAAAAATAATATCTATAAATTCTTATTACAGATTCTAATTTATAATTCTAATTCAGAAAAGAAATACAGTTTTAACGAAAAATTATATCTATGAAAACTAATTATAGATCTATTTATTATACAGAAGATGACTAAAATGTGAGGAATTAGAAGAAACAGAAATAAATATTTTGACAATCCTATCATAGATTGAACTGAAATATTAAAACATAAAAATATATGCGGACGTAAAAACTTAAAGAGAGACGTTAAAACCAAAGTAACATGCCATCAAATTTATATAGGACTACATAAAAAATTAATATTTCATGTGTAATATACACAAGTTCATTCGATTAATATTTTTCAAAATCCAATACTAGGAATTGGCATCTCAAGATAGATATTTTCCTTGTTGAGATATCTCCGCATTTTGTGACGCAGTTTTATTTCCGTTCAGCTTCACCATAACCGTAGCGTAAAATTTACTGCAACAGTTCGTAAACTTATTTGCCAAATAAGTATGCAATGCCAAATTTACATCTCTTATTTAAAAGTTTTATACATATCTCTAATATTAATCGCAATTATATAAGTACACTGGTACAAGCATATACACCCACCCGATACATTTATATGTGAATACATATGACATATGCAGAAATATAGCATTATAAAATTAAAATTCCTTTGTCATAAAGTATCTTTACTCATACTTAAATAAGCAATTTTATAATTTATTTATGTTATTGTCATAACAGATTTAAGATAAGACAACCTACCTTAACGCAGTTACGCAAAATCGTTGGAAAACGCAATAAGACCTCTATTACTATTTTTTTAAATTGTGACACCTTAAATTAAATGTATTTCAGCATAAAACATATTGAAATTGTTCCTAAATTACTTAAAACCTAATTCCCGTAGCAATCAAAATATTTTCATATTAAGTATACACCAGGCAAGCACGAAGAAAACTCTTCTGCATTCTATAAAAATTTGTTAAACACCGTAACATACTCTTACCTACCCTAACGCAGTCACATAGAATCGTAAGAAAATGTCATGAAACCCCTATATCTGCATTTTATTAAAATTTATTGCTGTTAAATTCTATAACAGATCTTACGTACCTCAACACAATTACATAGAATCGTAATAAAACCTCTATCACTTAAAAAAAAAAACGCGATATGTTAAATTAAATGTATTTCAGCATAAAACATATTGAAATTGTCCCTAAATTACTTAGAGCATAATTTCCGTAACAAGCAAAATATTTTCATATTAATTACACACCAGGCAAGCACGAAGAAAACTCTTCTGCATTTTATTCATTCTACGCCGAGCCGTTACCGAAACTTGTGTTTCGCATAAGATAGTAAAAAAAAATTTCCTTTGAAATTCTTCATTAAAGCAACACCCGCAAAGAAAAAGCAGAAAACTGAGTCTGCTAGAGACGCCCATACATGAATCCCCCCCCCCTTTTTGTAGGAACACCTGAGCTCCCCCCCGTTCCCCTTTCCTGTTCTTTCTAATTACTTTAATTACAGTGAAACGAACCTTCGAAGGGAAATTTCTAACCTAAGCATGGTCTACGGGCGGGTACTTCAAAAAACAGCTCACGCCACGCCCCCTTTTGCAAAGAATGTGTCGTGATTTTGTTATAATTTCAGACTTTTTCCTTTCTTTTTTGCTTTTAATTCTATTGCGTCTCTGGGAAGATAAGGTTAAAGCTCACTTCATACATTTATATCATGTTTATTTCTTCCAGGAATACTGCTGGACGGGGATATATAAGATATCTTCTATCAGTCTGAACAAAAAAATTTCTAGGTGATATGATGCGGTGAAATGAATCCTGTAAGTTTATTCACTACTGCTGATTATTCATCATTACTATTTTCTTTAAAAATATCTCGTATCTTCAAAAATTTAATGTATTGCTAAATCTTCAAAATTTATGAAGCCACTAGCTGAAAACCCGCACTTCGCTACGGAGTACATTCAAATTAAATACAACGGTCAATGTATGCAACTATTGCCAAAAAATAAATAAATAAATAAATAAATATATATATATATATATATATATTATATATATATATATATATATAATAAATATATATTTATAAAAAAATAAATATTTATAAATAAATAAATATATATATATATATATATTATATATATATATATATATATATATATATATATATATATATATATATATATATAATAAATACGACGATCAATGTATACAATTGATGTAAAATATATATATATATTTATAAAAAAAATCGGAACGGATATTTTTATAGACAAAATACTGTAGCAGAAAATATTCAAATTAAATCTAATAGAATACTAAAGAATATAGTACAGTTAATATAGTACAGTTTCAGGAATATATCTTTTACTGTATTTTAATATTTATTTGGATAATGTCTAATCGTCTGCCGCATTAGCAAGAAAAAAAAATTTTTTTTTGTCTATTTAGTTGTTATGCACGTGACGATAAATTTATTTAAAGTGCCAGAAAAAGAAATCACGTGATCAGCATTTAGTAAATTAAATTCTAAAAATGAATCTTTAAAAATTCACCAAAAATCAGAAAATGGAGGTAAAGATTCGAAAAAGATCTCATTCTTTAAAGTAATTTTTTATGATCTTTCTCGTGATATAAATTTTATAACCCTCAGATTATTATTTTAAATTCAAACTTAGAAAAAGTTACTAAAACAGCTTAAAAATTTAATTTAAAAAAAATCTAAGAAGAATTTTTCAAAAATCTTTCTTAGTGCACCCCTACTCCATAAGAAGAATCGCCATGCCAAATTGCAGCCCTTTAGGTCCAGCGGTTTGGTCTGTGCGTTGTATGTCAGTGAGTCAGTGAGTGAGTCAGCTACGGAACTGTTTTATATATATACTAGCTGAAAACCCGCGCTTCGCTACGGAGTACATTCAAATTAAATACAACGGTCAATGTATGCAATTAATGCCAAAAAAAAATTATATATATTTATAATAAATGCAACGATCAATGTATACAATTGATGTAAAAAAATATATTTTATAAAAAATCGTAAGGGATATTTATTTTTTTGATAATATCTAATCGTCTGCTGCATTAGAGAGAAAAAAAAATATTTTTTTTGTCTATTTAGTTGTTATGCACGTGACGATAAATTTATTTAAAGTACCAGAAAAAGAAATCACGTGATCAGCATTTAATAAATTAAATTCTAAAAATTAATCTTTAAAAATTCACCAAACATCAGGAAATGGAGATAAAAATTCGAAAAAAATTTCATTTTGAAGAACTTTTTATGATCTTTCTCGTGATGTAAATTTTATAACCCTCAATGTATTATTTTAAATGCAAACGTAAAAAAAGTTTAAAAAACAGCTTAAAAATTTAATTTTAAAAAATCTAAGAAGAATTTTTGAAAAATCTTTCTTAGTGCACCCCTACACTATTAGAAGAATCGCCATGCAAAATTTCAGCCCTTTAGGTCCAGCGGTTTGGTCTGTGCGTTGTATGTCAGTCAGTCAGTGAATGAATGAATGAATGAATGAGTCAGTTACGGAACTGTTTTATATATATAGACTAGCTGAAAACCCGCACTTCGCTACGGAGTACATTCAAAGTAAAACATCGGTGAATGTATGCAATTAATGCCAATATATATATAATAAATACGACGATCAATGTATAATTGATGTAAAATATATATATATTTATAAAAAAATCGTAAGGGATATTTTTATAGACAAAATAATGTAGAAGAAGATATTCAAATTAAATCTAATATAAAGAATACTAAAGAATATAGTACAGTTTCTAGAACATTTCTTTTACTGTATTTTAATATTTTTTTGGATAATGTCCAATCGTCTGCCGCATTAGCAAGAAAAAAAAATTATTTTTGTCTATTTAGTTTTTATGCACGTGACGATAAATTTATTTAAAGTACCAGAAAAAGAAGTCACGTGATCAGCATTTAATAAATTAAATTCTAAAATTAATCTTTAAAAATTCACCAAAAATCAGGAAATGAAGGTAAAGATTCGAAAAAGATTTCATTTTAAAGGAATTTTTATGATCTTTTCTCGTGATATAAATTTTATAACCCTCAAATTATTATTTTAAATGCAAACTTAAAAAAAGTAAAAAAAACAGCTTAAAAATTTAATTTAAACAAATCTAAGAAGAATTTTTCAAAAATCTCTCTTAGTGCACCCCTACACTATAAGAAGAATCGCCATGCAAAATTTCAGCCCTTTAGGTCCAGCGGTTTGGTCTGTGCGTTGTATGTCAGTCAGTCAGTGAATGAATGAATGAATGAATGAATGAATGAATGAATGAGTCAGTTACGGAACTGTTTTATATATATAGACTAGCTGAAAACCCGTACTTCGCTACGGAGTACATTCAAATTAAATACAACGGTCAATGTATGCAATTCATGCCAAATATAAATATAAATTATATGATAAATACGACTATCAATGTATACAATTGATGCACAATATATATATATATATATATATATATATATATATATATATATATATATATATATTTATAAGAAAATCGTAAAGGATAATTTTATAGACAAAATAATGTAGAAGAAAATATTAAAATTAAATCTAATATAAAGAATACTAAAGAATATAGTACAGTTAATATAGTACAGTTTTTAGAACATTTCTTTTACTGTATTTTAATATTTTTTGGATAATGTCCAATCGTCTGCCGCATTAGCAAGGAAAAAAAAATATTTTTTGTTTATTTAGTTGTTATGCACGTGACGATAAATTTATTTAAAGTACCAGAAAAAGAAATCACGTGATCAGCATTTAATAAATTAAATTCTAAAAATTAATCTTTAAAAATTCACCAAAAATCAGGAAATGAAGGTAAAGATTCGAAAAAGATTTCATTTTAAAGGAAATTTTATGATCTTTCTCGTGATATAAATTTTATAACCCTCAATGTATTAATTTAAATGCAAACGTAAAAAAAGTTTAAAAAACAGCTTAAAAATTTAATTAAAAAAAATCTAAGAAGAATTTTTGAAAAATCTTTCTTAGTGCACCCCTACACCATTAGAAGAATCGGCATGCAAAATTTCAGCCCTTTAGGTCCAGCGGTTTGGTCTGTGCGTTGTATGTCAGTCAGTCAGTGAATGAATGAATGAATGAATGAATGAGTCAGTTACGGAACTGTTTTATATATATAGATACTAGCTGAAAACCCGCGCTTCGCTACGGAGTACATTCAAATTAAATACAACGGTCAACGTATGCAATTTATGCCAAAAAATAAATATATATATTTATAATAAATGCGATGATCAATGTAT
>OU015493.1:192255501-192263001 GCA_907164885.2 Dolomedes plantarius
AACTTTTTCCATCAAAGACTACCTAATCATCAGAAAATTTCCAGTTCAAAAGATGATTGACATATTAATCAACAAAGCTTTTCCCCGAGGTACATGCCGAATGTCTGGTTCTTGGATGCAAAGATGACAAGTCCTCAGACTGCATTATTCCATTGCATCATTCATCAACAAGTACCTGGTAGAGAAAATTTTTCAATACTAGTAATGCATGATATTTGCTGCGAAACTCACCAATCAGGTAAGAGATCATACTTTACAAGGAAGATTACACAACGCTATATTTAGTGACTATGAAATACAAGGAGCTGCATATACAAGCTTTGCGTATAAAAAATGTTATGTAAATATATTGGTAGATAATATATATTGAATTAAGCTCCTTAGCGATTTCAGAGAACAAGAAATAATATTTTATAGAGGTTTATTGTCTATATAAATACTTGGATATTTAAGGCTCGCATTATACATAAATCATACAAAATCTTTGATAATAGCTAAACAGCTGACTAGTAACTTAGCTGTTGACTGCTGATCTAATATTTTTATAACAATCACAGTGAAGAATACAGTTTAAAACCACCAAACATTTAAGGTTTTTCTCTAGTCATCTAATTTTGATGTCTTCCAAAATGCTTAACACTCGATTAGTGAGGGATATTTTTCTGCATACAGCTAGCTTATGTTATTGTGCTAAATATACTTTCGGAAATGTATAATCTAATGTTTGACTAATAGACAGAATAGGATCCATTCTTCCCATATAAAAATATGAAAGTCAGTCAGATATATGAGTCTGAAGTTGTTATGACGACCAAAGATCCTGTTAATTATCGTACAGTAAAAAGTAAGCAGGTTCTTACTAATTTCAATGAATGTATCATATATTTTTTTAAAGCTTTTCTTATGATAAAATGATTTCTGTTATATATCCTTCGTGGTAGTATCTTATTCTTGATTTCAAGCTGTTTTTCCTTATTATGTTTTATAACTTCGTGCAAAAACTTCGGATAGAAATTACAGAAAAGTAATTTTTAAGAAAGGATACAGAAAAGTAATTTTTAAGTGAAAGTTTTTTTTAATGTGATTTCAATCACTCTATGTTATGTTTTGGAAACAAAATTTATTTTCGGATGATAATTGACAGATTTTTCCTTATTTTCAACTAAAAACGGAAAGTCTAAATTAAAAAAACAATATTAATTTAAAATCAATTCACGAGATCAGAGAGAAATATTTTTTCAGTGAAACACAGATTTCAGACCCCATTGGTTTATGACTTTTGCAATAGTGCATTTATTATGGAGAAATTCCTAATGGATTCCTCGATAAAATATCTAAAGAAAGTATCGAAATATCGAAGTAAATAAATGAAAGGGTATTAAAAATCAATAAGCTCAATAAGTTTAACATTTGGATCTAATTAACAAAACTGCCGAAAGACTTCTTTGTGAGCACGTCACAAAGTAGCAATTTATATATTATTTGTGAGAATATAATGGCTGCATGAAAAAAGTCCATATTTCCATTATCTCAACGGAACTCATTACTCCGTCTAGAAAGGGCCAGAAATGCATTTTTGCTCAAACTTATAAATTGTACGTATAATATATAATGACACTGAATAATTGAAACTGAAATTCTTGATTAAGGAAAATCGAAAGAAAAGCAACAACAGACATCTAGACTTCATTAATCCCCCTTTGACAGTTAATATGCTAGACAGAATTATTTATTTCTAGTATTCATCATAGCAAAAATGCCTATAAGTTTATAACACTTAAAATATTTAAATTTTTTAAATAATTTAAATTCCATCATTATTAAAATACATGCATAATTAATAGCATATAACTTAAGTTTTTAAGAATATATCAAGCAAGAGAATAGTATGGTCATTCTTTTCTTCAAGCAATATTTCATTGATCCAGTCATATACGACAGTATAAAATTTCCCCCCCCCCCACACACACACACACATATATATATATATATATATATATATATATATATATATATATATATATATATATATATATATATATATATATATATATATATATATATATATATGCGTGTATGTATAATATTGAGAGCGCGATGGACCGGTTGGCAAAGGTGTCGAGCTAGTGATCTGAGGATTGCGGGTTCGAGGCCGGTGGCTGACAAAATCCACCGCCGTGTTCACTAATGTTGGCCGGGGTACGCAACATCTGTCGTGGCTGCAATGTCCTCTAAGTTCTCAAATTTACCTCTGGAGGTGCGGGGTCAAGTGTTCCTGTCTCGTCACTTGACTCGGTTCAAAATTACGGGACCGGCCCATAGGGGGTAATGCTGGTCCACCTATACGGTGCTCCAAGAAAAGTGGCCAGCAAAACCGCGGTGTCACATGACGGTAAGGATAATGTCCAAGTAACCGTCGCATTTGAGAAGAAGAAGATATATAATATGGAATTAATAGCCAATGAGGTAATGATTCAATAATAACACCGCATGGTTTTCGGTCTGATACATTTACGAGACTGATGAAGACCATTAGTTGAACTATTTTCTCCTTCTTTAATATCACTTGTCGATAAATCTGTTCTCCAATTTGTATATATATATATATATATATATATATATATATATGTATATATATATATATATATATTTATATATATATATATATATATATATATATATATATATATATATATATATATATATATATATATATATATGTATATATATATATATATATATATGTATATATATATATATATATATATATATATATATATATATGTATATGTATATATATATATATATATATTTATATATATATATATATATATATATATATATATATATATATATTTATATATATATATATATATATATATATATATATATATATATATATATATATATATATATATATACATATATATATTCCTGCAATTTTTTTAACAAGCTTACATATCTTTCATTGAATCAAGATCGAAATTATTGATATTTCTTAGCAATATGAAGACAGAATTTTGATCCTATTTGTTTATTAACAGATTAAGATAAATTATATAAATACTATACTCGTAAAAAAAGCAGAAAATGTGAAATGATTAAGGGGATGAATATCGACTTTAAATCATAAAGCACTTGTTTCTTTAAGGTGCTCCAAAACAATATTATTCCTCCTAACTGAGACAATAAAGGCCATTTCCCAGGATTTACTAAAAATTCCTGTTATTGCTGGTAAAAGACAAAAAAAAATGGTCTCAAAATACAAAGGTAAATCAAGGAATTATTATCGAAGAAAATAATGTAAAATTTTCAGACATACCATAAGAGAAAGGGCAGACGAGCACAAATTATTTATTTATTTTTCAGCTTTGGTTTGAAAACGCCTACGTAAAAATCTTTCCAAGTTTGTTTAATAAAATTCGTAGTTTATCCAAACCACTCAACAGTAAAAAATATTGAATAGAATTGACGCTATACAGCCCGCAGAAAAAGAAAGCGTGGTAGTTTAGAGAACAATAGTTATGATTTGAATCATTGGAATTCAGTATTATTTTGAAGAATATCAACATAAGAAATGATGGCAAAATCGGAAATGTAATTTAATAAATAATATCCTCAAAGTTTGCCTTTGTTGGTTTCGGTAACATAATAAATTGTTAGTTAGAGATTTTTTTAGCTGTAAATTACACTTTTACGTGTAAAATTAAACTTTTTTCGAAACTACATTCCTATCTCATAAAAAGTAGTTGAAGGCAACCATAAATTGCTTCTACAATAACTCCTTTTCATGTACATTAAGTGTTTGTAGAATTTACTAAGTTCATTTTTATGGAAGAAGTTGATTTCTACTAAAGTTTTCTATCCAGACGGGTCATTGTCATTGCTAAGGGGATGGGGGACCTTTCAAAGCGAATTTTGAAATTTTTACCCCAGAGATATGAAATTTTGCATATTAAAGTATAACAATTTTAAACCCCTTATAAAATTTTATAAATATTTTTTAAAGAATTTTATAGTTAAAAAATTTAAATTAAATTACCTTTTTTTAAAATTCTCCTTGCGACTCAAATTAAAATTTTCCCCCTTAATTTTGAATTTATATTGCTTATGAATACATTTTGAACAAAGTTATGTATTTTTTTGTACTTTCGTCGACTAGTTAATTTTTAGGAAATATTTTTATGCTTGTACTCTGAATTTTCGTGAAATTTTTTTACTTTTCTACACTTAAGTTAAACTTTGATAACCTGAATGATCTCAAATCCTAAAATGGATACATAACTTTATTTTCATGTATTACAGGAGTCTTTATTATAAATTTCATAAAATTTCGTCAAAAATTATGACGCAAGGAGCATTTTAAAGACTTGCAAATCTGGAAATTTCTTATTTTAAGAAAAAGGCCATTTAAAAAATGTTTTTTCACCTATCTTTAATAATTACTTTTCTAAACCCACCAAGTTTTCATTTTACTTTTCGCTACATATTTTAAATGCATTTAATTCCAATATTTATATGTTTTTTAAATATTAATACACGCCCCCCCCCCAAAAAAAAAAAAAATTCCAATATTTGCTCTATTTTTGGTAATTTGAAAGTCTACCATCCCCTTAAGTTTATTTTCCAATAAAATTATCATATATATTAAAAGTTAACCATTTTAACTTTTAACCAAAATTATGTCATTAAATTTTTTTTAAAAATTTCTTCCTTAAAGCACTTATTGAACAAATATTTTTTTTAAATTTTCACGAGATTATTTTGCTAGGTTTTTATTTTTTTGTAGATTTGACTTTTTTAAAATTACTCTAATATTGTCAAAATTTCCAGCGTCAAAGAATTATTTAACGATATTCCCTTCTGTTAACACTAGAAAAACGGGAGTTTTTTTTCTTACTTTTAGTAAGAAAAAAATTCTCGTTTTTTCTTACTAAAAGTAAGACAATAAGACTGAACACCGTCATTTTGACGGTTAAAAATAAAACCAAGAATTTAAAATATTTAATGTGTTTTTAAAAAATGGTTAAATACTTTAAATTTTGAACTATTTCCTACCAATATATGAGGCGGTGAAAGGCAAAGTGGTGTAAGTCAGTAAATCAAATGGTGTAAGTCATAAGCGTTTTACTGCAAAAACTACGAAATATTCCACTATAAATTGGAACAAATTATGATTCATAATAATTATTATAATATTGCAAATAATAATTAGTTGCAATTCCACTATAAATTGAACATGGAGATTACATTTTTGCTCTCAAATAAAAAAAGTTGAAAATGTGACTTACACCGCTTTGCCTTTCACCGCCTCATATAATAAATTAGTATTATTTAGATATATCTTTATGCAGGTATGCCGAGCTGACAACCTGCTATGGTGTATCCGTCAAAATATATGCATGGGTTGTGCAGTCCTTATTTTTCAACACCAATATTTCTGAAGAGCCAATATTTCTGTTATTTGCGAAAGGGGGAAGAGACGAAAAGTAACTAACATTTTTCCTTATTATTTTAGAGATTTCTGCCTGTTTTCTACATTGCAATCAAATTGACGGCTTTGAGTCTTAGTAGGTATACAACACATTTTCTCCCTCTCTTTACTATCGAAAATAATTTTGTAACCGTGTGTTCATATTTCGCGTAAAATTAGAAAAAGTCATAAAATTTCAGAAGCCCCAGGACATAAATACAGATATATCGCTCAATAGTATGTCCGAAACCATCAAAAAGACGGGAGCTGTCTTTCTAGTGTTAATCATTCTACAAAGAATAATTCTGGAAAAAATAATTCCCGCCAAAATCAAAGTTTACAAACTAGGATTTTAGAGAGACCTGAATTAAAATATCTTCGATTTTTAGCTAAATATGATGCACACCAAAAACGTTTTTTTTATTAGATCAATTTAATGCATTCGTGGTAAAATAATATTTAATTAGATACAAGCGTAAAAAGTTATTAATGAAGTGTAATATGATAAACCAAGAAAAAAAATTTTTGAAAGCAAAGTAATTAGGTATTTATGTGGCGACACTTTTCTTGGTATAACACGACAAGGGATAATGTCTCATAAGATATTAGAAAAAAGAACCGGTGCGCATTTAATCTCAATCTATAGCGGCAGAGTCTGATGTCCAATCTTATAGGATGTGCGAAAAATCCCCAAGAATAAAGTTAATAAAAATTATGAAAAAAAAGCCCTTATGTTTTCTAAAATATCCAGCCATCCTAATGTGAAAACTGATAGCTCCTTTTATGGTATGAAATGAAAAGTAAATCTGGAGAGTCTTTTGCCGATCGAAAAAAGAAGTTACGATTTATGAACAACAAAAAAATGGTAGCGTATTTCCACTATGGATGCAATAAAAACGGAAAAATTCGTTTTTATTCAAATTGTGTTTTAAGGACTAAATATCAAAAAAAGTATTAAAAAGTCCTATAAAGATCAATTTCCTTTATTGAAAATCAGTTCCTATGAAAAGTTTATACCGAGCTTTAATAAGCTTTTTATACATTAATATTTAATATATAAAAGCTTTAATAAGTTTTTTATATATTAATAGTTAATACCTTCGACTACAATCTGAGTTGTAGAATTTTCATTCAAAAATTTCTAAGAAGCCTTCTTATTATCAGCGAGAAACAATAAATATATATAATGAGATCCCTACATTTATAGCTATAATGAGTTACATACATTGCACTTTTGTAGCCGAATTGTCAAAAAATTGTTTGATACTTAACTGTCAAAGTCTCGCGCACACACAACAAGACATACGAAATTTTGTGTCATTTAGAGTTTAGAAAATCGCACGTCGAAAGCGTGTTAGAAAATAGCGTGTTAGAAAAATCGCACGTTAGAAAATGGCGTGTCGTTTAGAAAACATAACCCTCTTCATTTTAAAATTTAAACTTCGGTCTGTAAATACCATAACCGAAGAACAAACTAAAATAGGCACACAAATGTGGTATATAATGCCTTAACAAACCTTACTCGATTTATTCCAATAAGCCAAAACCATCCCTTTGTCCGTTCCAAAAAACAAAATGCAACCATCGAGAGTAGAGATTTTTTACAAGCTGCAGGAATCTCAAACAGAAAAATTGAATCTAGAAACTTAAAATATAGGATACGGGACATGTATATTTTTGACAAACTACTAGATTATTCTGGTAACTCTGCGGTTAACCTGTCATCATCATGCTACACCAGGGGTGGCCAACCCACGGCACGCGTGGAGACTTACTGAAAAATTTAGAAATTTGAAAAAATCATAATAAATGGTGAAAAATCTACAAATTCAAAAGCCACATTAATTAAGTACTGACTGTTTAATAATTATTTAGAATTAAATGTTTCAAGTTATTCATTTTATTTTATACATAACCTAAGTCACTGAACCTTTAAAAATGTTTATTAACAATAAAACCTAAGTTTGTACTTTTGTTTTATTTATTATATTATTTTTTAAATCTCTACTACTCAGATTAAAAAAAAT
>OU015493.1:192268001-192308001 GCA_907164885.2 Dolomedes plantarius
AATCGAGGAGTAAATAATTATTTTGATTTTACTTTAACAACTAGGCACTTTTCCCGTTTCTTAAAATGGTAAATATTTCGACAGATTTAAAACTAAATTATCTTTGCAGTGTTCTACATAGATTGCAGAAATAGGAGATAGTGTAACTCAAATTAACCTCCACGAACTGCTAAGGATATCAAATTCAAGAAACTGAGATGACGTGAAGATGGAAATGAAGTCATTAAACTTTTTTGATTCACAAACAAGTTTTTTTATTAATTTTCTACATAGTCTGATAGATTACATCGCAATAAAACCCAACAGTCATCTCTGAAATCTAGATGCTTCTGGAGTACAT
Organism: Dolomedes plantarius; assembly: GCA_907164885.2. Lineage (NCBI taxonomy): Eukaryota > Metazoa > Arthropoda > Arachnida > Araneae > Dolomedidae > Dolomedes > Dolomedes plantarius. The sequence goes on from OU015493.1 coordinate 192,268,342, forward strand.
TTGAAGTTTAGAATTTCTCTCGACATAGAGTGAGGTATGAATTGATCAAAATTAATGTCACACTTTTAGCTAATGCACCAAAGCCAAGGTGATATATGATACACCCTAAGAGTATCATCTGTTTCACATTGATTAAAGAAGTATTTTGAAAACTCCGGATTAGAAATAAAAAAACGTTCTCAGTAAAGGGAAATCTTCCCTAAAGAGTCGTATTACAAATTACGAAGAAGAAAACTTCTCTAAATTATCCCCAACATATCTTCTCTCGGTAATAAAATATCGCTGCAAGTTTTTCAGGAATAAACTTCAACATTCATCTCTGTAAACAAAAATATGTTTGGGAAAATGTTTAACGAAAATAAACTCATATCTTCAGGAATAAATTTCAAAATTTTAATGACCATCGTCTGCAGACTAACATATATTTTTCTTTTGATTTTCTATGGAAGGCATTTCTTTCTGTTTTCTAAAGAACAGTTTTAAGCGAAACTGCAGATCGCTTAAACGCAGAATACTTCCTAAATATATCTTAGTGTAGTCTACTCTTTTATTTCACTGTAATAACCATTAAATCGTGATTTTCAACTATGAGAATGCAGAATATATGAAATATCTTATATTCCTTACATTTATTATATAAACATAAATAATATTAAGTATACTTCTCATATTTTTACATACATTTAAATTATGAGCAGATTTTAAATTGTTTATTTTTTAGATACATTGTCTAAAACAGCACAGATATTACGGGCCATAAATATCAAATTATCTTTCCAGAATAGAAATTGTTTTTATAGAAACGGACTTTGTCTTACACTAGATGTTGATTGCATTGTATTTGTTTGAAATAAAAGATTTGAATTCCGTCTAATGCTGTATTATGAAAACGCTGAATTTTTCATGCTCTTGTACTAAGACTGCTGTGTACTAACCCTATTGGATACTTCACTGTTAACCTATGGAGAAAATGTATTCAGGATTGCAGACTTGGATTGAAAGAATTGTACTAAAAATTAGCTGAATACCCGTGCTTCGCTACGGAGTACATATTAGGATAATTACAATGAAAAAATAATGAAATTGTTTTTTAGAGGATTTCTTCATGAACAATATTTTTTGTTTCTTCATTGGGCGGAACTAATATTACCAGGCTCGGCCGCGAACTTACGTGTGAGCAAGCTACGTAAAACTGACCGTGGAAGAAACATTTTTCACTTAAATATACGCCAGCGAATTTTAAAGTTTGGCCTTGAGACTTATTTATCGTCATGGCGAAGCATACATTCAGGGGAAATTGCAGTTTTATATATAGGTTTAATTTAATATCCATAAAACATACTAATTTGAATTAAATTCTAAAAATACTTCCATTTCAATTAGTCTAGTGGTTAAATTTTATCTTTTACCGTATTTTAATATTTTTTTTGTCTATTTCGTTGTTATGCACGTAATGCAAAATTAATTTAAAGTACCAGAAAAAGAAAAGAAATCTCATGGTCAGCAGTTAATAAATTAAATTCTAAAAATTAATCTTTAAAAATTCACCAAAAATCAGAAAACGGAGGTAAAGATTCGAAAAAGATTTCATTTTAAAGGAATTTTTATGATCTTTCTCGTGATATAAATTTTATAACCCTTAGATTATTATTTTAATTTAAAACATAATTAAAAGTTATAAAAACAGCTTAAAAATTTAATTTTTAAAAATCTAAGAAGAATTTTCAAAAATATTTTTTAGTGCACCCCTACACTATAAGAAGAATCGCCATGCAAAATTTTAGCCCTTTAGGTCCAGCGGTTTGGTCTGTGCGTTATATGTCAGACAGTGAAAAGTCACGGAACTATTTTATATATATAGATCGTACTCCGGAATAGAGAAAAAAATTTGACACTTTGGGGCATTTTTCGTCTAAAAAAAATGTAAATAGCATTTTAAACTTTAAATTTTTCTGGGTAAAATCTGGCACAGGGTGTTTTAAACGCTCATCAATTCCTTTGGTGGACGAAATTAATAAAATGAATGCTGAAAAGTTCAGGCTATCTGCAAATGCAATTTTTCTTGGATGATCAGCATTTATGTAGCTGTCATTAGTAGACACGTTTTCTCTATAGGTTAATACTGAGGTAAGCGAATCCAATAGGGTTAGTACACAGCAGACTTAACAATTAAACCCCGGAAAAAGAATTAAAAGAATTACTGTGTATTATAAGTTCTCCTTACAGTGTAGTGAGTTAAAAATTGCGACTGTTAAAGCTGTTGTGTACTAACTTTATTGGGTTCGCTTACCTCAATGTTAATCTATGGAGAAAATGTGACCAAGGATTGCAGACTGGGATTGAAAGACATTTTTTTAAATTGTTCTCTGTAATAGGGAAAGAAATTTTATACCTTGAAGCATTTTTCGTTTTTTTAAAATGCAAATAATATTTTAAAATCAAAATTATTCGAAGGAAAAATCTGGTGTAGTGTGTTTTAAACGCTCCTTAATTCCTTTGGTGGACGAAATTTATCAAAAGAATCCCGTTGCAAGGTGCAAAAAAGTTCAGGCTATCTGCAAATACCATTTCTATTGCATTATTGGCATTAATGTAGCTGTAAATAGTAGACAAATTATCTTCATAGGTTAGCATTCGGGTGAGCTAATCCAATAGGTTTAGTTCACAGCAGTCCTACAGGATGCTCTTAAGGGGTGAAAGTGGGCTCTTGTAAAAAAGAAATACTTTTTGTAGGCCATTAATTCTATATATTTCTTTCATTAATATTTCATTAATATTTCTTTCTAGGTGATATTTAAAAAATTCATAATAATTCACAACTTTTAATCTTAAAAGTATTGAATTTATTTGTCATCCTCGGGAAAACAACTAAAATTGAATGTAAGATTTGAATCCGGCCCAACGCTGTACATGAAAACACTGGATCTTTTATGCTTGCTGTCAACGTAAAATATCAGAAATTGGGGGTTCCAAATTACTTAAAACTCGAAGGCACTTATAACAGAAATATTTTGGCAAACCGATCATTTCGTGTATTGTATATTCGGTAAAAAAAATTAAAAATCTAATAATAATACACAACTGTTAAAACACATTTAGTTTTCCCATAAAAACTATTGCATATACTTATTATCTTCATATAGCAAGTCTCGAATACCAACGCTGGACATATCAATCATATAATTATATATATGATATTATATGTAAATGTAATAATATTTAATATAGCTGCTATTTGGATAATGCCTCTTACATCCCAGATATCGTGTATCAGGCAATATCATGTTCAGCAAACCCCATATCGGGACACAAGTACGCATAGGCGTAGCGTGCTTCTAACTTTAGGGGGGGGGGCAATGAATTGAATTCAGTTAGGGCCCTCCTCAGCGCATTGACTACCGGACGGTCCTTAAAATAGGAAATATTATGATTTTTTTTTAATTGAATAACATTAGAATTGATGTTTGAGTAGTATTCAAAAGTTATACAATGAGAAAGATAAACATAATATAAAAAGAAAAAAATTGGGCATCGAATTTTTGTCATGGATCTTATTGTTAAAAGCTATGTTATGGCTAAAGACATAATCGAAATGTTCAGTCTCACAGTTTGAAAAAGTGGGAAAAAACAAACCTTCTTTAAAGTTTTCTACAATTTTCCCGATTTTAACTGAACTTCTATTAACGATTTAATTTATAACCCACCCACCCCCGAATTTTAAAAGTACGTTAATACGAAAAAGACAAGGCTAAATTCTATAAAAAAATTAAGGAAAATAATCTAATAATGCTGGATAGATAGATATTTTCACTAGTAAAACCAGTTTGGATTTATGTTCGGATATTGATGAGTGTATATTGTATGATTATTTTGCGGCAAAGTAGACACATGACCCACCTTTTATAACATTCTCGTCGACACAGAATTCTTTATCTGCGCACTGCCATCCAACGTTGAAAATAACTCCAGGATTTCCGGTATCCACTATTTTGGGAATCAGTTTTCTAGGGAAAGAAACTCGATCATATACCTATATATTTCAATATTTGGGATCATTTCTTCTAATTATATTTACCAAGCACATATGGTTATTGTCCTTAAGAATTATTATAATGTTTATTATATATAGCTAGGGATACGTAAAAATCGCATAAAAAATATCGAAATTTCGCAACAACAAAAAAATACAATACATAAAATTTCGCATTTATTCGCAAAAAGAAATATAAATTCAAAATTTTCGTATTTATTAAAAAATTTATAATTTTACTTACTTTGATAGATACGTATCAAAATTCTTAGTTTAAAGCTAACATTGTAGTAGTCTTCACATTATATCTACCTTCAGTCTTTGTCTTCTGTCAATAATTTCTATGTTGTACATACTAAAATATATCAACATCGACTCTGTTAACGGGACTATAGAAGCTTTGTGTAGCTGCTGCCTTTGCAAAGTTAAGGTAGCAGCATTTCGTTGCAATTAAAATCTGTATAACATAAACAGGAGTCTCTCGGTTGTCTACTGTAAGTAGCTGAAACACCCTGTACTTTGGTGCTCAAGAGACGTTCTAAAATCTTCTAAATTGTTCCATAAAACTTGGTTGATTTTTACAGTTAGATTTTTAGGTTCGACTCCGATACGGAAAACTGTCCGGGAGAAATTTGGAGCAAATTCGAAGGAGGGTGATATTTCTCATTTAAATACCGCGGATGGTCTTAGTTAAGCAATTATGTTGATAAATTTTAACTATTATTACCCAATTTCGCCTAAAAAGCCGTTTATCAGCGAGTCTTTGGCGATAAGTAGTAAAAAAAATAATTTTCGCATTTATTCGCTCATGTCGGCAAATTTCGCATTTATTCGCATCTATTTCGTAAATACGAAAATTACTTATCCCTAATTATAGCATAAATATTACTTCTGTCTCTCCTTGTTATAATTACTAGACTTAGATTTAAGGGGACAGTGAACCTTCAAACCTAACTGTTTTTGTTTTGAATGGATTTGCTTGAAATTTGAATATGTGATTAGTACCATAGACATGTAAAAGTGGTTAAAATTTGAAGATGAAATATTAATAATTTATGAATTATGAATTATATCAAAAATTGACCTAATTAAAAATGTTCCATGCGCATTTCTTTTGCATATAATATGGTAATTTTTATTTACAGGATACCTTATAGAACTAACAATGAAACTTATTGCTTATTTTAAGCATTCATTAAAAATATAAAGAGAAAAAAAATAATAATAGTGAAAACACCCTTTTTATTACGCAAAATACCTATAAATCATCTTTTCAAGGACACAATTTAGAAATTCTGAGCTACGAAGCATAATTTTTTTCAATAAGATTTATTTGATATACAGTTAAATATATAAAGCTTAAATTTCAAAGCAATACGATAATTAGAAATGCGCCCGGAGCAGTTTGAATATTCGTATGACATGAAAATTTTTATTTTGAGAAAAACACATTTCAAGTTATTGCTATTAGTGACTACATAATGTCTAAATTAAATACAAATGCCTATAACTAGGAAAGTAATCACAGAAATTAAACATTCTTTTTGCAACACATTCCTACTCGTCAGTAGTTTCACAATTCAATAAAATTTTAAAAAATTGAATATTTGGACAAATTTCACAATTTTGAAAGTCCACTGTCCCCTTAAGCTTCTAGAAAGTCCTAAGATTTTAAAATTTCGAGCCCTTAAACAGTTATAGTTTAAGGAAAGTTAAATGAAGAGAATTAATAATTCATTCTTTTAATTAAGACTTCATTTTTATCACATGCAATAGGTATTTATACTTCAAACATTCGCTTATACACTCCGCAAATTTTGCAGGCTTCTTTGTTATGGTAACAACCAGCAATTAAACCGTTACTCCTTACGGAAGAATAGCACAGAAACCTCCTATCTTTGAATGGAATTCGAACCCACGTTCACGCGGAGGTAACTTGGTACGTGACTCTAACCGCCATACAATGGAGCCGAAATTAGAGTATTATAATTCTTTGTAATTAAGTCATCGCCAGAACACAACATGTTGTACCCTAGAATGTCTCAACTCTTCTCCAAAGGTGAAACCAGAGGCAACCTGCAAAGGAAATACAGGTTTCGAGGGAAAGATTTCCATTTCCGTGGTAGATGAAAATAAACATTTCATTAAATGTTTTCTTCCAAGTTCAAAGCTGTATAAAAAATTATTAAAAATTCTTAACCGGTATTTCAGTAGGAAAACATATTAACAACATATAACATTATGAAATTTTATGTTTGTTTCTCAGAATTATAGTATCGCTAGCATTATTGCCCGGCGTTGCCCGGGTAGATATATAGATATAAAATATTTCATGCATTCCATCAAAAAAATACTGGGCTGCACTCCCGCTCTTCATGTTCATCTGGCCAGACAGAATGCGCTTAGCACGTTTCTACTGAAATGATATACAAACAATAAGAAAGAAAGAAACTTTGAGCCTGCGGACCTTCGTCTGATTTTAAGGTCATTCCCAACCCTCTTTCTCCCGCGCATTGTAATTTGACCCACCCCCCTCATCATCCTCAAACCACCCCTCTTAATGCAGCTGGTCGAGGGGAATCCACAAGGGGTAGACGCACCTCTATCGGGCACAAAATAACATAAAAAAATTAATTAAAAAAAAACTAATTGAGCCCCAAATTTCGTTTTTCCTGATTTAAGTTTCTCGGGTCCAAAATATTAACTGTGCCAAATTTGGTCCTGGTGGGTGAGACAGTCTATGATTCTATAGCGGACAAACAAACAGACAAGCTCTTTTATATATATAGATAAAGTGGATTACATCGACTTTCTGAAACATCCTCCACGCTTTCTCTTGCACTTAATATAAATACAGTCGATTCTGGTTAATTGGACCACTGGTTAATCGACCAGCCGGTTATTAGGAACAAAATGATCGCGTAACCTTACAGAAGGGGTAACCTTACATTTTAAGGATGCAAATAGTTTCAAAGCGACATGGTGTGACCCAGAGCTTACGTCAGCTTTTATCATACAATATTGAAAAATTTGTATGTAGAAGGTCATAATTTTTTTTTTTTTTTTTTTTTTTTTTGGGGGGGGGGGTTATATACTGAAGTAATAAATAACTAATAATTATAATTTCCAATTGTGTCTATGAATTGTCTACGAATTTTATACATTAAAGAAGCTTGTTGAATAAATTGAGCAAGTGTAAATGCTCAATTTATCGGCAAAACACAAAAGCTCTCTGCTTGACTTTAACATCTGATCACGATTAGGGGGTGCAGTGGTGAACAGAGAAAATGGACGTCGAATTACCCAATTAATAAGAAAAATAGAGAATAGCTTATGTAATTCGAGACATTTTCTAATCAATATACTTTTGATGGGAAAACTCCGAATACAACAAATCCAGGAATTATAAGTAATAACGGTGAAGTTTGAAACATGGATTTAATAATATAAACAAGAATCAAATTTTAATTGGCTGCACCAAAATTCCTGAAGACAATCTAATTTTAATCATCCTTTTTCCAGAGTGGTTTTTCGAAAAAATTATAAAATATTCTAAGAAATGGCTTCAGATATGTCATTATTTTTGTTTCCAAATAATTAAATACCAGCTGATAATGCCCCCAAAGATAATTACTCTCAGGTAATTTGAACCCCAAACAGACATTTACAAAGATTTTAATAACTACTAAAAAATAACTCAGTAAGTATACAAAGAACGGATAATGAACGTAAGTTCTGCTTGGCGAGTAAAACTTCTCGAAAACTTGAAACTCGATCGCCAAAGAGCTCTTAAAATACGAAATTGCACAGACTGGGATCTATTAGTTGTTTGTCTTCATTAGCTCGATATTTAAGCAGTAGGTTTCAAGTTACATTCGTTTCTCTGTAGGTGGACTATAATTGGGAAAATGGCTAAAAAGAGTTTCGAGTTTAATTTGAGCACAAATTTGCTAAAAAATAGACTACGCACACTAGCACAGGTATTTGAGATAAACTGAATACTTTTAAACAGAAAAATGCATTCTGTCGTCATGAGCTACTATAGGGAAGAGGATTTTTTAAACACTTATTAGAAAAACACCAGCGTAAACATATTGGAATTATGTCACTTAATTTTTGAGATTCAAAAACCAACGAAATAGATGGCCTGCTGCCAGTTGGTTAAAAAAATTGTTCTGTGTTTTAATTTTTTTCAAAATCATAAAGAGAAAATTGAATAGGGATTTTTTTAAAACAAAAATTCATCAATGGTTTTGGCTACAAGCCAAAGCAGTAATCCTTAAAAAAAATTCAGAACTTTAAGAAATATATATTGGAGAGTAGAGTGCAACTTGATATTCAGTTTTAAAACTTAAAAAAAAATTTAAATAAGATATTTTCACTGCCAAATATTCAATGGTCGTTTATAATAAACTACTGTAAATAAGTACATTTTAATTACATCGAGTACTTAACATCAAGGTTTTTCCTTACTGGTGATAAACTCGTCTCATCTTAATCAAATATGACCCAATCTGTTGCTATGAAGTATTTAGCCGATATCGATCTACTAGTTTAACATGATTCTAGACTTTGTTTACAATTACTTTCAACTAATTTCTATCAAATTCTTACATAAAAAAATAATAACCGTGGGAGTACTTCAGGAATGGCACGAAATACAAAGGTGTATCACTGATGAAAGAGAAAAACCACCCTAGAAACGTCACTGGACAAGATGTCATATTTACAGCCCTCAAAAAAAGTTTCTAGATAGACATCTTATTCTAAACTACTCATTATACATTCTTTTATGTGAGTCTAGAATTTTAAGATGCTTATCACACTTCGAGTCAATGGATTTCTTTTCACTGTAAAAAAGAAATACTTACCACGTGATGAACCGATATAGATGGATTGCAATTTATTCTAAATATTTTGAAAGCCTCAAATTAAGTATCTTAAAAGAATTAATGATTACATCATTCAATTTCATGAAACGTTTCGACTTTAATTTTATTACTTTTACCTGTCCAAAATTAAAGAACTTTTTTTTAATCAAGGAAAATTTTTCAGATGTTAAGTGGCATTTGGCGAAAAGTCATACGATTTTGGCTAAGTTCTTCAGTGATATTTAGTACAGTTTAAATGTTTTAACGCTTTAAAAAATGGAACTCACTGTTTAACGTAGGATTACATTCCTCCATAACGGTCCTGCGGAAAGGAAAATTTCAGACTCTAAAACTGTCCGTCCGTTCGTCCTCGAGAGTAATAATTGTGGCAGCTCGCCAAACCCAGTACAACACTTGGACAAGTTAAACAGAAAAGTACCAAGACGTGTCAAAATTTTGACATACATATATGTATATATATATACATACGTACATATATATACAGGGTGTCCATAATTAAAGTCCCACTTTCAAAAGGCCGCAAAAACAAAAGAACCACTAGTCAGAATGGCTTCAAATTTGAACTGAATATACTGGAAGAAGGGGGGAACGATTTGGCATAGTAAAAAAAAGTTCCAAAATGTAACATTTTGGTACAATTTAGTATACATTAGTATACTTATATATATATACTTATATATATATATATGTGTGTGTGTGTATATATATATATATATATATATATATATATATATATATATACATACATATAACAGTCTGATGGGAGCCTTATTTGAATCTACGTTGCCTAACTACACTGTTGATATTCTACCAAGTTGGGCATGGTCAACCTAGTGACTAGAGCGTAGGAATTCAGCATTGAGTGTGCTCGGATCGAATCCCGACATGCGCCACTAAATGTTCTCGTGTCCAAGCCGGATATGGAAATGTTAAGTCTGTAAGTTGGAAAGTCTCTCCATTTGGTTTGTAGGAGTTGGGGGCGGTGGGAGGTTACGAGGCCACCAGATATTTCCCCCGGGGAGGTTGTCAAAATTGTGTTGGCACGGGAGAAATAGTCCAGTTAATTTGATAAGGAATTAGAAAATCATTAACTTATCGCTCAGAAAATTTTGAGGCTCATTTATATTAGAATCTCAACTACAAAATTAATTTCAATGTATTTTTGTAAATTTATATTATTACTATGATGAAATCTAGAGTGACTAATTTTTTAAAATTTATTTTATTTATTTATTTTTATTTTGGAAATATAACTTAGCGAAAGTTTTGGAAAAGAACAATCTGTTCCATGCATTTTGACTGACAGAAAAAATATTGCAATAGACAAGAATTATTAAGCTTTATTTTCTAGTGCATTTGCTCAGATCAGTGCTAGCGTATTCTTAGTTCCTCGTTAAAACGAATGATATAATTGAATAATTTCAAAATGCACCATTAATCATTCCTAAATTTATAGCTTTCAATGAATGTATAACAGAGTCGATAATTATAGTGATAAGGGGGTAAGTGGTGATCTGTAGTTTTAAATGCAGACGTTTCTTTTTCCATCAAATGGAGTACATATCTGCCATTCGACCCTTTAGTCCTATAAACGTCATCAATACATTACTAGATACAAATTTAGCCAGCAAAACCTTGTTATTTCCTTGCTTCGAAAATTATAATATTAATATATATATATATATATATATATATACACAGTGGTACCTCGACTTACGAGTTTAATTCGTTCCATGACGGAGCTCGTAACCTGAAATACTCGTATCTCGAATCAATTTACCCCATTGAAATGAATGGAAATGCCATTAATTCGTTCCGGGCTGCCCCCAAATACAGCAATTTTTGGTTACATGTTTCTAAATAAAAAGAATGTTCTTATAAATGACAAGCGTTGTATAAAAACGCAATAGAATAGAATGTACGGCAATAAACTTGTTTTATTAGGTGTAATGTACAACATTTACCTTGGAGATCAAACTTGAAGATGCTGACGAAAGAAGAGGAGAAAAGATGGCATGAAAAATTAAATCTTGTTCGTTGATTTTTGATCCTTTCGCCACGTTTTCCTCGCTTCCGCTTTTATTACGAGCTACGCTCTTAAAGTGAGACACGGAAGCTGAGCGAATGTTGCATCGTTCACAGGGATGTAATGTCCAAATTCCTCTTTTTGAGAATCCGAAGATCGTTTTCTCAGAATCCGTAGAAGGAGAGCTTGCGATCCTAGGACCAAGGTCATCCTATCCCCTAGAACCCAAAGCGAGTACCAGTGTGGGGGAGGGAATTGAATTAGGGGATTGATTACTATCTCTCTGCGAGAGAGGGACGACGCTGTTCGGTTTCAGAGGGCGACTCAAGTGTGGGCAGAGCAAGCTGCCCCGAGTGATAATTGTTGAGTGTTTATCTCTAGGATTTAGACTGGATAGTAGTCTTAGAATAATATGTATACAATTGTATTATAATTGTACATAAAGGTTGTAAAGATTATATGCTTCTCGTGTTCTCATTTGATGAGCACATGGCGTTCGCCGCGCAAACTAGCTGTGGGGTATCTGAAGCTTGCTCGTAACCCGAATTTTAGCTCGTAACTCGATGCAAAAAATCTGTCGAGAGAATGCTCATATCTCGAAAAACTCGTAAGTCGAGACACTCGTAAGCCGAGGTACTATTGTGTATATATATATATATATATATATATATATATATATATATATATATATATATATATATATATATATATATATATATATATCTGTAGCTTGGTACAAGGAGTGTCTAAGTCAGTATTCTCCAAGATGACTTTGCTTGCTTATGTCTCTTTAAAAAAATATTATTTTCAAAGTAAGAAGTACCCAAGTCAGTACAATGGTTTAGAAAACACTTTTAAAGCATCGGATACTTCTTACATTGAAAACAATATTTTTTTAAAGAGACACAAGAGTCATCTTGCAGAAACTGACTTAGGCACTTCTTGTACCAAGCCACACATATATAATTATATATATATATATATATATATATGTGTGTGTGTGTGTTTGTTTATTTGTTTGTTTGTTTGTTTGTTTGTTTTTTAAATATATATCAATCTCTCTCTCTCTTCCTCTCTCCCTCTCTCTCTCTCTCTCTCTCTCTCTCTCTCTCTCTCTATATATATATATATATATATATATATATATATATATATATGTGTGTGTGTGTGTGTGTGTGTGTGTGTGTGTGTGTGCGTGCGTGCGGATGTACATTAATTGTATTCAAAATTTTATTTAATTGAAAACTTCATTTCTCTTTCATTATTCTGAGCATTCTTTAGGAAAATCGTAGTGTCGGATATGCGAAATTCCCCTAGAAATTGCAACACAAACATTCGCAAAATTTTCACTCGGTTATTCGTCGAAAAAGCATTTTTCCCCCAAAATGCCTGAATATTAATCCTGTGATAGAAACTCTATTTTTAATCCGGCGTGTTAAGTTACCTTGTGTTTTAAATCATCTCGATGCTATTCTTAAACAGAAGACGCGGGATCACATTCTAAGAAGAAATCGACCTTTCCCATCAATCCTCCCCTACCCGCCTCGGCGAATAATTGATACGTTCTCGGAGTTTGCTTTTCATTAAAGTCTCGCCTTGCGTCACGAGCCAAATGATTTTAGGAAAATGAAACAACCTACTAGGATTTCGCAAATTTCGCGAACTCGATGCTTCTAGGTCTTGAATTTCTAAACGAGTATGTGGGAGATCGAGCGACCGTAAAATATAGCCATGCTTTCGATAAATGAACGACATCAGACAATGCAAAATTTGTAAATTTTTTTTTTAATTTTATTAATGCTGTTTGTCATTCAATAGCGGTGAATCAGAAGAAAGTATATAAAAAAAATCGCAAAAGGAATTGAAAATTGATATGTTCCGACTGCAAATCGTTATGGAATATTGTCTTAATTTCAGGAACGGTTGGTACTAAAATAAATTCATGTTTAATTTTGGAATAAGAAATGCGTTCTTCCGTATATACTGAAGTTTACATTATTCAATTTCTAAAATCATTAAATACCCAAAAGTGCAGTTTTATAGAACTACGAAATGTTTTTTTAATGCAGGCTTGTATATTCAGTAAAACCTCGTTTATTCGGATCTCCGGATCGGATTTGTAGACCATTTTTTTTATTTAATGTTCACATTAGATAATAATTTTTAACTATGATAGCCAGAACATCACTACAAGTACGCTAAATATTCGCTTTTTCGTTCGATTCAATGTACAGTTCCTGCATAGATTGTACAATAATTTACGGTAATAAAATGCTTTTTGTTGAGTTTGAGAAAGCTTTACCAGACTTACCAATTCTTTGTTAAGAAATAATGTTAAAAGTTACTTTTGTGTTTTTAATGTCTTGTAAACAATACTATGTAATTTTGTTACAAAACATATAGTTTTTTATCGTAATAAACGGTAAGTTTGCTTAGTTAAGAATTTTATTTTGCTTATTACCCATATTACCCAGATTATCGAGAATTTTCGATTGTCCGGATTGCCTATGGTCCCAGTTCGTCCGAATAAAAGAGCTTTTACTGTATATATGTATATTTTAATTATAGTAATGGCACACTCAGATTAAAATTAATTGAAATAGCTTCACATCTATGCGTTTTATCAATAGAATCATTTCATAGGTAGTCTGAAAACGGGGATTTCTCTTTTAAGTTGAATTCTAAAATGTAAACACATAAATTTGATGTGTAATATAAATACAGTCAATATTTTCTAGTCGGTCACTGCTATCCGACGGACACCTCTCTAAACGGCCATATTTGATTCAGAACTAATTGACGACTCCAAAGAAACCTCTTTTCGACGGCCACTCCTCAAAACTGCCACTTTTTTTGGAACCATAAAAAAAACTAAAAAACTAAACTCATGACGCAACAGTCCGCTGTGAACCAAGGCCGGAGGTATCCATCTCCGCTTTCTAGACCGTGGGCTTGGGGTCCCCATACAGCATATGTCTCAGTCAGATGGTCATGCTGACGTGGGACAACCAGAATTTAGTTCCCAATCATGCTTGGTCCTCATTTTATCGACCCAATCAAGGGATGAAAGGCTAATTCGACTTTGCCCAGTCGCAGGGTCGAACACTGGACCTGTGGGGTGGCAGCTTGACGCTTTTAACCACTATGCTACCAGGCGTTGTTTTTGGAACCTTTTTCTTTTGGCTGCCATAGAGAAGTTTATATATATATATATATATATATATATATATATATATATATATATATATATATATATATATATATATATATATATATATATATATATTATATATATATATATATATATATATATATATATATATGTATATACATATATATATATATATATATATATATATATATATATATATATATATATATATATATATACATATATATATATACATATATATATATATATATTATATATATATATATATATATATATATATATATATATATATATATATATATATATATATATATATATACATATGTCTGAGTGTGTTTTTTGTATAGACCATACTCATCGGAAACAATCCATTGGTTTTTAGACAGTATTGACACCGCTGATGAAGATATGCTGTCTAAAACCTCTTTCATACTTTTCTTTTCATGTTATTTGTTCCTGGCTACAAGTAGCTTTAGGACTATTACTGGTATTCTCTTTCATCTATTTCATATATATATATATATATATATATATATATATATATATATATATATATATATATATATATATATATATATATACATATAGATACAAATGTGTGTGTGAGGGGGGAATATTTTGAATGTATACTAAATTGTACCATCATACCATATATATATATATATAAGTATATATACATAAGTATATATATATATAAGTATATATACAGAGGCTGTTCGCACACTTTTTAGACGATTTTGGTAAGCGGTAATAAAAAATCGTTTGCTGCAAAAGAAATAATTGCAATCGTACTATGTTTTTAAAAGTCAAAATTATCGTCTGCGGCTTGAAAGTTTTGTTTTTATTCAAAATGGCGTTTTTAACAAAGCAGTGGTTCGAAGTCTACATTTATGCTCTTTCCGAAGAGAAATATGCATACTCCGTTATCCAAAAACGATGTGAGAGTCATGGTTTTGTGATATCTAAAGCGTCGATAGGTAATATCGTCAACAAGAAAGGAAAAAAACGTCAAATTGGAGCCTCAAGTGGGACAAAAATTCCAAACAATTATCCAAGGAAAAAACGGACATCTTCGACTATTGCAAAGGTACGTTGTTTAATGTTAAAAGAAAATCCCCCTAGTCAAAGGACAGTTGCAAAATCATTAAAATGCTCGGTGTCCACTGTAAACAAAATGATAAACGTTGATTTAAATCTTAAGAAAGCGAAAAAACGCAATGTACATCGTCTTCTTCCAAATCATATAGCTGAACGCAGGACACGCTGCAGAATTCTATATGAGAAACACTTATCCAAAGAAAGATGGAAAACAATTGTCACAATAGATGAATCATGGGTGTATTTAAATGATTGCAACAAAAAAAGAGCCATTTATTATCATAAAAGGGGAGAAAAAAATCTAAGTACATGTTTCAAAGAATCGAAAGAAAGTTTTTCTAAGGGATTCATGATTGTTGCTGGTTTTTCTTATAATGGCAAGTTAGAAATAAAGAGAGTGGAAAAAAAATGTCAAGATTAACTCCAAATACTATCAGGAACATATTTTATCGCCAATTTTTCTGAATGAAATATCATCGCTTTACCCACAGTGCCATCAATCTGTGAGACTCCATCAGGACAAAGCTAGCAGTCACACATCAAAATCCACTGTAAATTTCCTAAAAGCGATGGAACAAAAAACTGGTATCAAGGCCATACCCTTCACTGATATCCCTTCTAAATCTCCCGATGTATCACCTATGGATTTTTGTGCTTTCGAACTTTTAAAATCTACATTATCCAAACGTCGTCCCAAAACCCTTACAGGACTCTGGAAAGCTGTTCAGGGGGAATGGGATACAATACCTCTTCTGACACTTCGAAAGGCATTATTATCTTGGAAATTGCGGTGTCGAAAGGTAGTTCAGAATAAGGGATGTCAAATAGAACATTTAAAACACAAAAATTTTATGTAATTTAATTTTGTGAATACAATATACATCGTCTAAAAAATGTGTGAACAGCCTCTGTATATATATATATATATATATATATATATATATATATATATATATATATATATATATATATATATATATATATATATATAAATATATATATATATATATATATATATATATATATATATATATATATATATATATATATATATATATATACATATATATATATATATATATATATATAAGTTAATAGTATCGAAGACTTTATACTGAAATGATATGACTATTTCATCCCTTTCTTTAGAGAAGACGCATCAGACAACCTGGCAGATCGTCAATCCGTCCGCTAAGCTTTGGCCATTTTCCTAATTACAGATATTTTTTTTAATTTAATTCTCATCTGAAAGCAGATTTTAAAATGCAGAGTAAGCATTTATCAAAGTTATTTTTTAAATTTACTTTAAAAAAGTTACGTTAATTTTCTTGGGATAGACCCCATTTTTCAATATACCGTAAATACTTAATTTAAAAAAAATTCAAAATTTGCATACATAAGCACAGTTTTACGTTTGAACTGTCATTTTCAAAGAACAGAGATAAAAAAAATATGCATTTTCTAACATGCTATTAAGTGGTGAGAGAAAGAATTCCAGTGGCTTAACATACGCTTAGGATTGAAGCTTAACATTGACCTCATTGCATAACATTTAAGATCACGAAGGTCAACTGATGCACCACCTAAAGTTCATACAGAGGAAAATCAGATTGCAATACGTTATCTGAGGGCTGTAGGATTTTTTTATAGTCTCAAAAGATGGCAATTGAAAAATGACAAACTGTACTTACATTACATTAAAGCAAAACTTAATATTGTTTTAAAATAATTATTTATAAATAAATAAAAACGTAATACAATAATAGATTCAAAAGGCTTTGTAAAGTTATCTTGTCTGATTGAAAAAGTAAAAACTATTCACTTCATTCAGAAATAAATTAAAATTTAGATTTTTTTTGTAATGTCCTTTAACCTTATAAACACTTTATATGTAATGAGATATTTAAATAAACTTTTCATTTATTGGTTTATTACCTGGGGAACAGTTATATTTATAACGGCTTTTTTTTTTCCTTTCTCAACTTTCAACAGAAAAGACGGGCTTGTGTCTTGATGAAAATCAGTACCCCGTGAAAAATAATTTTAAAAATTCATTATTTTATGAAATAAGATATGCACTTGAAACTTCCTAAATATCCAGTGTCAGAGAGACAAAGAAAACAAGTCACTGTAATGATCAAATAACGAAATTACTTTTTCATTTTGTTTTTAAAATCTCGAGCACAACTCGGAGATAATTCCGTTTAAAAAAACTAAATATACTCTTCCTTTAGTTTCAAGGCAGCAGAAGAAGGGAAAAAAAAACAACTCACGAATAATAACTAAAATTTAGTTTACTCATAAAGATAGTTTTTTTAAGGAAATAAAAAAAGCCAAACAAATGTTCCGAAAAAAATTACTGAATATTGAGAAACTTGAGAGTTGCTGTTTTCCGGACATCTCTGGTTTCCCGCAACCGTCAAACAGTCGTTAGTCTTTGGAAAAGAGGTGTACATTTCTCAGGTTTTTATCCCACTGAGGAAGGACATATTATCCTGGGTAATTCTTTATGTATTGGGCAGCGTTCCTGGCTCGGGTTCAAAACGAGTGGGAAAAAATATTTGCATCTCGTTAAGCATGGCAAGAGAAGTATGAAAGAATTTTTCACATCCAAGAAATTTATAAAAGGCGATGCACGTTTAAAATATTAGGATTCTCGGGAGTATTTTTAAGCTCGTGAGATAACTTTTGTTTCAGGTAAGTTTAAGGTATTTTAGTTTGGCGAATTCTTCGATTCGGGAATATGCTGAAGAGCGGAAAAGTTCAAACGAAAGAAAAATGCTTAATAACGGTAAATGTGACCACCACTGTGAAAGTCGCATTTGAAACTCTAGATAAATGAATCCTATTTTTTTAACTAATTTATTAACGCCAATTTTAAGTATGCAGAAAACTTACTATATTGAAATCAATGCAAGAACACTATATATATATATATATATATATATATATATATATATATATATATATATATATATATATATATATATATATATATATATATAGATATATATATATATATATATATATATATATATATATATATATATAATATATATATATATATAATATATATATATATATATATATATTTATATATATATATATATATATATATATATATATATATATATATATATACTAGCTGAAAACTGCACTTCTCTACGGAGTACATTCAAATTAAATACAACGGTCAATGTATTCAATTAATGCCAAAAAAAATAAATAAATATATATATATATATATATATATTTATAATAAATACGACGATCAATTGATGAAGTAAAAAATATATATATTTATAAAAAAAAATGTGTGGGATATTTTTATAGACAAAATAATGTCCAATCGTCTGCTGCATTAGCCAGAAAAAAATATTTTTTTGTCTATTTAGTTGTTATGCACGTGACGATAAATTTATTTAAAGTACCAGAAAAAGAAGTCACGTGATCAGCATTTAATAAATTAAATTCTAAAAATGAATCTTTAAAAATTCACCAAAAATCAGAAAATGGAGGTAAAGATTCGAAAAAGATTTCATTTTAAAGGACATTTTAGGATCTTTCTTGTAATATAAATTTTATAACCGTCAAATTATTATTTTAAATGCAAACTTAAAAAAAGTTACTAAAACAGCTTAAAAATTTAATTTTAAAAAATCTAAGAAGAATTTTTGAAAAATCTCTCTTAGTGTACCCCTACACTAAAAGAAGAATCGCCATGCAAAATTTCAGCCCTTTAGGTCCAGCGGTTTGGTCTGTGCGTTGTATGTCAGTCAATGAGTCAGTTACGGAACTGTTTTATATATATAGATATATATATATATATATACCGTAATTTTCGGATCATAAGACGCACCTCAAATTTATTGAACGATTTTTAGAAAAGAATAATTTGTATTTCGTTAGGAATATAAAGATATTATCAATTTCTTACTTCATAAAGATAAAAATATATACAATAAATATAACAAATAATAGATATAAAATATATATAATATATAATATAAATGTATCTATACTTATATATAAAGAGAGAGCGATTTTGTACGTGGAGGGTAATCTTCAGAACCACTGTACCTATTTGAAAAATTCTTTCACTGTTTGAAAGGTATAGTATTCCAGATGGACATAGGCTATATATTATGTATATCTGATCAGTAGAAATAAAGTGAGGGGCTTAATCCTAACAATCTGCATTGTTTCCGCTACTGTCTTCTACCGCTTTTTGTTCCGAAGATTTCAACGATCCTTATCGTGGTGCTATCGCGGTGGGCTTCTGTTCTGACGCTAGCGGTTCGAACCTAGCCGTTCTCCGGCATGCCTTTTTCTTGAAAAAATTTATTTTAATTATTAACTAACATAAAATTAATTTAAGGTATTATTTAGGTTATTATTAAGGTAAAAAAAGATTTACAATTTATTGGCTATCAACTGGAAATTTATTGGTATAATATTTTGTTCAACCCGGACAAAGTCGGGACGGGCCGCTAGTATAATATATAAATAAAATGTTCATTTTATTATAATGTTACCTTAGGACAATATGATTCACCCCAATTTTAAGTCGATTTTTTATGTAAAAAGGTACATCTTGTGGTCCGAAAAATATGCTATACACACACATACACATATATATACATATAGATACAAATATATATATATATATATATATATATATCGTCGGTTTTCTGTAAACGGAGTGTGTGTGTGTGTGTGTATATGTATGTGTGTGGTCTTAAGGTTAAAAATTAAATCTCTGATTTAAACTGCTCGATTTTCTCTGTCCTATTAATTACCTCTTTAAATATATTTTTCCCTTTTTCATTAAGCGCTTAAATACTGGTTTCTCACGCGAAATATCCCGCCTTGTAATTATTCTTTAAAAGTAATATTCTTGTATTTTGATTTTTTCCCGTGCGGTCATTTTCTCTGACGTGTTCGCGCCACCTCAGAGTTTCGGGTACACGATAGCACATGTTCTCGAGTTTTCGTAAGTCTTGTGTTGCGGCTGTAAGGTTACACGTTACAGCACCTTTGATTGTAATATACTGTCTGGATAAGATATAAAAATATGCCTCTAAATAACGGGTCTTCTAGATTTTAACTCCACTTCCGAGACTACTTGAAAGTTGGAAATAAATAATATTGTATGTTTCTCATATGCACTCGATGAATATATATATATATATATATATATATATATTCGGACCATAAGACGCACCTCAAATTTATGGGAGGACTTTTAGAAAAAAATATTTTGTATTTTGCTAGACGTATCTAAAGATATGCCTTTCAAAATATATAAATTAGGTTATACTGACAAATATTTAAATGAAGACATATTTTGGCAATTTAACTTTAAATTTTTAAAACAGAAATTTCATGCAGACGAAGATTTCTGTGAATAGTAATATAATTTTTTTCAACAAATAATTTTAAATGCATTTTTTTTAATCACGTTCAAAAATTTTATCCATTCATTATACATTCATTTACTGACTCGCTAGTAAAATTAAGGTTTAACACTTCCAGCGTACGTTCTAGGCTTCTGATCAACCTTAATAGGCTGTACACTGTAAAAATAAAATGTTATTTCAGGGTTTAACTTTTCTGGGTAGCGAATTTACCTGTTTTGGGTATCCCATATTTGCATCTTAAACATTCTTCCATACCCTCCAGTTGTACTTCCATTTTTGGAATATACGAAAATCAGCAAGCATGCGATGATCCCAAATCATCCAGACAGTTTACCGACACACACACACACACACACACACACATATATATATATATATATATATATATATATATATATATATATATATATATATATATATATATATATATATATATATATATATATGTGTGTGTGTATATATATTATATATGTATATATATATATATTATATATATATATATATATATATATATATTTATATATATATATATATATATATATATATATATATATATATATATATATATATATATATATATATATATATATATATATATATATATATATATTTAACATACAAATATGTGACATCCAAAACAGGTAAATTCTCTACCCATAAACATTACACTCTGAAACAGCATTTCATTTTACAGTGAGATACGGCATTGCCAAGTTTGCTTGAGAAAATATATTGTAAAATTAATAATTACTCTAACTTTTTATTGGTGATTTATAAACTGATATCAGTAGTCAATCCAGCCTACAGGAGAAAGTAAAAGTATCTGTAGTGGAAATTTTAAATAGCTTGAAGATGATAAAATTACAGTGTATAAATATTTAAAAAGGGTCAATTCTACAAAAATAGGCATCACTAGCAAACCTGCCATGATAGATTTATATGTTTCACCCTTATTACGAGATATTCTACATATAAAAAATTTGGGTGCCGTAAAACTAGCATAAAAATTTTGCGTTTTTAAAGAAATACATTAAAGATAAAGATTCTCCTCGCTTCCTATTTTACCTAAAATATTTAAGAATTATATCCCAAAATACGCCAAATATTAATTGAAAATTTATTTTACGCATAGAAAAAGTAAGGATTTACGGTAGAATAATGAAAAGTTTTATAAATTGAGAAAATGAATGTAGCAGAATGTTGGAAAATACACTTTGCTTATTCTTGCTTTTAAAACTATTCAGTCGTGTTCATCATTCATCGTAGAACTTCGAGAGGAACGGAATTCCAAAGTTGAGAGCACCTAACATCTACGGATTAACTCAACTGATAGAAATTCTAGCCGCGAGTTCAAGAGACCCGTGTTCGGATCCCGTTAAATAGTACTTTAAAATTTCTCCTCAAACAGGTAACAATGCGAGAGAAACCTGACGGCAGAAATTAAAATTCCTATCAATAATAAAATTATTTTTTTTTATTTTTACTTTAAAAAATTAGATCGAAAATATGAATTTAATTTAGCGTAACATGTTTAATGTATTCCAATATACTTAAACTGTAATGATGACATAATTTTCCCTGAGACTATGTATAACACAATCGCCTTAAAATAATCGACAAGTCTACTTAGATAGTTCCCTTCTGCGAGCTCGCACTTCTTCTTTTAATTGTTTCGAGAGACAATGTAAGAAGTACTTGCGCAAGAAAAATACTTATCCAAGAATTTAATTTTATATTAAAACTACAAATCTCAAGTGACCCCCCCCCCCCCCCCACCGTAAAAAAATTGTTTACTCAGAGCAAAAATAAAAAAGACCTCAAAACAAATAGAGAGAAACATTAGGATAAAAAAAGTACATACTTCTATTTTTCATCTTAAAGACGCGACTCGAATGAAGTAATTTTATTAAGGGCAAATAAGGGGATTTTTTTCTTGTAATATGACATTTTTAGTGCTAAGGTGGTAAATACTTTAAGTAAATTTTTATAATATCATCGTTTTATGCAAATTATATTGAGAAAATTATATTATTCTAAATTTAAAATTATATATACTTATATATAAAGAGAGAGAGATTTTGTACGTGGAGGGTAATCTTCAGAACCACTGTACCTATTTGAAAAATTCTTTCACTGTTTGAAAGGTACAGTATTCCAGATGGACATAGGCTATATATTATGTATATCTGATCAGTAGAAATAAAGTTAGGGGCTTAATCCTAACAATCTCAATTGTTTTCGCTACTGTCTTCTACCGCTTTTTGTTCCGAAGATTTCAACGATCCTTATCGTGGTGCTATTGCGGTGGGCTTCTGTTTTGACGCTAGCGGTTCGAACCTAGCAGTTCTCCGCCACGCCTTTTTCTTTTAAAAAATTTATTTTAATTATTAACTAACATAAAATTAATTTAAGGTATTATTTAGGTTATTATTAAGGTAAAAACAGATTTACAATTTATTGGCTATCAACTGGAAATTTATTGGTATAATATTTTGTTCAACCCCGACAAAGTCGGGACGGGAAGCTAGTATTACTATAAAGGTCAACATATCAACTGATTGGTTGGTTAGCTTGGAGAGCTTTGGTCATCTTTAGCAACTCTACAGCTAAACTGTGCACCACTTGAATAAAAAAAAGGAGTTTCAGAGAGAGAAATATGTTATATTATAAAAAAAGAATACTGAAAATGTATTTAGCTTGTCATATTAACAGACATCTTAAGATTTGACTGAAATGGTTCAAAGAAATTCATTGAATTAAAAAAAATTAATTAAAATTTATGCAGCTGATAAAGGGTTAAGTAATTAGACAAAATAATATAATAACAAAATTTACTACTGTACTTCACTAATATTGATAACAAGATCAATAATGGAAAAACTTTGACCTCAGCTTAATAAAATTTAAAGTAAATAATTTTTTGTAGGTGTCATTAGGAAAGGTTGCAAAGGAAACAAATTTTGATATTCAAATTTTTTTCTCTCTCTCTCTCGTAATACCTCAAGTCGGTATGAAAACTTTTTAGCCAATATTTTCATATTTTAAAATATTACAAAGGAAGTAAAGGAAGTATTTAGTAAAGGAATACAGGAAATCGACATATACAGTGATTCTAGAAGTACACTGCAAGCTATATGCGCATATTATTTTAAGGGAGATAGGATTGAAAATATAAAAAACCTAATAGAAAGTCATGAGATAGCAGTAAACTTACACTGGTTTAAAGACCACTGTGGCATTAATGAAAATGAGATGGTAGACGCAGCAGCTAAACAAGCAACAAAACTGAATGAAATCACAGGAAATTATAAATTAACTAAAGAACAGATTAAGAATAAAATTAAGAATTATTACATAAATATATGGCAAGAAAATTGGGAGAGAAGCAGTGTAGGAAGGAAGTATTTGAGGTATTCCCTAGAGTTTCTACGAAAAGACTGTCGGCAGATTTCCTTGTTAATCAAGCAATAACTGAACATGTCTGTATAGGAGTCTATCAAAACAGATTTTTTGCTAAAACAGATCTTTGTGAGTGTGGCAATATACAAACTATAAAGCACTGTATATACAATTGTAGCAAATGGGCTGAAGCACGAAAAAACTTACCTTTGGGCTTTCAAGATTGGGCCCCTAGTAAATTATTTACGGATTATTATTGTAGAAGGTACATCAAGAATATTATGCAGGAACTTATGAATATACACTTCCCCCTACAAGGGGAAGGTGGATAGCCCCTCAGATAAAAAAAAAAAAGACAGGTAAACGAATTGCAAAAAGAAAAACTTCGGGACCCGGTTGGGCTGGATTGCCGTCGGCATGATCAGTTTTATTATTGAATATTGGGCCGTATAACCTTCGGGTGTGGACGGCGGCGATATTACTTTTCATATTTTAAGTTTATACCCAATGATTCAACTGTTGAGTTATATCCACCAATTTTTAAAAAAAAATTCAACTGCTTAGTCTAATTGTCACGAGAATAGAAAGAAACGGTAAAGACGAGTCATTAGGTGGTGGTTTAACGTCTTATAACGTTTTACTCATAAAAAATAATTTATTTTTTACTAGATATAGATTAGTCAGATTAAATATAGATACTAACACAACTCCCAAAGCTCCAACTCATTATGTCACTTTTGAAACATTTCATGCACACATACCAACCGTCCTGTTTACCTGTATTAAAAAGATTCCTTATTAAAAAACTTTATCTAAAATTTTGCAAATAAAGCTCATTTTTTAAAAAATTACTCTAATAAAAATTTATTTTTTTTATACTAATACAAAACACAGAATGAAATTAATAAGGATTTTTATGGTTTTAGTTTCACTTGCTATTCATAGCACTATATCTAATACTATAAGTATGATTTAAACATATTATTAAACAATATAGATATCGTTTTATGTAAATACATAATATTTCAGCGAAATTTCCGTGCTTATAAATGATGATACATTTTATGGTATATTAAATACAAATAAATATACATCATTTATATTATGTATAAATTATTTATTCATTAAATAATATATATGTGTGTTTGTGTGTGTGTGTGTGTGTGTGTGTGTGTAAGTAAAGAGAAAAAGATACACCCAAGTCCCCCCCCCCCCCCCAAAAAAAAGATAAATGAATAAAATAAAGCTGTTATTTGTATAAATTTTTAAACAGCACAAATTTTTTTTCTTTTTTTTCTCCCAAAATTTATTAAATTTTTAATACCCCACGTATGCTACTTAAATTAAATTTCTTATATTTCTCTTCGAAAGATCTCGATGAAGACTTTCTCATGACGAAATTCAAAGATCATATTTGCGTAACTTTTTCAGACCACGCACTGCATTTTTTTCAGCTTATACTTTCTTCTGCACTAACGAAATAGCTTTAAAAACAGGGATTTTTAAGCTGGATCCTTTCCCTATAATTTCTCTTGACTGAATAACAATGCCTTATTTCTTGCTTAAGTTCCAAGATATTTCAGTTTTTTTTTTTATTATTTCTATATGACTTTTTTTATTATTTCTATATCCCCATTCTGTGTTTGTTATTTCATTTAGTATATAAAACTCGATAAATCAAAGTCTCTCGCAGATATCAATTGCGCTTTTTTATTTAAACTTAACTTTGCTCAAATTATTGCCATTTCCTTCTTCTTTTATTTTTATTTTTATTTTTTTGCTTTGTTATTGCAAAGTTATGAATGCAAGAATTTTTTTTCTTCTTTTCCGATGTGTGTTATAATGTGCTTTCCTATTATTCACAAGTTGAAGAATATTATGTTTCCGCAACTGCTGTTTTACGTTCAGAAATCTTACAAAAGAGAATGCCAATTTTCGAAATAAAAAAAAATGTGAGAAATGGAGGAAAGCGTTTCCTTTAAAATAGCATAAACAACATTTTTTTTTCATGGAAAAATATATTTTTAGGTAATTTATTGTTTGTCTCTTAAATGAACACTAATCTCTGCTCATTAAAGTGACTGTTTTTTATCACTTTATACAGAGGCTGTTCACACATTTTTTAGACGATATATATTGTATTCACAAAACTAAATTACATAAAATTCTTGTGTTTTAAATGTTCTATTTGACATCCCTTATTCTGAACTATCTTTCGACACCGCAATTTCCAGGATAATAATGCCTTTTGAAGTGTCAGAAGAGGTATTCTATCCCATTCCTCCTGAACAGCTTTCCAGAGTCCTGTAAGGGTTTTGGGACGACGTTTGGATAATGCAGATTTTAAAAGTCCGAAAGCACAAAAATCCATAGGTGATACATCGGAAGATTTAGTAGGGATATCAGTGAAGGGTTATGGCCTTGATACCAGTTTTTTGTTCCATTTCTTTTAGGAAATTTACAGTGGATTTTGATGTGTGACTGCTAGCTTTGTCCTGATGGAGTCTCACAGATTGATGGCACTGTGGGTAAAGCGATGGTATTTCATTCAGAAAAATTGGCGATATAATATGTTCCTGATAGTATTTGGAGTTAATCTTGACATTTTTTCCACTCGCTTATTTTTAACTTGCCATTATAATTTTTGGAATTTTTGTCCCACTTGAGGGTCCAATTTGACTTTTTTTTTTCCTTTCTTGTTGACGATATTACCTATCGATGCTTTAGATATCACAAAACCATGACTATCACATCGTTTATGGATAACGGAGTATGCATATTTCTCTTCGGAAAGAGCATAAATGTAGCCTTCGAACACTGCTTTGTTAAAAACGCCATTTTGAATAAAAACAAAACTTTTAAGCCGCAGAAGATAATTTTGACATTTAAAAACATAGTACAATTGCAATTATTTCTTTTGCAGCAAATGATTTTTTATTACCGCTTACCAAAATCCTCTAAAAAATGTGCGAACAGCCTCTATACTAGACTGTTCTTTCACCTCTTGTGTATGACTTTTAAGGTTATTGTGCACTAACCCTATTGGATTCTCTTACTTCCATGTTAACCTACGCAGAAAATGTGTCCAAGGATTGCCGAATTGGATTGAAAAAAATTTTCTTTTAATTGTATTCCGTAATAGAGAAAGAAATTTTACACTTTGGGGCATTTTTCGTTTTTTTTATGCAAATAATATTTTAAAATTTAAATTATTCGAAGGAAAAATCTGGTATAGTGTGTATTAAACGCTCATAAATTCCTTTGGTGAACGAATTTTATAAAATGAATCGTGCTGCAAGGTGCAGAAAAGTTTAGGCTATCTGAAAATACGAGTACCATTTTTCTTCGATTACTAGCTGAATGGCTGTGCTTCGCTACGGAGTACATTCAAATTAAATACAACGGTCAATATATCCAATTAATGGCAAAAAAAATTTATAAAAAAATCGTAACGGGTATTTTTATAGACAAAATAATGTAGAAGAAAATATTCAAATTAAATACAGCGATAAATGTATGCAATTAATTTGCATGTTTAATATCCATAAAACATACTAATTTGAATTAAATTATTTAAAAACTTCCATCTCAGTGAGTCTAGTGGTTAACTTATCTTTTACCGCATTTTAATATTTTTTGTCAATTTATTTCGTTGTTAGGCAAATGACGCAAAATTAATTTAAAGTATCCCAAAAAGAAAAGAAACCACGTGATCAGCATTTAATAAATTAAATTCTAAAAATAAATTTTTAAAAACTCACCAAAAAATCCGAAAATAGAGGTTAAGATTAGAAAAAGATTCCATTTTAAAGGAATATTTATGATATCTCTCGTGATATAAATTTTATAACCCTCAGATTATTATTTTAAATGCAAACTTTAAAAAAGTTACAAAAACAGCTTAAAAAATTTAATTTTAAAAAATGTAAGAAGAAATTTTCAATAATCTTTCTTAGTGCACCGCTACACAATAAGAAGAATCGCTATGCAAAATGCCAGCCCTTTAGGTCCAGCGGTTTGGTTTGTGCGTTATCTGTCAGTCAGTTACAGAACTGTTATATATATATATATATATATATATATATATATATATATATATATATATATATATATATGTAGATTAGTATTTATGTAGCTGTAAACAAAAGACAAATCTTCTCCATAGG
Source organism: Dolomedes plantarius (assembly GCA_907164885.2). Classification (NCBI taxonomy): domain Eukaryota; kingdom Metazoa; phylum Arthropoda; class Arachnida; order Araneae; family Dolomedidae; genus Dolomedes; species Dolomedes plantarius. Next base: position 192,296,545 of record OU015493.1, read on the forward strand.
TTAACATTGAGGTGAGCAAATCCAACAGGGTTACTACACAGCAGCCTTAAACAATCTTTATATCTCACTGCTTTTATATCACCGTTCTTATCAGTTTTTACATGTTACTCTATTTGTCTTATGTATCTTACCATCTTTGTCACCTTTTATATTACAGTTTTTGTCCGTATTTTACATATGACGGTTTTTACCTTCATCTGTCTTATCACTTTAAATATCTTTGTTCTCTATTTTGGTTACTTAATAAATTTTGCAATTTTATAAATGCGTTTTGGTTCTGCTGATGTCGTGTGTTTGGCGCAGCTTGTCCTTTTGTGGACCTTGCACCATTCAACCTCAACCAAAAAAATCAACCTCTGCTTATTTTAAGGGGAAAAGGGACCTTCAACCTTGAATTTTTCAATTTTCAATTTTTAACTCTATTTACAAAAAGATAATAATATGCATTATTTTTTACTACAATGAAGACCCTTAGAATTAAAAGTAAGGATTTTTTGGAAGAATAATGCCTGGTTTTCAAAACAATTTTCAGAATTTTCTAGCATTTTTCAAAATACTCCATGTGCATTCCCAAATCCTTTAAAACCCTTAAATTTTTTAATGTAAGTATACTGTACATATAGTATAAATATAACTGTGCAATTATTTTATTGGTATGAATCCGAAGCCATAAATAATTATTTTTTAATCTGCCTGCTGTTGTCTTTTATGTGTTTGCTTTTTTTCATGATCTATAAATTTGAAAAATATTTGGGGTTTCTGAGAATGATGCACAGGTTCATGGAAAACACTTCAATTAACAATCCTGAGAAATTTGGAAAAAATCTGAAGTAAAATAATGCACATGGAGCATTTTGAAAAATTCTAGCATTTTTGAAGATTTTTTTGAAAGAAAAAGTCTTATTCTTTCACAAAATACTTGTTTGTGAATTTTAAGTATCTTTAACGTAGTAGAAAAAAATATTAAATATTTTCTTTTGTATATGAGTGTAAAATATTGAAAATATAAAAAAAAAGGCTAAAGGTCTCTTGACCACTTAAAGAAAAAAAAAACTTTATCGTCTATACACACATGAATTAAAATACGTTATTGTGTATCAATTAAAATACGTTATTGTGTATTTCTCTTCATAACTTGTTAAAGTATTGGAAAGTTATCGGCCTAAACAAAAAATTACGCAAAAATTAATTTCCATGATTTTCAAAGGTACTTTTAACGATTTAAGGTACTTTTAACGATTAAAGGTACTTTTCCATGATTTTAAAGGTACTTTTACCTTCAGCAACGTAGTTTTCAGTCTTAGGTTTCCGTTAAGAAAGAAAATTTTAGAGGAAAAACTCATCCCTTCCCCTCCCTTCTACTTCCAAAGAAAAAAAAAGGAACGTGGCTTTTGTTTTATAAGTTTTCTTTCTTCGGGAATAAATGGGTTAAAAAAAATTCAATTTTCTTTTTTTCTCGGTGCAGATATAGTCTATCATTTCTACGACCATAGGTTATATGATATAACAGACTACTTATAATATAACGTCATTATTTTTCGTCTTAAAAATATTAGAACGAGGTATGTAGCAAGTTTTTTTCGAACTATCGGAAATATCGGAAGAAACAAAGCGAAACTAATGAGGTTGAAATATAATAAAATAGAAAAAAATGCGCAAATATATTGGAAACTTAAGAGATTTATATTTATACTAGCTGAATACCCGCACTTCGCTACGGAGTACATTCAAATTAAATACAACGGTCAATGTATGCAATTAATGCCAAAAAAAAATAAATATATATATTTATAATAAATACGACGATCAATGTATACAATTGATGCAATTAATATATATATATATATGTATATATATATATATATATATATATATATATATATATATATATATATATATATATATATATATATATATATATATATATATATATATATACACACACAAATTGGAGAACAGATTTATCGACAAGTGATATTAAAGAAGGAGAAAATAGTTAAACTAATGGTCTCCATCAGTCTAGTAAATGTATCAGACCGAAAACCATGCGGTGATATTATTGAATCATTACCTCATTGGCTATTAATTCCATATTATATATCTTCTTCTTCTCAAATGCGACGGTTACTTGGACATTATCCTTACCGTCATGTGACACCGCGGTTTTGCTGGCCACTTTTCTTGGAGCACCGTATAGGTGGACTAGTATTACCCCCTATGGGCCGGTCCCGTAATTTTGAACCGAGTCAAGTGACGAGACCGGAACACTTGACCCCGCACCTCCAGAGGTAAATTTGAGAACTTGGAGAACATTGTAGCCACGCCCTATTTTACGTGCCCCGGCCACCATTAGTGAACACGGCAAGTTAGATTGTATTTATACATGTCAGAAGTTCAGTATACAGAATTTTAAGATTTATAAGACTTTATATAAAGAAAGGCAGCGTAAGCAAGAACAAGTGGTGCTTCGATTATAAAAAGTTACCATATTTTTGCGTATCTTAAGAATTTCTGTATAGCTGAAGTGTACCAGCGCTAGTGCCAAAATAATAAATTAAGGAACGTCCAGAAGACTATAAAATAAGAAAGAATTAGATAGCAGAGCGTCGGTTTCAATAACTTGTACCGACCAATAGACGAATCGGAGATAAACAATTTATTCCCAATGGCAACGTTTAGCTACCTGAAATAATATCCATCATAACCGTTTTCTCGCGCTTTCACACACAAGAACCACAGAGCAGAAACACGGTACAACGTTTAAATATGATACATCGACATTAAAGACTCTCTTGTTGCAAAGAGTGTTCAAGTCGGGTGTTAGATAAATGAAAAAAGGGAGCGGGGGGGGGGGGTTGGAAAATCCCGCTTTTTACACTTCTGATAGACACGAAGGCAATTAGCGAACTCGGACCAATGTACCAACATCGCAGCTTATAGAGTACCAGGTGAGCTGTGTTTAACTGATAAGAACTCCGAATCTAGATGCTTGTGGAATGACTGTGGATGCTAAATATTGATTTGAACTATCAACGTTGTACAATCTGAGCGTAGTAAAAAAAAATGAGTGGCTCTCATACCAAACAATAAACTTTTTGTAGCTTCTATTTATGAGGGTTCATTATACGGCCTAATATTGCCACGGAAATTACCGTATAGGAATTAATCCATTCTAATAATTTTCATGAAAAGAAAACCCATAGTTACTCCTTGTAGCACTAGTCTATGACCGCTTATTTCATTTGATAACTGCTTACAATCGGGAAAGATACATTTTCGGATTTTATTTATTTATTTTTTTTTTTTTTTTGAGGGGGAGGGGTTATCTGTATGAAAACTATCCATGGTACCCCGGTAATTATCATAACTGCCATTTAAGCAAAGTTTCTCAACTAGTTGATTCTCATTAGTAAATTTATGTTACAATACAGGGTGTCCGGGCTAAAAGTATCCAAAACTTATGACTTATTTTTACGGAACTACCCATTAGAATTTTAAAAAATTATTTAAATAGAAAGAACATCTCACCAAGTTTTAATATCAGTCATAGATTTCGATCATAGTATCATAGATTTTGATGTGTGCACCTTTTGTAGCACGACTAACGTCTAAATGGTAATCCAGTTCTCTCTAAGTGTTTCGTAGCATATCAGGCGTTATTACACTTTTTTGCTTGGGATTCATTAAATCCATTGTGTATAAACAAAAATTTGAAACTGTGGATGAGTTGAAGAAGCGTATCATTCATGCAATCCGTGTAATAACTCCTGATATGCTACGAAACACTTGGAGAGAACTGGATTACCATTTAGACGTTTTTCGTGCTACAAAAGGTGCCCACATCGAAATCTGTGATACTATTATCGAAATCTATGATTGATATTAAAAATTGGTAAGATGTTCTTTCTATTTAAATTATTATTCTTTTTTAATTATAATGGGTAGTTCTGTAAAAATAAGCCCTAACATTTGGATACTTTTAGCACGGACCCTGTCCCTGAAACCCTGAGTCCCTGAAAACCCCTTTTACCCTGTCTTATGTTTAGAAAGTTTCAGTCAGGTAGCGCTACTGTGCTTAAATGATTATAGACGGCGTTTGGTTGAGCTCCATGACTGACATAGCCTCACACCCATTGTACCTCGATATCATACAGATTTAGATTTCGATAAGGGGAAAAGGGTCATATTTCGTACGAGCTCTATGCTTGTATTCTTGACTGGGTTTTCAACCCGTATTTTCGTTTTGTTTTTCTGCGTTATTAAAACTGCTTGTTATGTTTAGCCGTACATCAGATTACTTGATTATTCTTTGATTTAAAACTGAACCATCTTCGATTTTGCAACAATTATTCGCACGGTGGAATCGATTTCTTTTAAACGAAATATTTCTGCTTATTGTATTTTTTTTTAGCTAAATCAGATATTGGCTCTTTCAAAATAAGCAACTCATTCTGAATGATGCTGCCTAAATGTTAAATTTACCAGTAGTTATTCCTTGTTACACAACTGTTTGACAATTTCCTTCATTTAAAGAACGTTCACCATCGGGACAGGATATGTTAGCAGAAATTTTAAAATTTTCCCTGCATATTATGAACTTACGATTACTTTTAGAGATGCTATTACCCCTTGACGACAAATCACATTTCTGAATTATAACTTACCATCTTCAATCTAATTGTGCATTTTAAAACGACCCTAGTAAAAATTTTTAATTTCACACCCTTCTACTGAAAAGTATTTTTTGACATTTCTGATACACGTCTGTAGAAGAAAAACTACCTGTCAAAAGATTCTTAAGAGTGGTCGAATGCTCGGATAAAAAAAATATTTCTTCAAAAAGTTGAGGTCTTATATATCATAAGAAAAAACATCGTAACATTAAATTTCAAAATTCAGCGAATAGCAGCGTGACTGTCCAGAAAGGTATTTGATAAGTTAGGTATAGCATCAAACATGACCCAAAATTGAATTTATTTAAAGAAAAATATATTTTTTTCAAGATATCCCTTCTAAATCGATTTCATTTTCATTGCTATCACTCGGGGAACATGGGTTAAAGCGCTTTTTTTTTCAGTAATACCCCTGGTTACATCCTAGCATCTCCTCCAAAAGAAAATATCAGATTTCAATGAAATCTTAGACCATGAAATTCTGGCGAATAGTGTAATAATTCTTGAAATTGAGTGAATGTAAAAAAGGACTGACCTCCCTTTGACCTATTCGTATAGGATTTCTTTGAGTAAGAAACATGTGTTAAGCAAATTTGACACCGAGGAATATCTGGTTACGTTATAGCGAATTTCGCCAGCAAATTTTTTTATTTTTTTATTTTTATAGGCTCTTGTCATTCCCGGTTTCAGGCGAAACTGATACGCCGATATCATATTTTTCGTAGGCTACGTTGGATTTTATCCTATTGCGCTGCAATATTTTGGCTGCTCATCGTCCTATATGGCTCTTATCAAATGAGAAAAAAAAATCATTCCATTAGCACAGACACCAGAGTATTATTCATAAAGATAATAATTTATATGGATTTCTGTTAGAAGTGTGACGTAAATATCTGAGTGGGATTGGATTGTACGGATTCATATTTTGGATTAATAATTTTCGATTGCGTAATGACGAGGAAAGATTCGTAAATGAAAACCCATTAGCAGCGAAATGATGGATGGAGAACTTTGGATTTTTTAAATAGGGTTGTTCTTTGTCTATATCAGTGGTTCTCAACCATAAGGGGAGGCGTTAGTGATATACGGGGGGGGGGGGGCGGTGATGGTTAGAAAAACGGTTAGAAATACGGTTGTTCTTAATCTATGTCAGTGGTTCTCAACCTTGAGGGGAAGCGTTAGTAATATACAGAGAGGGGCGTTGATGGTTAGAAATACGGTTGTTCTTTATCTATGTCAGTGGTTCTCAACCTTTTGGGGACGCGATAGTAATATACAGGGGAGGGCGTTGATGGTTAGAAAAACGGTTCTTCTTTATCTATGTCAGCGGTTCACAACCTTGAGGGGAAGCGTTAGTAATATACAGAGGGGGGCGTTGATAGTTAGAAATACGGTTCTTCTTTATCTATGTCAGTGGTTCTCAACCTTTTGGGGACGCGATAGTAATATACAGGGGAGGGCGTTGATGGTTAAAAAAACGGTTGTTCTTTATCTATGTCAGTGGTTCACAACCTTGAGGGGAAGCGTTAGTAATATACAGAGAGGGGCGTTGATGGTTAGAAATACGGTTGTTCTTTATCTATGTCAGTGGTTCTCAACCTTGAGGGGAAGCGTTAGTAATATAGAGAGGGGGGGCGTTGCTGGTTAGAAAAACGGTTGTTCTTTATCTATGTCAGTGGTTCTCAACCTTGAGGGGAAGCGTTAGTAATATACAGAGGGGGGCGTTGATGGTTAGAAATACGGTTGTTCTTTATCTATGTCAGTGGTTCTCAACCTTGAGGGGAAGCGTTAGTAATATACAGAGGGGGGCGTTGATGGTTAGAAATACGGTTGTTCTTTATCTATGTCAGTGGTTCTCAACTTTGAGAGGACACGTTAGTGATATACAGGGGGGCGTTGATGGTTAGAAAAACGGTTAGAAATACGGCTGTACTTCATCTATGTCAGTGGTTCTCAACCTTGAGGGGACGCGTTAGTGATATACACGGAGGGGGTTGATGGTTAGAAAAGAAATATGTGTAGTATGTATTTTAGTAGCGGTATATACGCTTTTTAGGCCTAGAGGTGAGGGCGTAAGGTCTTACTCAAAATGTGGGGTAGAGGGGTAGACAGAAAAAGGTTGAGAATTACTGATCTTTCTGATAACTGAATAAAACATCTGAATGACTCAAACTCGCATCGAAGTGTGAATCTTGCACACTATTTCTACTTTATGACTTACGGTAAATTTTTGGATGACAATTGAGTAAGGAACGCATCTTCAATTCCACAATAATTTAAAAAGGGGTGGCTAAATGTTTTGAACTAGTTAATATTTAGCTCATCATCAGAACGAGGAGTATTGGTGTGGTTGTCGCAGTGACCATAATCACCAATGCATTTGTGAATTAATCATATGCATTGTTCATTGTTGATTGCGACAATCACAAGAATGTTCCTCGGCCATATGAGGAACTATTAACTAGTTCGAAATAATTTGCTCCCCCCCCCCTTTTTTAATTTATTGCGGAACTGATGAAGTGTTCATTACGTATTATTCTGCTTTACTTTAAGGCTGCTGTGAACTAACCCTATTGGATTCGCTCATCTCAATGTTAACCTACGGAGAAAATGTGTCTACTATTTACAGCTGCACAAATGCTGATAATCCAATAAAAAAAGGTATTTTCAGATAGTCTGAACTTTTGTGCACGTTGCAACAGGATTCATTTTATAAATTTCGTCCACTAAAGGAATTTTGGAGCGCTTTAAACGCACTATACCAGATTTTTCCCCCGGATAATTGAAATTTTAAAATATTATTTACATTTAAAAAAACGAAAATAGTCCCAAGGTGTCAAATTTCTTTCTCTATTACGGAGTACAGTTTTTTTTATAAAAAATATTTCAGTCCAAGTCGGCAATCCTTGGATACATTTTCCCCATACGTTAACATCGAGGGGAGCGAATCCAATAGGGTTAGTACACAGCATCCTTAACCAGTTAACCTAAAACTATAATAATAATTATTATTGCTGTTATCGTTTTTTATGTTATCATTATTATTATCTTATTGTTATCATTATTATTATTATTGTTATTTTTGTTTTCACATTATTCTTTTAATTATTATTACTATTATATGAACACAAAAATATATTATTTCTAGAAATAAAATGACAGCTCATTAAATATTAGTTTATAGAACAATAACAGCTCTATAAACTAATATTTAATAATAAGTAAATGAGTAAAACATTAATAATGGACTCAGCTTCTTAATCGAACAAACTACATGATTTAATTGTCATTCACTGAAGAATTCAGAATGAAACTCTGCATCTTAAAACTATTAACAGTCATCACTAATTTTGATTATCGCTCATTAAGACATCATGCAAAATGTTAATTTCGTTAAGAGTTATCGTGTACCTAATATACAATTTATGTGGGCATCGTCTCAATATTGTTAACAATTTCATAAAAAATCTTTTGCAAATATGTTTTTCCTACCAGAACCATCAGATAGATTAAAAAATAAATTTTCGGAGAAAATTTCTCGATTTTTTTAAAATTGTGAAGTATATAACTATTCTAAAGTTAACTATTCTAAACTATTCTATATATTTGTGAAGTATATAAATATTTAATCTTCTGCCCAAAAGTTACTAATCGTTTTGCTCAAAAAAAAATCGTTTCAAATAATCGATTTTATACGTTAGTCAGGCATACGTGCAGAAAAACTTCACCACGTTCATGCCAATTGTGACATTTTTAAAGCTTTTCTGATACAGCTGACATGAGTTTCGTATGGGAGTAATTATGGGAGTTTTTCCCTTTGTAATATCTCATTAGAAATTCACAATAATGCAGGTACCTTTTCTGTAATTTTCTGTACCTTTTCTATGTCGAACACTAGTATGTGTTATTGATTTGAAAATTATCTATTCATTTTTATATATTACTTAGGAACTTCATTTTTTATATTAATCATCGCTGAGACAAAGCGATGATTAATATAAAATTCAACGGTCAATATATGCAATTAATGCCAAATATATATATATATATATATATATATATATATTTATAATAAATACGACGATCAATGTATACAATTGATGCAGAAAAATATATATATATTTATAAAAAAATCGTAAGGGATATTTTTATAGACAAAATAATGTCCAATCGTCTGCCGCATTAGCAAGAAAAAAAATGTTTTTTTCTCTATTTAGTTGTTATGCCCGTGACGATAAATTTATTTAAAGTACCAGAAAAAGAAATCACGTGATCGGCATTTAATAAATTAAATTCTAAAAATTAATCTCTAAAAATTCACCAAAAATCAGAAAATGGAGGTAAAGATTCGAAAAAGATTTCATTTTAAAGGAATTTTTATGATCTTTCTCGTGATATAAATTTTATAACCCTCAAATTATTATCAATATCAAATAAAAAATTCAAACATTACGCAACTCATGCTATTATATGTTTTTGAAACATACTTTAAAAATTAAGACACAAATTTTAACGCAATCACCCCCCCCTCTTTGTCATATATTGATTCTAAATGGTATGTCTTTCCGAATACAAATAAGTTTTCTCAGACATTAAAATTTTAAATGAGAATGCGATACATTTACTATCTTTAAAATATTGTTTAAATCTAAAGCAGCAATGTAAAAATAAATAAAGTAAATAAGGAGATAACAAATTTTTTCTGTTGTTGAAAAGCTGCTATACGAAAAAAAAAATGATTCGCTTCAAATCTTTTACCGTTCCATTCGTAATAATCCAGAACTAAGCATTCGAAAACAACAACGAACTTACATATCTGGACGAAAAAATACTATTTGAACTTGCATCGTCTCGACTGCATACGTGTCTGTACATCCAGTGTAAACAGTTACGTAACACAACAATTTTCTAAATTGAATTGATTTATTTATCTTCTCTATTTTCTCATTTAGACAACTTTTTTTTATCTCCTTGGTGGATTCAAATTGCCCACCTTTGCTCAGGTTTTTTTTTTTCTTCTTTACTTATTTTTGTTTCGCGTAACTCGCTCTTCGTCTGGTTTACTTTACGTAACTCTTGTGGTTTATTTTTTCGAATAAAAATTCTCGTGTAAGAAATTTAAGCTCATGAAGCATTAAAATATTCTGACTTTGCCCAGTATCTTGACTTTGCGATCAAAGAGTTCTACTTTGTGGCATAAAAATTTTTGACTTCACACTTTAGTCGTGTAAAAGCAACGGATGAATTCCGTTGTTTGAATTATTGCTATTTAGTTAAATATTGGTGTTTATAATTTTAAAAAAATTATATTCCCCTGTTTATGGTTCGTTATAAAATGTAATTAATCAAAAAAATGAGTTAAAAACTATTTTCTTGGGAACAAAAATTGATCGAATATTTCTATTGAATTTTTGCAGTTTAAATTAGATTGTTCAAGCGTTAACTTAGCCTTCCTAATTTTGCCTCAGTTTTGATTCTACGAAGACTCTCGAGTATTATTTCCTGGAGAGTAATTTATAGAAAATTTGATAATCCTGTAAACCCTCGATCAACGGATTTTATGGTTTCCATAAATTCAAAAGCAAAAAATTAACGTCATTCTTTGAACTGCTGTTATTTTTTACAAACTGGTGTTTATGATATATATGTATATATATATATATATATATATATATAATATATATATATATATATATATATATATATATATATATATATATATATATATATATATATATATATATATACATATATATATATATATATATATATATATATATATACATATATATATATATATATATATATATATATATATATATATATATATATATATATATATATATATATATATATGTTTATTACCCTGTTCATTACCAGTTTTAAAATGTAATTAATCAAAAAATAAACTTTAAAATTGCCTCATTATCAAACAGAAGAACCTTCTAATATAATGAAAAGATTAAAATAAATAAAATAGAGCAGGGGTCATTAAAGTAAATAAAACTACTATGTACATATTTGTCCTTTATAGCTTTAATAACCTTACTGCTATCTAAAGACTGTACAAGTTTTTCGTCACAAATCATTCATTCACTGTATTGTCTCTTTCTCTCTCTCTCTTTTCTTTTCTGTCTGCTTGTCTACATTCTTGAAAATATAAATTTAAAAATGTATTAAACCTCAAAAATATTCGCGGTTTTTTCACATTCGCGGGTCTTCTATTCCACTTATCCCTATAAAAGGGGACGGCCGGCTGTTCTTGACAGGATTAAAGAATTTTGATTAAAAGAGTTTTTTTACCTCTATCTGGTTACAAGTTTTACATCGTTTCTATCTACACAAGGCAATGAAATTAACGATATACTAGAAAGTTTCCTGATACATTTCAGGAATGATTATAAAGGGGGTAAGCTATCTATGTCTATGGTTATAATTTATTTTAAGAGTTATTTTTTGCACGTTAAATTTCACAGCCTGTCAGAGAGCTAGACTAATAGGATGCGAATAGTCTATCAAGGAAGAAGTTACTATAATAACATTTTCTGATTGGATTATTCTTTCAGTTGAGTACAATACGCTATTGTACAATTTTAAATATTCCTTATTACAATGTACGAATAAAAATTAACTATGTAATTAAAGTAAAACCTCATACAATTTTTTTTTCAATTTCAAATGTCTCACCTTTTATTGATAACAAATTGTTTATTCTTTGTAAATTTTTGTTTCAAAATTTAAAAACGCAACAATATTTATCGTGTATATAAAAATATATATAGTG
>OU015493.1:192313001-192363001 GCA_907164885.2 Dolomedes plantarius
CCAAATATTGGCTAAAGCTGTCCATAATTCAGTAAGGTTCTTTGGTGCTGTGTGATGGCCTTTCACGCCTTGTTCCAAAACATCCCAAAGATGCTCAATAGGATTTAAGTCTGGGCTTCTAGGAGGCCAATTCATGACAGAGAAGTCAGAGGAATGCTCATCCAACCAGCCAGTAGCCAACCGGGACTTGTGAGAGGTACAGTTGTCTTGCTGGAAAACCCCATTACCGTGCGGATAACAGAACAGCATAAACGGATGGAGGTGATCACACAGCAACTCTACGTACCGAATTGCATTGAGGGAGGTTGGTACACGCACCAAAGATCCCAAACTGTGCCACGAAAAAACACCCCAGACCATGATTGAGCCACCATGTCCTTGTACAGTTCCAGCCAGGCATGCAGGATCCATGGCTTCATGAGCCTGACGCCATATTCTCAGCCTCCCGTCGGCGTTAAGTAGTCGGAATCGATACTAATCACTCCATGCTACTCGTTTCCAGTCCTCTACACTCTAGTCTATGTGCTCTCTTGCCCAGGCAAGACGTGCAGCCCGATGGCGAGTATTGAGCAATGGTACTCTTATAGGTCGACGGCTCCCGAAACCCATACGGTGAAGCGAGCGTTGCAGAGTCCGTTTACTGACTGTACGACTGGCACCGTCATTAAACTGGGTGGTAATTTGAGCTAATGATTGGCTTCGCTGGCTACGTACAATACGCCTGAGCCGTCTCTCACCACGCACTGTCAAGGCTAATTGTCCTTTGCAGTTTGCCCGATCGCTAGTTTTTTTATCCACCATCCATGTATTCTTGGTATACTTTTGAGACTGTCGACCTTGAAAATCCTAGCTGTCTGACGATTTCGGAAATTGAATGGCCCATGCGTCGCGCACCTACGATTTGTCCGCGATCGAAGGCGTCTAAATCAGGCAGTTTACCCATACTGGCAATTCCAACAACTAATTCAGAACAACCACAGTATGCGCTATATATGCAGTTACCACAGCGCCCTCACTTGCGCATACATGATGCGCAGCGCTACACAATTTGCATAGGCTTTGCTATCCCTAATTCAGTGGCACTTCAGTGTATATATATATATATATATATATATATATATATATATATATATATATATATATATATATATATATATATATATATATATATATATATATATATATATATATATATATATATATATGCATATATATACATATATATATACATATATATATGTATATATATATATATATATATATATATATATATATACATATATATACACTCAAGAGCCAAAACATTATGACCACCCCTTCATTTTGCAATGAATTCGCCTGGATGACGTGGAAGGCACGTGATCAGGTGGAAGTGGTATTTAACTGCTGCTGGAGAGTCTGAAGAACCATTCTTTCACTTACTTCTGTGTGTGATGGGAAAGGCTTTGGATCTAAGCGACTTTGATAGAGGGCAGATTGTAATGGCTCGAAGGCTCGGAACAAGTATTTCCGAAACTGCACGACTCGTGGGTTGTTCGCGACCTACAGTTGTTAGTACCTATGCAAAGTGGATGAATGACGGTGAAACCAGCAGTAGACGACATGGTGTTGGACGTCCACACGCTATCAGAGAAAAAGGTCGTCGGAGACTGTCTCGCATGGTGAAGCAAAACCGGAGCCAGACAGTAGCTCAGCTGACAGCCCAATACAATGCAGGGCCAAGTAGAATAGTATCGCAGCACACTGTTCAGTGGACACTGTTGGATATGGGGCTCCGCAGCAAACGTCCCACTCGTGTGCCTTTGCTGACCAAGCGTCATCGCCAACTGCGCCTGCGCTGGGCCCGCGAACATCGCGACTTGTCCATGGATCAGTGGGAGAGAGTTGCCTGGTCAGATGAATCACGGTTTGTCATTCATCACGCCGATGGCCGTGTCAGGATACGCCGTCTACCAGGCGAACTGTTGCTCCCTCAATGTACAGTAGGTCATACACAGGCCGGTAGTGGCGGTATTATGCTTTGGGGGACGTTCTCTTGGGCGTCTCTGGGACCCGTGGTTGTGGTAGAGCAGACCATGAATGTTACAGGGTATCTGAACATCATTGCGGACCAGTTGCGCCCTTACATGGCCTCTGTTTTTCCAGCTGGAAATGGAATGTTCCAACAGGACAACGCCCCGTGTCACAAGGCTAAAATTGTGTTGGAGTGGTTCCAGGAACATGATGCTGAATTCCAGTTAATGTCCTGGCCGCCTAACTCACCGGATCTCAATCCGATAGAACACATTTGGGATGTCATGGGACGGCAGCTCAGAGTTCATAGACCACCAATTCGCAATATCTCGGATTTGCGTAATCGTTGCTTAAACATCTGGTACAATCTGTCTCCGGCCATCTACCAAGGACTTGTGGCATCCATGCCAAGGCGGGTTGAAGCTGTGTTGCGCGCCAAAGGTGGGCCAACTCGTTATTGACAGGTGGTCATAATGTTTTGGCTTTTGAGTGTATATATAATATATATATATAATATATATATATATATATATATATATATATATATATATATATATATATATATATATATATATAACCCCCTTACTGGCCGATCTTACAAAGGGGGTATAAAATTTCCCGTTCTAAAGATGGAATCGAAAAATGGGCTCCGTAAGCTAAAGGTTATCAGAGCACCCGAGTGCATGAAATGAACCGAAGTAAAATTCTCCTGTGAAGTTATCTACTCGCAGAATCCCCTGGATTTAAAAATAAGAGCGTCAGGCGTCCTCTTGCGAAACAACTGCTGTTTTCTTTGAGAAAAATAGCGGCGTAATTGTTTAATAATTTGAATTTCAACTTTAAACTACCCAATAAGCTCTGATTAAACTAAATTGTTTAATAAGATTCATCGCTGAAAACAAATGTTCGGGTATCGCGTGACATGCCATTGTGAACGTCTTAAATTTTTCCCAGAAATTATTTTCGGCTTAATTACGCAGCTTCGTTAGCAGTTGGTACTTATGCAATACAAATTAAGGCTGAGTTTCGTATTCCTTACAGACGCTTTGTTTTAATGAGGCTATATCAACTTGTTGCGCCCCGTATCGAATAATTTAATTCCAATGGCTGCTAGTATGATATTTTAAATTATGCAAATGATTGGCATCTTGTTAAAAGGAGTAATTACTTTTAATTGTTTAAAATTTAAGATAGGAAATCTAGAATAGATTAATTAGGCAGTGTAGCGTTGGCTAGATAATTAGATATCAGGTTTTAAACGACGGAAAAAAATATTATATCAGTTGCGCAAGAGGATAGCGTCGTTTTCTTTAAAAACATGGATGATTCTTTGAGGCAATAATTAATTAGCTTGAGAATAACAAGTATTTGCGAAGAAAGACGATTCGGATATTACTTCTGGCTTCATTTAAGTTAAAACTTCACGCTAGCTCTATAAGAATATTTCTTTTTCACGAAATGTTTTACTCACTGAAGCAGATACACTAATTTCGATACACTTTTAATAGGCTCTAAATTAAAAACAAACATTTTTCATCTTAATAAAATTCTGAAGAAAATTCAAAGGATTTTCAAACTTGTCAAAAGGTCTTTATAATTAATTGGTATACATGCTAACGGTTACGCTCAGTTCACGTTAGAAGTACTGTTTTCCATGTATCTATATTCCTATACTTATCATTTATTATGAGAATTTTGCATCCCGCACAGTTGCTAGACACTGGAATACAGCCTATGCAATATCGCTACTGAATATATATATATATATATATATATATATATATATATATATATATATATATATATATATATATAGTTAAACTTCTATATGGGTTCCTAATGGATGAGTTATGGTTCCGAAAAAAGTGGCCGTTTTGAGGGGTGGCCAACGAAAAGGGGTTTCTTCCATAATATTGGCTGCATGGAATCTTTAATAGGTACTGAATAAAATATGACCGTTCAGAGGGGTGGCCGGTCAGAGATTGGTTTGGTTTGGTTTGGTTTGGAGAGCTACGGTCAAATATTTTGCTATACTCGAGGGCAAATTAGACTGGAACCTACCGCTTACAGTCGATTCTGGGACGGTTATAGAAGTTAAACTGTGTATATAAATATATATATATATATATATATATATATATATATATATATATATATATATATATATATATATATATATGTATGTATGTATGTATGTATGTATGTATGTATGTATGCATATATATATATATGTGTGTGTGTGTGTGTGTGTGTGTATGTATATATATATATATATATATATATATATACACTCAAGAGCCAAAACATTATGACCACCCCTACATTTTGCAATGAATTCGCCTGGATGACGTGGAAGGCACATGATCAGGTGGAAGTGGTATTTAACTGCTGCTGGAGAGTCTGAAGAATCATTCTTTCACTTACTTCTGTGTGTGATGGGAAAGGCTTTGGATCTAAGCGACTTTGATAGAGGGCATATTGTAATGGCTCGAAGGCTCGGAACAAGTATTTCCGAAACTGCACGTCTCGTGGGTTGTTCGCGACCTACAGTTGTTAGTACTTATGCAAAGTGGATGAATGACGGTGAAACCAGCAGTAGACGACATGGTGTTGGACGTCCACACGCTATCAAAGAAAAAGGTCGTCGGAGACTGTCTCGCATGGTGAAGCAAAACCGGAGCCAGACAGTGGCTCAGCTGACAGCCCAATACAATGCAGGGCCAAGTAGTAGTGTATCGCAGCACACTGTTCAACGGACACTGTTCGATATGGGGCAACGCAGCAAACGTTACACTCGTGTGCCTTTGCTGACCAAGCGTCATCGCCAACTGTGCCTGCGCTGGGCCGGGGAACATCGCGACTGGTCCATGGATCAGTGGGAGAGAGTTGCCTGGTCAGATGAATCACGGCCTATCATTCATCACGCCGATGGCCGTGTTAGGATACGCCGTCTTCCAGGCGAACTGTTGCTCCCTCAATGTACAGTAGGTCATACACAGGCCGGTGATGGCGGTGTTATGCTTTGGGGGACGTTCTCTTGGGCGTCTCTGGGACCCGTGGTTGTGGTAGAGCAGACCATAAATGCTACAGGGTATCTGAACGTTGCGGACCAGTTGCACCCTTACATGGCCTCTGTTTTAACAGCTGGAAATGGAATGTTCCAACAGGACAACGCCCCGTGTCACAAGGCTAAAATTGTGTTGGAGTGGTTCCAGGAACATGATGTTGAATTCCAGTTAATGTTCTGGCCGCCTAACTCACCGGATCTCAATCCGATAGAACACATTTGGGATGTCATGGGACGGCAGCTCAGAGTTCAAAGACCACCAATTCGCAATATCTCGGATTTGCGTGACCGTTGCTTAAACATCTGGTACAATCTGTCTCCGGCCATCTACCAAGGACTTGTGGCATCCATGCCAAGGCGGGTTGAAGCTGTGTTTCGCGCCAAAGGTGGGCCTACTCGTTATTGACAGGTGGTCATAATGTTTCGGCTCTTGAGTGTATATGTATGTATGTATGTATATATACATATATTATATATATATATGTATATATATATATATATATATATATATAGTTTTTAAGATATGCAGAGTAGAAGGAAAAATATAAAACTGCATAATCACCGGCACCATTATTGATATTTAATTAACAACAATATATTTATGTCACAGTCATAATTGTAGTTTATTAAACTATCAGATAAATATCAATCAGCTTTTATACGAAGAATTCAGAAGTGAACAAATCGGGAAACTTGTTAATGTAACCTTTTCTCGGTTTCAAGAGGCCACAAATAATTTAAAATTTCCCCTGAAAAGCGTTTAACAATTTCACATCAAACGGTCATATCTTGGTAATGAATTACCCATAAAGAATTCTTTCTGAAATTTCTTGGAGAACAATTTTTTTTTTTTTTTTACAACGGACAGTAAAATCAATCTAAAAGTAAAATTTTGCATATTTCTCAAATCCCCTCTAATGCGAAATTTGGTTATTTTTCAAATTCTCTGAAACTGCGCACTTATATAAGGTAAAAAACAAAAATAATAATAACCAGCGGCATACTGTTCACAGTAAAATCGCCCCACAGAAAATAGAATGATTTGGCGAGGATAATCCACACAGAAAATACGCGATGAAATCCCATACCCCGTTTCTCCCTCTGGCAACCCCGATCTGCTTTAACACTCTAGTGACAGAACACGCCGCTACCAGACACCTCCTGTGAAACCAGATACCAGGGTCTTTTATATCAGGCTGTCCTGTATTTCGGCGAGACCTGATGTAACTCTAGGATTCTATCCTCCAAAGTCCTGAGATCACCAGAGAATAACCAAAATGCATTCTACGAAGATTAGCCTTATAATAATTACGTTTTTCGGGGCTCGTCTCGACGTCGTAGGTTTGTAATACAAGTTAAACATTTGCACCGGCGACCATAAATAATGCATGAATGTTTCTCGAACTTATCTCAATTACTCGCGAATATTTGCTTCTGGTAAGAGGCGGATAAACAATCTCAGAACCATATTCTTTTTTTTTTTTCATTGAATATTCGGAATATTTCAGATTTTCAGGAGAGTTAAGAATGTGATTAAAGGGTTTTTATGTATTGGGTATTAACCTTTAGCTTACGGGGACCTAATTTTCTGATTCCCTCTTTAGAACGAGAAATTCCCTACCCCCTTTTTAAGAACGGCCATTAAGAGTGTTATGTCTCTCTCTCTCTCTCTCTCTCTCTCTCTCTCTCTCTCTCTATATATATATATATATATATATATATATATATATATATATATATATATATATATATATATATATATATATATATACAGATATATATATACATATATATATATATATAATATATATATATATATATATATATATATATATACATATATATATATATATATAAATATATATATATATATATATACATATATATATATATATATATAATACATATATATATATATACAGATATATATATATATATATATATATATATATATATATATATATATATATATATATATATATACATATATATATATATATAAATATATATATATATATATATATATATATATATATATATATATATATACATATATATATATATATATATAAATAAATATATATATATATATATATATATATACATATATATATATACATATATATATATATATATATATATATATATATATATATACATATATATATATATATATATATATATATATATATATATATATATATATATATATATATATATATATATTCTTGGGATACATGCTATCCCACCCCGTAAAGAAAAGGTTAAACCCGGGTCTCATAACCTTTGCCGCCTATTCTCTACACCTGGACAATCCCGGTATTGTGAGAAAGTCTCATTTTTTTTATTTCCATGCCTCACAATATAACTTCACATGATTTTCGTAAAATATCGGTATTGAATCAGTTATCGATAATTTCGGTCAAGTAAGTTAACCCTTCATCGGGCGCGCCCTTGTACAAAGTGCAACTTTTTCGTAATTTTGAATGGTTTGTTTTTACATGTAAGGTTTGAATGTTCTAAGCATTTTGTATTTATAGCTACACCCTTTCTAATGCTGGTCTGATTTTGTGACCCTTCTATTCCTTTCCATTCATTGATAGTCGGGATTTAACCATGGTAAACCAGCGATTATACTGGATTACAATACGACAAAAACAGGAGTTGAATTCATCGATCAAATGTGCAGCTATTACACGGCATCCCGCATATCGCGAAGATGGACAATGTCATTGTTTTTTAGGTTTTTGGACATCAATAGGAATTAATTCGCATGTTGTCCTTAGATCCAATAAACCGGACACTTTTGAAATAAGGCGATTGTATCTGCATTCTTTGGCCTTTAATTATATATATAATAGCCGTTGTCTCTGTATAACACTTCCGGGCTGTACTCATCTTTCAATTGAAACCCTCAGTAAACAAACAGCCGGTTAGGCTTAACTTCAATTTCAGATGTCGATCAGAATTTTTTCTTACCTAAAAACTAATATCTTCTCCATGAAATCACGTTTGTTCAGCCTATTTTTCTATAAAACATTCAGAACTAAAAAAAATTGGATGCTTTTAGCTGTATATTTAACAGTTTTTAAAAATCTGTTTAGTTTTGCGATGAATTCTGAAAGTAAACAAACTTGAATGTGAATGAATCAAGTAGCTCAAGTATTTATATCGCGTAGTGAGCTGTAAATAACTGGATGGCAGTCTACTACTCCAATCGCATGAAAAATTAAATAAATAAAAAATAATGAAAGGGTTTGCTTTTACAAGGTGTGGATTAAATGCAATATTGTTATATAATTCGGGATATTTTTTAACTTTCATATACTTTTTCCATTATGACGTCATTATTAGTATTATGACGTCAAAATGACGGTTTGGATGGCAGTCTACTACTCCAATCGCATGAAAAACTAAATAAATAAAAAAATTTGAAAGGGTTTGCTTTTACAAGGTGTGGATTAAATGCAATATTGTTAGATAATTCGGGATATTTTTTAACTTTCCTATACTTTTTCCATTATGACGTCATTATTAGTATTATGACGTCAAAATGACGGATTACCTTCTAGTTATAAATATATCTCAATATTATCAACATTTTATATCTTATCATAAAACGCACAATTTAAATTTTCAATTTGAAAAAAAAAGAGTTTATTACAAACGGAAAATTAGGGTTGAAAGAAACGTTGCACTTTCTGCGTCGTGCGCCTGCTGGTGTTAAAAAAATTAGCGCGCCCGCTGAGGGGTTAAGACTGCTATGTACTAACCCTATTGGATATGTTCACTTCAATGTTAACCTATAGAGAAAATGTGTCAAAGGATTGCCGACTTGGGTTTAAACTTTTTTTAAAAATTTTGTACTCCGTCATGGAGAAATAAATTTTACACCTTGTGGCATTTTTCGTTTGAAAAAAAAAAATGCAAATAATATTTTAATATTTAAATTATTCGGGGAGGAAAAATCTGGTCTAGTGTGTTTTGAACGCTCCAAAATTCCTTTGGTGGACGAAATTTATAAAATGAATCCTGTTGTAAGGTGCAGAAAAGTTCGGGCTCTCTGAAAATGCTATTTTTATTGGATTATCAGCATTTATGTAGCTGTCAATAGTACACAAATTTTCTCCATAGGTTAACATTGAAGAAAGCGAATCCATTAGGTTTAGTACACAACAGCCTTAAACATATATTCAACGAGGTTTAAAGATTTAACAAGGTTGAAATTGCATTTTAGAAGTACTGAAAGAGCACTTTTGGGACAATGCACTACCCAAAATAGTGAGGTGAGTTTCAGAGGTACATTGGAGAGACACCGAAAAAAAATTTGCTTGCTTTAAAATTGAGTAATTAAGTGCATATGATACGGAAATATAATTTAAGGATGAGTTCGAAGGTTGAGAAAAAATACACCTATACCTTGCTATACGGCCGCTCTTTATACGGCATTTCGCTATAACGGCCTTTTTCAATTATGGCACTTTTTTGATTTACGGCCCACAATGTTTCGCTATACGGCCACAACAGCGGAAAGGGATGATGGCAGCATATTATTATAGCTTAGTGATTCTTCATGTTAATGTCCGTCATCACATTAAAACAGTTTTTAAACATTTTATTTTATGTTTTTTTATTATGTTTACATATGTGTGATTGATTTCTTTTTTTTGTTTTGTTTATATGTTTATTTTTTTCTGTTAATTATTACATTGTTTTGTACTTTTATTTTTATGTAAGCATTTTTTATAGGAAATAAAACGAATCAAATGCTTTATGATCTAAAAAACTATATTATTTATTAAAAATTGGAACAGATCCGATTAAATTTGTATGGGTTTGTATTAAAATAATTGATTGGTTATACAGCTTCTCGCTTTACGACCAACTTTTCCGGAACAAATCTAGGCCGTAAAGCGAGGTATGGGTGTACTAACCGAGCTTGACATTAAAAAACCGGGAATTTTTATGTAGAATAAAGTTATAATCTTTAAAATGGCTTCTTATATTACGGATTGGAACATCGTGCATTTCGGGTTGTAAAGAAAACTTTTAAAATCACACTGGAAGAAAAAATAATTGTTTTGGACTGAGAAGAGGGCGGGTAAATTGAATCATGCTCATTTTAAACTTCTGTTTTGATTTTAAAGTAGGGCTTGCGATCAAGTGTTGCTTTCAGCTTTTGCCTTTTACGCAAAACATCATAACATAAACAATTATGCTTGAAATGACCTAAAATTTTCATGTATACTTTTGCAAGAAGATATTAAGGCATCAGACAATTCCAAAGATTGTACTCGTAGATCAATTTATTTTACTTGTATTTAATGATGTAAATTATAAATTGCAATATATTTTGAAAGATTTTCTTTTCGATGGAACTTTTACAGCTTTTCAAATAACTAGATAATAATAAGAGAATCGTCTGATACCTAGAGAAGGTTTTCATAATTATAATAAAATTTACAATATACGTATATATCTAAATAGATATTGCATTAATTTTAAGTTATGTTTAGAACAGGGATTAAAAAATCGAGGACTATGAATATTACATGAAATTTCGTATAATTTATTCATGCTCTACTATAAGTTGCAGATTAGAGGAAATTTCAAATTCCTTAAAAAATGTCTTTCTATAGAGATTTTAGTTTAAATATTTTTACAGTATGGCACAAACGCAGCACTCTCCTATGAAAGAAGGGATAGAAGAGCATGGTATTTCACGTTTAAAAAAATTTAAGAGAATGCGGAATATGCTCGCTATTATTAAATTATTAAAATAATAGATTACCAAAAAGTTTGTACAAATTATATACCTGTTTGTTTGATACGTTACATGGCCTTATATATTTTAAATAATTTCATTCCAACAACATCTGTCTATTTTTTAACACTAGATTAAAATTGCATACATATCTACATCCATTAACAAACCTGCGAGTGAATATAACGATACGAAAATAATCGCCATATTTGGCAGCTTTATATTGCTGACTAATGGATAAATCAGAGATGGAAAATTTTAGATCGATGATGCTCTAAGCAGATTTTTTCTTATTATTTTACTTATTATGGTCATCTGTAGTTATTCCTGCAATTTGTTGTCGATATTTAAAGGAGAGCCTGTGTAGTTTCGCACATTTATTAGGATACGCTATATGATTAATTGCAATGGGAAGAAAGAAACGTAAAAATTTTAAATAGGCAGCCAACATAGTCTGAGATTTTTTTTTTCATAGAAACGAAACTTATTTTAATATTCCCTTCGCAACTTTTTTAATCGAAGTGACCTTGGTTTTATACTTTACAAATGAAAATAAGATCACTCATCTCAGTGGTGTATTTAACAGCCAGCTATTAGAAGGTATAAATTACACTTTAGAAACTATGTTCCTCTTTATTGACTGCAGTTATCAATTATGAAGACATAAAGACGTCATTAGCCAGTTTCGGAATTATGAGCACCCAAGGTTGTTTGAAAGGTAAAGTATTTTATAAGCATACATACAGTTGCGGAGTCAAAGTAATGTATGTAGACGATTTTAGATTTAAAAATTTGCATCTCAGCACACTGAATATAGTCAGGAATTAGATTTTGCCGTCTCTTAGGACACCTTGCAATGATATAGCCGATCAGTACATGGCAGACTACCTGAATACCCGTGCTTCGCTACGGAGTGCATTCAAAATATATACAACGGTCAATGTATGCAATTAATGCAGAAAAAAAACAAAAAAATATATTTATAAAAAATCTTAACGTATATTTTTATAGACAAAATAGTGTAGAATAAAATATTCAAATTAAATCTAATAGAACATACTGAAGAATATGTATATTCTTGAATGATTACTACTTAAATACTAAAGAATATATATATATATATATATATATATATATATATATATATATATATATATATATATATATATATATATATATATATATATATATATATATATATATATCTGTACTATTGTAGAATTTAAGGAATATTTCTTTTACCGTATTTTAATATTTTTTTGGATAATGTCCTATCGTCTGCTGCATTAGAAAGAAAAAAAATTTTTTTGTCTATTTCGTCGTTATGCACGTGACGCTAAATTAGTTTAAAGTATCACAAAAAGAAAAGAAAGCACGTGATCAGCATTTAATAAATTAAATTCTAAAAATTAATCTTTAAAAACTCACCAAAAATCAGAAAATAGAGGTAAAGATTCGAAAAAATATTTCATTTTAAAGGAATTTTTATGATATCTCTTGTGATATAAATTTTATAACCCTCAGATTATTATTTTGAATGCAAACTTAAAAGAATGTTCCAAAAACAGCTTAAAAATTTAATTTTAAAAAATCTAAGAAGAATTTTCAAGAAATCTTTCTTAGTGCACCCCCTACACTATAAGAAGAATCGCCATGCAAAATTTCAACCCATTAGGTCCAGCGGTTTGGTCTGTGCATTATCTGTCAGTCAGTCAGTTACGGAACTGTTATATCTATATATATAAAACAGTTCCGTAACTGACTGATTTATTCATTCACTGACTGACATACAACGCACAGACCAAACCGCTGGACCAAAAGAGCTGAAATTTTGCATGGGGATTCTTCTTATAGTGTAGGGGTGCACTAAGAAAGATTTTTTAAAAATTCTTCTTAGATTTTTTTAAATTACATTTTTAAGCTGTTTTTTTTACTTTTTTTAAGTTTGCATTTAAAATAATAATTTGAGGGTTATAAATTTATATCGCGAGAAAGATCATAAAAATTCCTTTAAAATGAAATCTTTTTCGAATCTTTACCTCCATTTTCTGATTTTTGGTGAATTTTTAAACATTAATTTTTAGAATTTAATTTATTAAATGCCGATCACGTGATTTCTTTTTCTGGTACTTCAAATAAATTTATCGTCACGTGCATAACAACTAAATAGACAAAAAAATATTTTTTTTCTTGCTAATGCGGCAGACGATTGGACATTATTTTGTCTATAAAAATACCCCGTACGATTTTTTTATAAATATATGTATTTTTTTCTACATCAATTGTATACATTGATCGTCGCATTTATTATAAATATATATATTTATTTTGCATTAATTGCATACATTGACCGTTGTATTTAATTTGAATGTACTCCGTAGCGAAGCGCGGGTTTTCAGCTAGTATATATATATATACAGTAGATGACACAATCGATACGCGGAATCACTCTAAATATTTATCGGTGACGTAATTTTTTTTCGGGCCTACAACGGAGAGACTCTTTTACAAACAGTGGTTTAAGGGGACAAGAAACTTTGGACCCCGTTTGTTTTAAATTTTCTATATTTTACTATATATAACAAAATGAGAATACTTAATATTTTTTGTACTACATTGAATGCACTTAGAATTCGCAAATAAGTATTTTGCGGAAGAATAAGACCTACTAATCAAATAATTCTTCAAAATAACTAGAATTTTCAAAAAGCTCCACGCGCCTTAATTTTCTTCTGATTTCTTCCGAATTTCTCACGATTGTTTATTACAGTGTTTGTCTCAAAACTCTGTATTATTCTTTGAAAACATATTTTTTCAAATTTAAAGACCGTGAAATAAAGTAGAGGCATGCAAAAATATAAAAAAATAACAGGCACATTTTGACTTTTGATTTACTAAAACAAAATTTAATGCACAATTGTGTTTATATATATATGGTAAACCTATATTAAAAAATTGGAGGTTTTTAAATTATATGGGATGCGCATGGAGCATTTTGAAAAGGAGACAGCATTTTTGAAAGATTTTTTTGAAAAGAAGGCATTTTTCTGAAAAAAAATTCCTTATTTTGAATTATAAGGTCTTAATTTTAGCAAAAGATAATATTAATTATTCCCTTTGTGATTATAGAGTTAAAAATTGAAAATTTAAAAAAAATTCGAGGTTGAAGGTCCTTTGTCTCCTTAAAACTTGGATGTGTAGAAAAGGCAAAAATCTGTTGGCAACGTCCTTAAAAATTCTGAAGATCTCCGAATATAGCATTGAAAATTTCACTACGCCAGCGGTGCCTAAACTGTAGGTCGCGACCCACGGGGCAGGGGGGGGGGGGGTCACTAAAAAGTAGGAGGGGTCGCGGCTAGTCTGAAGTAAATTTATAGCATGTTTAATAATTTAATTGTAAAATATGCTTTAAATTTTCTATAATCACATTTTAATATTTTTATCTATATTTTTTTTTTACATCTCAACAAACATGTGTTGTGACATTGTTAAATAAAGTTTCAAACAATGTCACGATAAGAACTCCTTCAGCTAAAGACTATACAGTAAAACCTCGTGTATACGGACTAACTGCGACCATAAGCAATCCGGATAATCGAAAATCCGGATAATCCGGGTAATATGGGTAATAAGCAAAACTAAATTCTTAACTAAGCAGACCGTGCATTAAGATAAAAAAAATCTATGTTTTTGTAACAAAATCACATAGTATTGTTTACGAGGCATTAAAAAATATTAAAAATAACTTTTCACATCATTTCTTAGCAAAGAATTGGTAAGTCTAGTAAAGCTTTCTTTAACTCAACAAAATGCATTTTGTAAGGTATACATAAGATTCGATTCACAAGAATCGAACTTTTGAGTGAATGAATTAAAGAAGCTGCTTGAGATATGCTAATTTCGGCATACGCGCTTGGTATAAATACCAAGCAGCTTGATTAATACAGAGGTTGAAGGAAGGTTGTTGTTAAGGTTGATAGATAAGCGAGAGGTAGCTACGAGGTAAGCAGTTCCAGGTGTTATCCTGCGCTTGTGCGTAGCAGGCCCAAAGTTTACGTGGCAGTACTGCTGGTTTGACTCTCTGCTGGTTTGTGAGTATTTGCAAAAAGTATTTCTATTGAATGTTAATATATATTCTGTACAAGTAGTACGTATTCTTATTGCTGTAAAAGAAAATTCTATATGTGCAACGAATTCAATAAACATTGTTTCATGTATAAACTGTGTTTGTATCAAATTCAATTAGAGTGCCACTTCAAATTATATACACCCAAGTCTGGGTAGAAGTAGCAATTCTCTATAATTTTATTACCATAATTTATTATACGTTCTATGCAGGAACTGCACATTGAGTCAAACTAAAAAGCGAATATTTGGCGTACTTGTAAGTTACGTTCTTACTATCATTGATAAAAATTATCATCTAATGTGAACATTAAATAAAAATAATGTCTACAAATTTGATCCGTTTTATCCGGGGATCCGGATAAACGAGGTTTTACTGTACTTACATTATGCTTCCATTTGCTTCTACCTAAGCGTGTAAGGCTTGGTTTACAAATATGGATTTTTAAAACAGTTTGTCAAAATTTCTCATATATTTTTCTTTTTTGAAAGCATTTTCGCATTTTTTTTTTAAATTTTTGTTTCTACGGAAAATTTTTCGTTGGGGTAAAGCGATTTTTAATTTAAAGAACGGGGGTCGTGGTCGAAAAAAGTTTTCGCACCACTGCCCTACGCTTAGGCCCCTTCATACAAAGTCGGAGTCAAGGCAAGTACTCATTAACGTCGTCAATATCGAAAAAAGCTTTTTTGATTTATTTATTTACCTGTACCTATTATTCGAGACAAATCCTATTATTTGACACACACACACACACACAAACAAACAAACAAACAAACAAACAAAAGTACAGTGGGTTGCCAAATTATTAGGGACACTACAGAATTTCCGAAATTTCGACATTTAAACATATGTTATTACCAAAAATAATTATTCTCATGTATTTCATCTTTTGTTATGTATTGCTGGCAACATTAGAAATACTTTTTACAAAGTGGCAACACCTGCGTGCATTACTCTGGAGCAGGCGATTTTTCTTTTTTGTAAGCATCTTCGTTTTTTTAAAAAAAAAATGTTGCTTCTACGGAAAATTTTTTGTTGGGGTAAAGCGATTTTCAATTTAAAGAACGGGGGTCGCGGTCCAAAAGAGTTTGCGCACCACTGCCCTACGCTTTGGCCCCTTCATACAAAGTCGGAGTCAAGGCAAGTACTCATTAAAAACGTTAATATCTAAAAAAGCTTTTATTTATTTATTTATTTACCTGTACGTATTATTCGAGACAAATCCTATTATTTGACTCACACACACACACAAAAAAAAAAAAAAAAGTAAATGACATCGAAATCAAAGCCTGTCTGACCTAATTCAGTAATTAATAAGCAGTGAAGGTAAAAGTTGAAACCTTTGTTCAGATTCTCACACATTTTGTCATTAAATTACAGCTTTTCTGCCGTTAAATTGGTTTTACGTGTGAGTATCTTTTTTTCTTTTTTTTCCGGCCGACGAACATCAATCGTTATTACATCACAAAAACGTGACACGACTCCAGTTTTAAAATCAGCTGACTGTGTAAAACATAATTACCCTCCGCAAGGAAAATAATAGGCATAGAACTGTGCAAATATGAAGCAAGTCTCTGTCTTTGTTGGACACCTGGCACTTGTATTTCTGAGGGTCGTTAAGTACCAAAGGAATTTATTATTTTATGTGAAAAAGGACGTGATTTAGATTATGCATAAAGTTGCTATTTCTGCTTGTTTGTATTAGTAGGATATCAGCAGAGATGGTAAAAACCATCTCTACCGGTATCGTCTAGAAAAGTCTAAAAAAGTCGTTTAATTATTGCTAAGGTAAACGAAAACTCTTAGTTATTAATGATTGAAATCTCATGTACGAATATATTGGATGTGAAAAGATCTCTAATGTTATTAACTTAATTGAAAAAACAGGCATTATCTATATATATAAAACAGTTCCGTAACTGACTCACTGACATACAACGCACAGACCAAACCGCTGGACCTAAATGGGCTGAAATTTTGCATGCTGATTCTTCTTATAGTGTAGGGGTGCACTAAGAAAGATTTTTGAAAAATTCTTCTTAGATTTTTTAAAATTGAATTTTTAAGCTATTTTAGTAACATTTTTTAAGTTTACATTTAAAATAATAATTTGAGGGTTATAAAATTTATATCACGAGAAAGATCATAAAAATGCCTTTAAAATGAAATCTTTTTCGAATCTTTACCTCGATTTACTGATTTTTGGTGAATTTTTTAAGATTAATTTTTCAATTTAATTTATTAAATGCCGATCACGTGATTTCTTTTTCTGGTACTTTCAATAAATTTATCGTCACGTGCATAACAACTAAATAGACAAAAAAATATTTCTTTTCTTTCTAATGCAGCAGATGATTGGATATTATAGAAAAAAAAAATATCCCTTACGATTCATATATATATATATATATATATATATATATATTACATCAATTATATACATTGATTGTCGTATTTATTATAAATATATATATATATATATGTTTTTGGCATTAATTGCATACATTGACCGTTGTATTTAATTTGAATGTACTCCGTAGCGAAGTGCGGGTTTTCAGCTAGTATAATAATAAAGGGACAGTGGACTTTCAAAATTGTGAAATTTGTCGAAAAATTCTATTTTTTTATTTTATTGAATTTTGAAACTACGGAAGAGTAGGAATGTGTTGCAAAAAGAATTTTTAATTTCTGCGATTACTTTCTTAGTTATAGGCATTTGTATTTAATTTAGATATTATGTTGTTACTAATAGCAATAACTTTAAATGTGTTTTTCTCAAAATAAAAATTTTCATGTCATACGAATATTCAAACGAATGTCATACGAATATTCAAACTGCTCCAGGCGTATTTCTAATTATCGTATTGCTTTGAAATTTAAGTTTTATATACTTAACTGTATATCAAATAAATCTTATTGAAAAAAATGCTTCATAGCTCAGAATTTTTAAATTTTGTACTTGAAAAGATGATTTATAGGTATTTTGCGTAATAAAAAGGGTGTCTCCATTATTATTATTTTTTTCTCTTTATATTTTTAATGAATGCTTAAGATAAGCAATAAGTTTCATTGTTAGTTCTATAAGGTATCCCGTAAATAAAAATTATATTATACTCAAAAGAAATGCGCATGGAACATTTTTAATTAGGCCAATTTTTGATATAATTAATAATTCCTAATTCATAAATTATTAATATTTCATCTTTAAATTTTAACCACTTTTACAGATCTATAGTACTAATCACATATTCAAATTTCAAGCAAATCCATTCAAAACAAAAAAAGTTAGGTTTGAAGGTCCACTGTCCCCCATAAGATCAAGTACAGTAAAACCTCGTTTGTCCGGCCGTCATTTATTCGGATCTCCAGATAATCCGGATCAGATTTGTAGACATTTTTTTACTTAATGTTCACATTAGATAATAAATTTAACTATGATAACAAGAATGTAACTATAAGTACGTCAAATGTTCGCTTTTTAGTTTGTTTCAATGTACAGTTCCTGCATAGATTGTACAATAAATTATGGTAATAAAATGCTTTTTGTTGAGTTCAGTTGAATTTTGTTACAAACCATAGTTTTTTATTGTCATAAATGGTAAGTTTGCTTAGTTAAAATATAGCTAAAATTAAATAATTCAACAGAGCAAAAAAATTATTATCGGGAAGAATGTATACCAAAAAAAAAAAAAAAAAAAAACAGAGAAATCACGCACTTAGGACTCAACGCACCATAAGGCGAATTTTCGATTGTCTAGATTGCCTATGGTCCCAGTTAGTCCGGATAAACGAGGTTTTACTGTAAGTTTAAATGATACGTAACAATTTTTATTTCTATACTAGACTAGCTGAAAACCCGCACTTCGCTACGGAGTACATTCAAATTAAATACAACGGTCAATGTATGCAATTAATGCCAATATATATATATATATATATATATATATATATATATATATATATAAAATAATATAAAATATATATATAAAATATGTTCTTTGGTTAAGTACTATTATTCAATCTTTATTCAATTATTAAACAATTCTTCTGTTTTTCATGGATTGTACGGTGTCTGAGTGTGTTTATTGTATAGATCATACTCATCGGAGACAATCCATTGGAGTTTAGACAGCATTGACACCGCTGATGAAGAAATGCTGTCTAAAACCTCTTTCATACTTTTCTTTTCATATTATTTGTTCCTGTCTGCAAGTAGCTTTAGAGCTATTACTGGTTTTCTCTTTCATCTTTTTCTTATATATATATATATATATATATATATATATATATATGTATAATAAATACGACGATCAATGTATACAATTGATGTAAAAAAAAACAAAGAATATATTTATAAAAAAAATCGTAAGAGATATTTTTAAAGATAAAATAATGTAGAAGAAAATATTCAAATCAAATCTAATAGGACACACTAAAGAATACAGTACAGTTAATATAGTACAATTTCAGGAACATATCCTTTACTGTATTTTAATATTTGTTTGGATAATGTCCAATAGTCTGCCGCATTATCAAGTGAAAAAAATATTTTTTGTTTTTTTCATTGTTATGGACGTGACGATAAATTTATTTAAAGTACCAGAAAAAGAAATCACGTGATCGGCATTTAATAAATTAAATTCTAAAATTTAATCTTTAAAGATTCACCAAAAATCAGAAAATGGAGGTAAAGATTCGAAAAAGATCTCATTTTAAAGAAATTTTTATGATCTTTCTCGTAGTATAAATTTCATGACCTTCAAATTATTATTTTAAATACAAACTTAAAAAAAGTTACTAAAACAGCTTAAAAATTTAATATTTAAAAATCTAAGAAGAATCTTTCAAAAATCTTTCTTAGTACACCCCTACACTATAAGAGGAATTGCCATGCAAAATTTCAGCCTTTTAGGTCCAGTGGTTTGGTCTGTGCGTTGTATGTCAGTCAGTCAGACAGTGAGTCAGTCAGTTACGAAACTGTTTTATATATATAGACTAGTGTAACCTTAGTCTTATATTATTCATAGGTTATGAAGAATTTCGGTTAATTCTGATATTGCTAGAAAATGAAGGTTTATTTCGTTTTAAGATAATTTAGTGAGATATTTCAATCTGTTCGTGCTACTGATAATTCGAGAATTATAACATTGAGAAATATATTATTTTGAGAAGTTGCTGTTGAATTTATGCCCCTTGGACGGAGAAATCAAAATCAGGTCCATTGAAGACTGCAGGACGAAGGGATATGGCCCTTGTTTAGCTCAAGATTATTGGGCACCACACTAGTAGGAGGCGACTGCTTACTCATTGCCACCTAATTTTGACCAGACACCCCCAAGGAGAGACATCTGGTGAGCTCGTACCCTCTTCCCACTCTTACAAACCCCACAAAAAGGACTTTACGTCCTATAGATTTAAGGGGACCGTTGACTTTTATTTGAGCAAATCTTTTTTATTGCAATATTGATTGTGTTAAATAAAACATATTTCTGTAGGATAATAGTGCCAAAATAGTTTTCTTTTCTAAGTAAAAAATCATTTATGAAGCTTCTACGAAATAAGTAATAAAGCTAAGTGTGGTAATGCACTTTAAATTTGTTTTACTCAAAACAGGCTTTACAAGGTTTTTAGATTTTTGTTTAAATGCTCCATACGACTTAATTTTTGTTAAAAATTCTAGAATTTGATTAGGAAGATTCCTGATACTGTTTACAAAGAAATCGGGCGTGCATTTTACAATTCGACATCATTTAGGTACGTAAGTTTGATTTATAACTTATTAAAAGGCAAAATTTTGATGAAATTCGGGATAGCATTCAGAAATATAATCTCCCAAAAATTAACTATTCAAGGTATTAAATAATTGATACCCAGATTTATTTGTAAAACAGTTTTAAGTGACTAAAATGTTAAAATCGAGGAAATATCTAAAAAAATTAAGCGCAAGGAGCGTATTAAAATTTTGTTTATAAATTTTTAATTTTTTGAAAATCTTAAAATTATAAGAAGATTGGAAATTTCTTTTAAGGTATTCTACGTACTTATAGTGGATTGTATATATGTACAAAATTTCATATCTCTATGATAAAAAATTAAAAATAAAATAAACTTTAATGTCCACCGTTCCCTTAACTTTCTCCTTATCCGGCTTAATCACGAGAGCATCCAGTGACACTTACCGGAATTTGAACCAAACACTCTCGGTGTTAAGTTCCGACGCGTTAACCAACAGGGTGCCCGGGTCCGTTTTGGGAAGTAATTAGACTATGTTGGATCGACTTAGAGAGTTTTAAATATTCGAACATTTGTCTTTATTTTTCAGAGGCTAATAGCTACATACCAAACTATCAACTTCCAAATCACACAGCCTTGACACAAATGAAATATCCTTCTATCAGCTGATAGGTCGAAATATTGATATTTGAAACCGACCTGCCTAAATGAGGAAAACGCTAAGAAATATAATCAAAAAGGGCCATAAGTCCAATCACTATCGTTCATACGTTTATTATTCTTTGAGTGATTTCTTCCCTGTAAAGAATTATTTTATTTTTTTTTATGGACTAAATGTTGTTAAATTTTCTATATCAAAGTGTTAGTACATAATTATGGATGAGTTAGTGTGTGTGTGTGCGCGAGCGCGAATTTAGAAATATAATGCAAATGTAAATCTATATTTATCCCTGCTTACAAATATAATTATAGTGTACTTTTGTGTCACGTTTATGTCAAATTTCGCACTTAAAACAAACTGTTATTTAAAGTACATTGTAATGCAAGGGACAAAATTTTCCATTTCGAATCAAGTTACATTTCGTTTCTTGAGAAGTATTTACCCCGTTTTAAATATATGTATGTTGTTTTAAATGTTAAAAAAAATTGCTACAAGTATTCTCTGAGGAACTGAGACCATCTAACTTAACGTACATAGTTTACCAATATTGTAAAAAAAAATCTTTTAAACCTAAGCTAAACATTAGCATTTTGATCCAAAGATTTAAGAAATTATTATTAATTCTCTTACCTGTGTTTTAACAGCGAAGCAGGGGCTCTCCTAAAAATAGAATAATCATATCAATATACTATTTTCATGCGAAAATATCTCTCTCTCTTTAGCAAAGAACATATTACAGCCAACGAAATATATTGTTTCATTCTGTAAGCAATGAAGCAGACACACGGGATACTGCTACGTACTGTGATGAGCAGCTCCACTATACTTATTAAAAATGTACCATAAGATGGGGTTACTTTGTGACTGCAGTGGTAACTTTGTGACACATAGTAATTTTTTCGTATTTCGGATCTTGTGTCGTGCCCGTGATACCCGGAAGGCAAAGAACAGCGCCAACAGATTGTCCGACATAGAGACACCTAGTGGCCAGTGTCCGAAGCTTCTGTGCGCTATTTGTCTTTGTGCGCTATTGATATCCAACTCTGCCTAAAAATCCCGGCATCAGATGAAGTAATAGTGTTTGTGTCCTCGAATTAAGTCAAATCGACGCTCAGAAAAATTATATTAATTTTTTTCCAGTGCAGAAGGTACTCATCCTTAAGACATTTATCCACACACAAGGATAATTTTTTTGATTATGTCACTGGGGGGGGGGGGCTGTGGGTAAGAGGAGCGCCCAATAGGTGGCCAGTGTATTGTTCATATCTGTTGTCAAGCTATTGACTCAAACTTCGGAAACTTTGTGTGCTGAAGGCTAACACCTTATACAACCAGCTACCACGGGTAATATTTTTTATTGTCAATATGTTGGTTAGATTGTGGAGTAATATAACTTTTGTGTAGTGATATTTACGAGACATATGAGAAAATAACCTTAATATCGAAAGGTGACGGGGTTACTTTGTGACACATTGACACTGTCACAAAATAAGCCACAAAGTCGACCCACCTCCTCCAGCCGCTCGAGGTTGCATTTTTCCGTCCTCTAAAACAGTGGTCCCCAATCCCCGGTCCGCGGACCGGTACCAGTTCGTGGATCAAATAGTACCGGGCCGCCCAAGGAACATTAAATTATTTCCATTTTATTTACTGTGGTGTATTTCTCTCGGGTTAGTGAGACTTTGTAGGGTTTGTGCTAATTTATACCTTTGTAACAAAAGAAATCTTGTAACTATTTTAAATTTGTTTATTGTTTAATAAACATTTCAAGATTATGAATTAAAATTGCAGTCATAGCCCCCCTCAGCGGGCCGCGGTAAAATTATCAAACGTTGACCGGTCCGCGGCGATTAAAAGGTTGGGGAGCACTGCTGTAAAATACCACCGGAGAGAAATAAGTATTGGCTATCTGGAATAAAACTACCCGGAGGACCAGAATGTGCCGAAAGACGAATTTCCTCATCTCAAATAACTGATGGCTGCCCTGGTCACCCGATGTTTCTTTGATGTCATAGATAAATCTATCAAATATCTGTAATAGGCATATATAATTGTGTATCAAGCCTTTGATAAGCGTTTTACTGTCTAAATTTGTGTCAATTTTTCCTCTTGGATATCAAGGCGAAAACACGGATTTCATCACAAAGTTTCCCCACTCGGCGGGGAAACTTTGTGACACATTTTAACTTTAATTTCTCAATGGTAATTAAAGATCCGAGTTAGCGCAATACATTACTACGTAAGGAAAGGGTGTACCAATGTTTTGCAATTGTTCGTTTTGGGCTGCTTTTGAAACTGATCGACTGGCACAGGAAAAAACTTAAAATCCGTTACTAAGTAACCCCATCTTACGGTATTGTTAAAAGTATGAAAAATGTAATATCCCTATACTGAGGTTATTATTTTTTTGTTTACTCCCACTTTTTGTTTGCCGTCCGACATCTCAAAAGTTTAGGACCAATGTATTAAAGGGAAAAAAGGATTAACAATTGAATCTAATAGAGCAAGAGGAATGAACTTCATTGAAATAATGGAGTTTTGACAGTCAAACATAAAATAGGTGGAAATGATATATTCTAGATATATTTTAATGAGGGTCCTAGATCTATTTCAGAGAAATTTTCAGTTATATCGCTATAATTTACTGCATGTTTAACGTAGGATTACGTTCCTCCATACCGGTCCTCCGGAAAGCAAAATTTCAGACGCTAAAACCGTCCGTCGTACCTCCCGATTTATAATTTTGGCAGCGCGCCAAACCCAGTTTGTATCACTTGGACAAGCAGTAAACAGTTAAACAGAAAAGTACCAAAATGCGTCAAAATTTTGACTTGCATATATGTATATATAGACATACGTACATATATATATAGATACATATATACATAACACATACATACATATATACATAACACATACATACATATATACATACAAAGACGTAAGCAACGACAAGTAATCCTACGTTAATAACGCAAGGTAGTTTCCTAGGAAGAGACTACCTTAATTTTTTTGGGGGGGGGGAGGGGGGCGCAAATTAAATTTTTTAGCGTGAAAGCTTAAAATCAGTAGAGCAAAAAAAAAATAAGATTTTTTCCCATTTCACCAAACATTAAAAATATTCAAAACACGCGAGAGTGACATTATTTTATTTATTTATTTTATTTTTATTTTTATTTATTTATTTATTTATTTGGGGGGTCAAATGTCGAATCACTGGTGGCGAGACTTTGCCTTTTGTTATTCGCCGCTGTATTTGCTGGCTACTTTTTTATGGGAGCAATAATTTTTTGGGGGGGGTGAGACATCATTGCTAAATTTTTGGCCCGGTTTACAGACTGAACGTGTTCCATATCCAGCCTACACACGGAGGTGTTTTAGTGGCGCTTGTCGGGATTCGATCCGAGCAACCTCGGCACCCAGAGAGGACGTGCTACCACTAGGCTACTTCAAACCCTATTTAAATATCGTATTAACTATTACATTTATATAATATTTTGCGGAATTAGTTTAATCAATTTTATAATCGAATATACATAAAAAAAACTTGAAATTAAAATTTAAAAAATAATTAAAACTTTTGAAATTCTTTTTAAAATGTGTACATGTTCCTCTGTTTGTATTTCTTTTGTAGAACTTTGAGGAATGCGTCAACTCTGCCTAAAAATCCCGGCATCAGATGAAGTAATAGTGTTTGTGTCCACGAATTAAGTCAAATCTACGCTCAGAAAAATTATATTCATTTTTTTCCAGTGCAGAAGGTACTCATCCTTAAGGCATTTATCCACACACAAGGATAATTTTTTCGATTATGTCACTGGGGGGGGGGGGGGGCTGTGGGTAAGAGGAGCGCCCAATAGGTGGGTTAGTATTGCTCGTGAGTACAGGCAATCCATGCCTTAGCTGGAATAATCAGCTGGTTCCACGAACTACTTACTTGGTACTCAAATCCAGTGATGCGCAAATTGTCGGTCGCGACCAACACTGGTCTTGAATAAAATAGGAGGTGTATTTTTATACTATATATCTTTATTTATTACGCAATATTTTTATTCAATATTTTTATATTATGTATTTTTATTTATTATTCAATATTTTTACTCAATATTTTTATATTATATGTTTTATCTATTATTCAATATTTTTATTCAATATTTTTATATTATATATTTTTATTTATTATTCAATATTTTTATTCAATATTTTTGTTCAAAATTTTTATATTATATATTTTTGTTTATTATTCAATATTTTTATTCAATATTTTTGTATTGTATATTTTATTTATTATTCAATATTTTTATTCAATATTTTTATATTATATATTTTTATTTATTATTCAATATTTTTATTCAATATTTTTGTTCAAAATTTTTATATTATATATTTTTGTTTATTATTCAATATTTTTATTCAATATTTTTGTATTGTATATTTTATTTATTATTCAATATTTTTATATTATATATTTTTTATTTATTATTCAATATTTTCATATTATATATTTTTTTTATTATTCAATATTTGTATATTATATATTTTATTTATTATTCAATATTTTTGTATTGTATATTTTTATCTATTATTCAATATTTTAATTCAATATTTTTATATTACATATTTTTATTTATTATTCAATATTTTTATTCAATATTTTTATATTATATATTTTATTTATTATTCAATATTTTTATTCAATATTTTTATTCAAAATTTTTATATTATATATTTCTATTTATTATTCAATATCTTTATTCAATATTTTTGTATTGTATATTTTATTTATTATTCAATATTTTCATATTACATATTTTTATCTATTATTCAATAAACTACTAAAATCTATCTGTTTACCTAAGAGTTGTTGTTGTTCTTAATGCCCTCTGACCGGAAGTTCCAGACCCGGTCCATACAGGCTTCGGGCTGAGGGGTGCGGATCCGGTTTATAATGGCACCACAAGGTGTCCGTCTTGGCCAGGTGCCACCACAATTTTGACCCTAGCACCCCTATGTGCGACATATGGGGGATCGTACCTTCCCCACCCACTGACCTCAAAGAAGGACTTTTCGGTCTACGGATTTAACGTGCCCATATCCGGCTTAGACACGAAGATATTTTAATGGCGCTTTTAGAGATTCGATCCGAGCACACCCAGTACCGAAAGCCAACACGCTACCACTAGGCTACCTCTGCCCTTATACAGTAGTATACAGGTCTATTTAGGTCCACATGGAGGAAAAGATGACATAGATGACTCCCCGTGCATTTATTTAGTATACTTACAGACTATTTTAAGTGATAGTTTTGTCGAAAACCGGGACTTTTGTAGCTGTGACATAATTAATCAGACGCTTAAATCTGTTAAGTAGTGGCGATATACTACATTAAAGCAAATACTTTACGAAAAGGGGTCTAATCAGTTCATTTACGGACTTTACGGTCTAAGGATTTAACGTTCCCATATCGGGACTAGACACGAAATAAGGTATCAAACTGTCTCCAAAGTCTACATTGCTTCCAGTCGCTTTTACCTATATGTGCGATACTGGGATTTCAAAATGAGTAGCTATTATAACCAAACGACGATGGTATGATAGTGGCATTCTCAAATATTTCACTCGATATTGAACAAATACTGTAAGAGATCCTGTTTCACCCTTCCAGTTGATAATTTTTCTTGTTCAGTTTTATATAGATAAATGAAGTTTCTAATTTTCAGTGTATTAACTTACGTCGTGGGATAACATGATATATATATATATATATATATATATATATATATATATGTATGTATGTATGTATGTATGTATGTATGATGTGTGTGTGTATGTATGCATGCATATATATATATATATATATATATATGCATGTATGGACAGGTTTTAATTCACTGCCTCAATTGATTTTCTCTTTTCAGGATGTTACACTATGGCAGATACTATAGTTTAGTAGATCAGGTAGTCATGCAAGAACTCTTTGGAATGGAAATTATTTTGCTCACATCATTTTAAACCAGGGGAGGGCAATTGTTTGGGCCGGGAGGTACTTTGTGCAAGCGGAATTTTGTGGAGGACCGCACCTTTTAAAATTATTGCATTTATTAGTTAACTTTGCCTTTCAGAAAAGGTATAAATTGTATCATAAAAATCAATAAATATGAATTAAATAAAATATTAGCAGGTTTTCTGGCTGTCTTTGCCAGTTTTTCTGGGTGTCTTGGTGGGCCCCAAAAAAAATCTGTAGCGGACCGCATGTGGCCCGCGGGCCGCTATTTGCCCATCCCTGATTTTAAACCATTACACATACAATTGATATATACTTTGGTAAGTACATACTCTTTTGTTTGTTTTATACAACGAATACACTTTCACACAAAACACTGCCAACTCAAATAAGTAAGTAATACCGCCGCCGTCTACACCCGAAGGTTATACGGCCCTTCAATAATAAAACTAATCATCCAGACGGCAATCCAGCCCAGCCGGGTCAAGAAGTTTTTCTATTTGCAATTCGTTTATGTGTTTTGTTTTTTTTAATCTGAGGGGCTATCCACCTTCTCCTTGTAGGGGGAAGTGTATATTCATAAGTTCCTGCATAATATTCTTGATGTACCTTCTACAATAATAATCCGTAAATAATTTACTAGGGGCCCTGTCTTGAAAGCCCAAAGGTAAGTTTTTTCGTGCTTCAGCACATTTGCTACAATTGTATATACAGTGCTTTATAGTTTGTATATTGCCACACTCACAAAGATCTGTTTTAGCAAAAAATCTGTTTTGATAGATTCCTATACAGCCATGTTCAGTTATTGCTTGATTAACAAGGAAATCTGCCGACAGTCTTTACGTAGAAACTCTAGGGAATACCTCAAATACTTTCCTTCCTACACTGCTTCTCTCCCAATTTTCTTGCCATATATTTATGTAATAATTCTTAATTTTATTCTTAATCTGTTCTGTAGTTAATTTATAATTTCCTGTGATTTCATTCAGTGTTGTTGCTTGTTTAGCTGCTGCGTCTACCATCTCATTTTCATTAATGCCACAGTGGTCTTTAAACCAGTGTAAGTTTACTGCTATCTCATGACTTTCTATTAGGTTTTTTATATTTTCAATCCTATCGCCCTTAAAATAATATGCGCAGTGTACTTGCAGTGTACTTCTAGAATCACTGTATATGTCGATTTCCTGTATTCCTTTAGCCAACTCAAATAAGCACTCGCAATATATCTAATTGCATCTCACAGTTATTCCTATTAATGCAATACAAAAAAAAAATATATTATCTCGCTACATTCCATCGCAATACAGTGTATTACACAACACATCCAATTACGGAACTCTTTGTAATCTAAACCCGTTTGTAACCCTACAATTACGAGTCAATACGGATAGCCCGCCATTCAAAGTAAATTTCTGTAGGAACGCATGTCTATCTTGTAAAACATGTTACGAACGAAAAAGTACATAATAAGATTCTTTTTTTTTTCCTCATTTCAAAGATGCTGCCATTTAAATGATTGGAAAACGTACTTTTCCATTTCCTATACTTTCTCCGGCGCCCTCCCAAATATGAATATTTTATTACCCGAATGAACACAATCCGCAGCGAACGCAAACAAATACTAACCTCCTCTGACAACCAGACTTGAAATGTAAACACGACACTTCTCTACACTTTCCCAAATTCTGTAAGTTTCCCGTTTCCGCGTAACGCTAATCGCTAAGAGGAACTTAACCCCTGACACCCTCTCCTCCCTCGCCCCCCTTTATCCAATTTCTCCCTCCTTAGAAAAGAGTTGAGGGAGGGGGCTTCCAAAAGGAAATCTCCAAAATTAATGTACCTAAAAAGAAACCCTTTTCAGACGACGATATGTTATATCCGCACTCTTTACCTTCGGCGGAGGAATCCTCTTTCTTGGCCATTTTACATCACTTCAAAAAAGTTCTTAAGTTTCAACTTTTACTGCGCGAGACGAGAAATAAAGAAAAAGAAGAAAAAAAAAATTTCTACAACTTTCTACTCTCATTTCTGCAGATCTCCCTTTTCTTCTCGAAGGTGGGGGAGGGAATTCCAAAGCATTTTCCGAATTTTCTTTACTATTTCTTTCCCCTTTTTTTATTCTTTCTTTCTTTTTTCATCTTTCCTTAACCCTTAGTTTTGTTTGCCTTGAATGTACGATTGTGTGCGTGGCTGCAGCAAATACAACACCCTCCTCACCCCCCCCCCCCAACTTTTTCATTCTTTTTTTTTTTTTTTCGGGAACCAGAACCAGAACTGGTATCTGGTTTCGGTTCGTCTCGCGTTGCGCCATGCGCCTGTGCGGAAGAAGAGCCATCCCCAATATTTCTTCCTTCGTGGCAACATTAGCCGCGAGATCTGGTGTCTCATTAGTTGCCCTGGGCCGAGTTGTATACCTCCTGCTCCGCACCAGTGTCGGGTTTCGTCAGCGGCGCTTCCATACGATACGGGCTATTTTATACCGACTTAATACCTCCTCTGGATTTTAACCCACACATCAAGCGCTGCGCCTGTAAAACAAGATCTAGGAAAAGGGTTTGGATTTCCAATTTGTTATTGTGCAGCCCATAAAAAGTGAGTTGTTTATTATTTAATTAAATTAATGGCACTCGGCGTGAAAAAAACCACTGCGGGAGCAGCAACAACAAAACAAAAAAAAATACGCAAAATCAATACGTAACCTTCATAGAATTTCATTTCTCGAAACTTTTTGACTCGAAATTCTATGCTATATGGCATTGCTGAGCACTTTGGAAACGTATCCGCACACAAAATAAAAAAGGTGTTTGAATTATGAAATATCTGTCATAGATGTGAATGCGGTTATGGTTGTGAATTTCCTTGTTACTAACTGTAACATAAGACTTGGTAAGTTTTAGCGGGGCATTGCTAGGTGATATAACGAAGTGCTCGAAATTCACTTGTTCGATTACTGAGCTAAGGGTTTGTTTTTTTTAAAGAGTGTGATTAATCGAGTGCCACGATTATAGTAACTGAACGAAAACCAAGTATCCATTCGCTTTTGGCGGTAAAGAATGGGAGATTAGTTTGAGAAAATCTACTGGAGTCGGCGAAAAATACAGCGTCAATGCATATAAAGAAGGCCTGTCACAAAAGAAACAGATATCGAGCTTAGTCATCGTGTCGGATAACTATTTGTCTTACTGTAACGTCTGAAGCTTAATTTATATATATATATATATATATATATATATATATATATATATATATATATATATATATATATATATATATATATATATATACAGTGATTTCCGCTTATAAGAATCACGTTTGTTATTAATGTTTTTGATTCTTATAAGCGGTTGATTCTTATAGCCGAAATTTAGGTTTTTGGACAGGAACACACACACACCTATATATACATATATTAGATAATTTACAATAAAATACTCTTTAATTTACGTTAATTATCTTTTATTAAAATTATTTTTATAATTTTAAAAATACAACTTAATTTCTATACCTATATGTAGATACACATGATTGTAGTAAGAGAAGAAAAAAATCCAATATTTGTTACAACATACCTGCTTAACAGTTTAACATTTCCACTACAGGAAGGGTGCAAGAAAAAGTTTTCTATGGTAGTTTGACGTAATGAAGTTTACAGGAGGCTGTTTATACCTCTTTCAATACCAATAGTCTCAGGCCAAGATTCGCCTTCTAGCTTACGTTTCACGGTTTGATAACGTGCTGAATCTAATAATGTCGCGTTTTCCTAAGTGATAGTGGACACTTCCCCGAATATTTATATGTTTCAGGGTTCAGGAAGCCGCAACCAGGATGTGGGAGGTGGGAAAAAGAGTCCCTGTCTTCGTTTGTCAGTGGAAAAAGTGAAATCGGATCCGCACGGGTAGGACACCCCTGGGTCAAGCTAATAGGACACTGTTTAGCTAAAGTGTTTAAGGGGAAACTATTATGTTATGTCTAACAAAGAAAGGTATGCATTTTACGACTGAATTCCATCCCATTTTATCACTCTTTCTTTTAAAAAGAATAAAGAAAAGACTTCGTACCTTTGGAGGGATTAAGTAGCTTTTTTGGAAAAATGAAAGGAAAGCGAAGAGTGTAAACTAATTCTTAAAACCGGTCGATTGATTCTTTAAAGCGAAAATTTTAACATGGAAATAATACATTTGTTTTTGTTTTTGCGATATTGATTCTTATAAGCGGTTGATTCTTATACGGTTGATTCTTATAACCACTGATCACTATAAGCTGTGGTTACTGTATATATATATATATTATATAGGCCTAGAATCTGAGATATCCACGGTGCAAAAAATAGCTTTTCCTGTAAAGAAAATACAAGAATTGTCTATATTTCAGCTTAGCAATGGGTGTCGTAGACTCCATGGTTTACCTGTTTTAACAACATGGTCTACCTTTGTTGACTCCTCCCACATTCCACGAGATTTTTTTTTATGTTTGGCAACACGCAATTAAGTTTTGAGTTTATTCTTTTCTTTTTTTTATAATATGTTAGTTAAGATACGGCACCTGTTAGTGAGCCTTTTTTCGGTCCCGTTTTTACGACGGGAAGTATGTAACTTTTCTCAAAATTTGTAAATATAGTGAGTGTATGTGTGTAATATCTAAACAGGATTAAATATTTTAATATATATCGAGACTATTTAATTACATCAAGCAAGAGCATAAGGATCTATCTCATCTAAGGCAATTCAGGTAAGATGGTTCAGGTAAACGGTCATTAGACCATTCAGACCAATTCAAACAAGACAAATTCAGACCAATTCAGACAAATTCAGACCAATTCAAACCAAGACAAATTCAGACCAATTCAGGTAAACGGTCTGACAAGATTTTGCTTACCTAATAATTTCGAAAAGTCACTTCGAAATATTTAATTTTGAGACTTGGGCGGAGTGACAACAATGGGTAAAGTGTGACGACCGTCTGCCGGGAGTGATAACTGAGCTACGCGCGTCTGGACTTCAAAGCCAGCTACCTGGATACTAGACAATCCCGGCGATGAAAGAAAATCTCATATTGCGAATTCCATCCCTTATAATCTTTCCCACCTTGTTTTCCTATCAATTCAGATGTTTTTTTAAGGCCAGCGACATAATGTATTTGTTGGTTATTTTACTAAATTTAAATTATTGTCGGTTATTTTATTACATTTTCCCAGAGGCATTTTTTTTCTAACTTGGAAAATTTTGCTTTTTCCTCACACGGGGCTCACCAATGTTTTCTCCGATGGTCGAGCGGCACTGTAATGACTGTCTGACAAGATCGGGATTGAACATTACATTCAGGACTGTAAAGCCAGCGTCCTGCGGGCTAAACCATTAAGCGATGTGGGGAAATCTCATGTTGTGATTTACAGGCTTCGTGTACTTGAAGTAATGTTGTTGGGGATGGTGGACTTTCAAAATACCAAAAATCG
Source organism: Dolomedes plantarius (assembly GCA_907164885.2). Lineage (NCBI taxonomy): Eukaryota > Metazoa > Arthropoda > Arachnida > Araneae > Dolomedidae > Dolomedes > Dolomedes plantarius. The sequence continues at coordinate 192,345,822 of OU015493.1, forward strand.
AACAAAAATTGGATTTTTTTTGGGGAGTGTATTAATATTTTTAAAATATGTAAATATTAGAATAAAATGCACTTAAGGGGACAGTGGACTTTCAAAATTGTGAAATTTGTCCAAAAATTCGATTTTTTTATCTTATTGAATTGTGAAACTACGGACGGGTAAGAATGTGTTGCAAAAAGAATTTTTAATTTCTGTGATTACTTTCCTAGTTATAGGCATTTGTATTTAATTTAGATATCATGTGGTTACTAATAGCAATAACTTTAAATGTGTTTTTCTCAAAATAAAAATTTTCATGTCATTCGAATATTCAAACTGCTCCAGGCGCATTTCTAATGATCGTATTGCTTTGAAATTTAAGTTTTATATACTTAACTGTATTTCAAATAAATCTTATTGAAAATAATTATGCTTCGTAGCTCAGAATTTCTAAATTTTGTACTCGAAAAGATGATTCAGAGGTATTTTGCGTAATAAAAAGGGTGTTTTCACTGTTATTATTTTTTTCTCTTTATATTTTTAATGAATGCTTAAAATAAGCAATAAGTTTTATTGTTAGTTCTATAAGGTATCCTGTAAATAAAAATTACCATATTATATGCAAAAGAATTGCGCAAGGAACATTTTTAATGAGGCCAAATTTTGACATAATTAATAATTCATAATTCATAAATTATTAATATTTCATCATTTAATTTTAACCACTTTTACATATCTATGTTACTAATCACATATTCAAATTTCAAACAAATCCATTCAACATAAAAAAAGTTAGGTTTGAAGGTCCACTGTCCCCTTAAAATATGTAATAAAAAGTAAAATGAAAATTTGGTGGCTTTAGAAAAGTAAATATTAAAGGTAGGTGAAAAAAAATATCTTTTAAATGGCTTTTTCTCAAAATGAGTCATTTCCAGATTTGTATTGTCTTTGAATTGCTCCTTACGTCATAATTTTTGACAAAATTTTATAAAATTTGTAATAAAGATTCCTCTAATACATTAAAATATAGTTGTGTGTCCATTTCAGGTTTCGACATCATTCAGATTATCAAAGTTTAACTTAAGACTAAAAAAAAAACAAAAATTTCACGAAAAATCAGAGTATAAGCATAAAAATATTTCCTAAAAATTAACAACTCCACGAAAGAAGAAAGTAATACATAACTCCGTTCAAAATGTATTTATAAGCAATATAAACGCAAAATTAGAGGGGGGGGGATTAAAAATTGGTTCGCAAGGAGCATTTTAAAAAACATAATAAAAATTTCAATTTTAAAACATAGAATTAAATATTTAAAATATTTATGAAATTTTATAGGGTGTTTGATATAGTTATACTTTATTGAATATATATGCAAAATTTCCTATCGCTGAGGTAAAATTTTCAAAAATCGCTTTGTAATGTCCACTATCCCCTTAATTAAGTAACGGTATTGCGGGTAACAGCAAGGTCAGACGGCAAATTCTTTAACCCTCTCGTCAAGTTATTTACAATTCGGAACCATTGTCAGACCCAGGGTTAAAAGGTGTGAACTTTAATTTGATATCCAACAGAAATTAAGGGATTTTCGACCGACGTAAAGGGATTTTTGTTTCTCTTTCGGAGGGAAAAGATATAGGGTTTCTTAACCACATGACACGATAGCCCAGAGGTTGCAAAATCGACCCTCGAAGCCAATGGTTTATTTAATGAAAAAAAGGGAATTGTTCTTAGTTCTATGTTTTAGTGGAAGAAAGCACCGTATTTTTTCGAACAATAAGACATAAAAAAACATAACTTTTTACATAAAACATACCAAGTTTTTACATTAAAAAATCGACTTAAAACTGGGGTGCGTCTTATAGTCCGAAGGTAACATTAAAATAAAATGAATATTTATATATATATATGTCATATTTATTTTATATATATTATTTATTATTTTTTATTATACACTGAAATGCCACTGAATTAGGGATACCTACCTAGTAACGAGTTGGGCCTCCTCTGGCCTTGATAACGGCTGCCACACGACTAGGCATAGATTCAACAAGTTTCTGGAAACGTTCCACGGGAATGGCTTGCAAAATATTGGCTAAATCTGTCCATAATACAGTAAGGTTCTTTGGTGCTGTGTGATGGCCTTTCACGCCTTGTTCCAAAACATCCCAAAGATGCTCAATAGGATTTAAGTCTGGGCTTCTAGGTGGCCAATACATGACAGAGAAGTCAGAGGAATGCTCATCCAACCAGCCAGTAGTAAACCGGGACTTGTGAGAGGTACAGTTGTCTTGCTGGAAAACTCCATTACCGTACGGATAACAGAACAGCATAAACGAAAGCGTCTAAATCAGGCAGTTTACCCATACTGGCAATTCCAACAACTAATTCAGAACAACCACAGTACGCGCTATATATGCAGTTACCACAGCGCCCTCACTGGCGCATACATGATGCGCAGCGCTACACAATTTGCATAGGCTTTGCTATCCCTAATTCAGTGGCACTTCAGTGTATATATATTTTATCTTTATTAAGCAAGAATTTGAAAATAGCTTTATGTACTTAACAAAATACAAAACCCTCTTTCCTGAAAATCCTCCCATAAATCTGAGTCGCATCTTATGGTCCGAAAAATACTGTATATGATAAAATACGATAAATGTGTGGCAGAGTGACCAACATTGAAACCTCTACTGATATTACGCAATAAGGGGGAACAATAGATTATGATTATACGAGACTATGATTATACAAGATTTTGATTAGTAATGGGTTTACAAGGTTTTTAGTAGTTTGCAATTTACAATATAGATTTCGTACAAGTCAACTGTATTTCAAACAAGGGAAATTTTAATAATCTGAGGAATTGCGGTAGAGAGGTCATTATTAATGGTTTTTATAGAGATTTAAATTTCTTTCCAGATTCCGGGAAGCTTATAGAGTAATAACTATATTATATTAATAGTTATGCAGTTCCTGTTTTGATATTTATTTTCTTTCATATGGGCATAGGAGAATAGGAATTACCTAAATATGCTGCTCTACGAGATGTTGCCACAGCTCGCAAACTGGACTCACTTTGACGGACTGATCTAATGATCTCCTGCCAGGAGTGGAAATGAACCTATAACCTCTGGACTTGGGGGGCAGTGGCTTAACTCATAGCCTATTATGGATATGAAAGGCAAATTCATCTTCCAAGTACCATCCATCATGTATAGCCACGGTTTCGTTTTGCGGCTAGCGTGCAAGATGTTGCTTGGACGCAAGGCGTTGCCTGAAAACAATTGTTTCCAACGATGGTTTTTCTCCACGATAATTATTTTTGCATCTTATTGTCTCACGGTACGCAAATAGCCCTTCCATGGTCGACCGCCTCTGTTCTTACCACTTGTTATGTGTGAACTCCCGATCTTAGAACTTAGAAGTCAGCCTTTTGACCATCCAGGCGATGTAACGGAATCTCATCTGTTGAATATTTATTATCCACTGCAATGCTCTTTTAACAAGATAGTGTCCTTTTCATCTTTTACTTCGACGTACGAAACAATCTTAAAAACTTTCCGCTGCATCCGATAGGTTGGGTGTCGGTGAAGTAACAGCAAGTTCATCCGACTTGGCATAATTTTTTTTTTCCCATTTTTGAGGGGGCACAGAGAAATTGGCGGTTAATTACAAGAATCCCTACACAACCTGATGGAGTTACTCTCGTAAGAATTTGTGGATAAATGTTTACAGGAATGTGGGTCACAGTGTCGAGGTTAAGTTCAAGGAATGTAGCAACGTTTATAGAAAATATTTCCAGCCTCTCAGGGACTAAACGTAACCCGATTATCAGTACTGAACACCAATGTTTGGCCCAACCTGTATTGCTTTATTAATTTTTCGTCCCATCATATCAAAATATAGTTTTTAAAGGCAATTATGCTCAAATTTTAATCGAATTAAGGCGGCGCGTTGGTTGCAGATCGACATACTTGCAGACTGACATGCGTTAAGCTGTGAGGAATTTTCCTATAGCTATTTTCTAATTACGCCTGACCAAATCCATATTTTTAATCTCAATTTTTAGCCCCTAAAAGCATATCTTAAAATACAGAGGGCATATTTTCAAAACAAAACAAAAATTTCATTTACTATATTCAAAAATTTATTTCAATTTCCTTTCAATAAACAGCAACACATAAATAGACTCTAGAGAATTAGTTACTGAACATTTCCAAAATTTGAGGAACTACGTGCTTTTTAAGTTTTAAATTTCATGTTCAAAAAGCAGAACTTAGAATTATGCATTTCCTAATGTGTGATTAGGAAAACACATAGAGGAAAGTTCTTCATCGCTTTACATGGCAGTTGAAAGTCTAAGGGGTCAAATAATGCGCAGCCGGAAAGAGGAAAAAATATTATTGACCTATGTACCACTGTCAGTAGCTTTTGCATGAGTGGAAGAAATAAAAACCATAAAGTTTTTGAAGCTTTCACCAAAAGAGATATCACTAAAAGTAAACATTCTCATCTTCACTTGTAAGCATACCTCTCTGCCCCCGACTTAAGCAAACAGCAAAGTATGGCCCGCCCCCCCCCCCCCCACTTGAAATCATTTAATTTGTTCGGGGGCCATTAGAATGTCATTTCTACCACACATTTCTACATAAATCGATCCATTTGCACCTCGGAATATTACAGTTTAATCAAGGGTATAGAAACAAGGGAATTTATTTTTCCTGCTATTTTGACAGATTTACAGATTATTACATATTGACTATGCCACAATCTTCACCGATAAGCCTTACAATGACATGAGAGCAATCTACGTGCCAAAGTGTATTACTATCATCTATCTTTCACCTCATATCAATATGAGTAAGTATATATATATATATATATATATATATATATATATAATAAATAGTTGAAAGAGAAAACCAGTATGAGCACTAAAGCTACTTGCAGCCAGGAACTAAAAACATGAAAAGATAAGTATGAAAGAGGTTTTAGACAGCATCTCTTCGTCAGCGGTGTCAATACTGTCTAAAAACCAATGGATTGTTTCCGATGAGTATGATCTATACAATAAACAGACTCAGATACTGTACAATCCACCGTACAATAACTGTAGAAATGAATAAAGAATTACTTAACCATAGAGCACCAAGCCTGGCGCTAGACAGAGTGGAAGTTAAGAATAAGTAACCGCAAGATAACTGACGTCACAAAACTTGCAACCATGGAGATTATGGAAACACAGAAACTGACCTACTATGGATACTGTGTTTTAGGACTATTAAACCTTTATTAATTTAGTTTTTTATTATTTTTACTGAGAGTTATTTTATATCTTATTTTAATTTTTACTTAAGATTTTAATTTTATTTTCATTTTTTTATTTTTAGTAGTTATTTTTTCTAATTTTTTTATTATTATGATTTGCTTATTAATTACAACAGAACAAACTATTCATTAAAACTAAAACAACCAATTATGTGTTTGGGTAGACTTTCGGGGTAATAATTATGTGTTAGCACAGCTATCAAGTCTAAAATATGCTTATTCCTATTGTCTTTAGAACATAGCCTATTTATACGAACTAACTGATGTACAATAATGTTATTAAAAACAGATTTATGTAAACAGGTTAGGTAATTTTGAAATTTAACAATATTAAAATTATAGTCAGATCTTTTGTGATATAAGTCAAAAGTAAATTTGCTATGAGAATTTAATTTAATGTTAATATCTAAAAAGTTTACATTAATATTATCTTGACTACTTTTAATTAGTTCCAGATTAGGAGGGTAAAAATTTAAGTCTATAGGGTTATTACTTTTATTAATTACTATTATATCATCTATATATCTAAATATATTGTAATTGCTATTTTCTATATTATTAATTTCAAAATAATATAAGTATAAATTAGCTAGCATACTTGAAGCAATACCACCTTGTGGTACACCTTTGGACTGTAAGTATATACTATTATTATGAACTATGTAATTATGCTTAGTTACAAAATCTAGGAGCCTATTGAAACGAGTTAGTTTAATTTCGTTGCCTAAGTATTGAATATTATTTTGTACTAACTTTATGATTATTCTATTTAAATCAATTATATTGATATTATTAAATAGATCTTTAAAATTATAAGTTACTATTGTTTTACAATTATCTAATGTTTGTAGTTTTCTAATTAGACTAAAGCTATTATCAATTATACCACAAACACCAGATGTTATATTTTTATAGATTAATTTAAGGTAATTAATATTATATATATATATATAATACATACGGGTGGTTATAATTAAACTTCCCCTATAAACAGCATCCTACAGCTGAAAGGGGTGAATGGATTGTAACCACATTGAATATATAAACTATACACGAGATATGCTCACGGAATTTCGAAAAAAAAAATTAGTTCAAGACTGTCCACCAGATGGCGCTTTTCATGGAAAAACATTAAATTTAACGAAATAAATGACCAAAACGGAATACATAATCAATTTGAACAATTTGACTAGTTTTTCATCACCTTGTCATCGAGCCACATTAAAGAAAGAGGCAAGGAAATAAATAACTACGCCATTGCTTTTGAGGGAAAAAAAAACAGTTGATTTTGCAGAAACAGGTACAGATTATGACGATGTGTCACAAAAGGAGCAGTTGTTAATCGTGTCTAGGACGATGTAAGGAAGTGTGCTCAATGTGACCGCCGCCAGTCACCTGCAAAATTTCAAGGCGATGGACAGCGTGTTCAACAGCAGATCGTAACTGATCAGTTGTGATGAATCGTTCGATGACAAGGTAACCAAAAACTAGTCAATAAATGAACAAATTGTTTATGTATTCCGTTTTGGTCGTTTGTTTTGTTAAAATTTAATGTTTTTCCAGGAAAAGCGCCATCTGGTGAACATTTTTAATTTTTTTTTTTTTTTTTTTTTTTTGGGGGGGGGGGGAGCGAAATTCCATGAGCGCATCTCGTGTATATTCTATATACCCAATGTGGTTACATTCCATTCACCCGTTTCAGCTGTAGGATTCTGTTTATAGGGGATGTTTAATTATAACCACTCTGTACACACACCATATATATATATATATATATATATATATATATATATATATATATATATATATATATATATATATATATATATATATATATATATATATATATATATACATACATGCATATATATATACATACTTACATACATATATATATATATATATATATATATATATATATATATATGAGGACCAAGCATGCTTCAGAACTAACTCTGGGAGTACCACCTGACCAAGACATGCTGTATGGCACCCCAAGCCCACGGTCAGGAAAGCGGAGATGGGCACCGCCGGCCTTGGTCCACAATGACTGTTGCGCCAATGAGTTTAGTTTAGGTTAGATTAGTTTATAATGTATATGTTGACTCGATTTCCAACACATATTTTTTCAATTTTTTACTATGAATAATTTTACATTTTTTCACGTTTGAGAAACATGTTCATTATAATACGTAGATGGAAATGCAAAAATCCAAAGATTTTAAACAGATTCACCGAATGTGCAGGGCTCTCTTAAAAGAACCCTTGGCGATGTTATGCTGCAATTACCGCCAAAACATGCTCAACATACGTTTAAATGCTTGGTAATAGAATCATTTTGAGTTTTCACGATGTGCGAAGAAAGATAAGAATAACCTGCTCAAATATATAATTTTAATTGTTAGAATTATCGCTTGCAATTTAGAAGAACGTTCGCAAAACATGTCCACAAGACGACCAGTAATGCATTTGAGCAAGTATAAATCTATGTGTGTATAATTCATTGATTAGATATTAATCAGAATCCATTAGTATTATTTGCACAGGGTGGAGTGCTGTGTCTCTCGTTAGAAATTGTGTGGCAAAGGCGTGGTAACGGAGGGCGTGTCGGTAAGTGTTGGTGGATCTCAATATTTCTTTCACTTTGACAGACTGTATTGCATCTTTATTGAATATATCATTTTCTTCTACAGCAACACGTACATGGGAAGATGGATGTTGCTTGGTTATAGTTAAGACATCAAAAGAATTTCTTTTTAGAGTTAATGAGCTTTTGTTTGAATTACCTTTCTTGTAAATGTGCAAGCACTATTCTTGGGGGATGAATTAATTCGTTGTTGAAGCTTTGCTAATCGAGTTGGCCCGATTGCCTGTTAGAGAAAGGGAAATAAGATTTAATCTAAAATTTTATTTTCAACATACCGAGCAAAGAATAACCTGAAGTCATTTAGTGATGGCCCACTCAACGCTTGGAGTTTAAAAGAACTTTTTTTTATGTCTGCTCGACTAATTGCTAAATGCATATTGATTCAGCTAACAGTTTGTCAAATATTTAGTCTAAACATTTTCTCAACGAAAACTAATGTAACTCCGGAAAAGCAGTACCTAATATCACAATCTTAGCAATATAGCTTTCGCTTAATCCCATGTGGAATTTTTCACTACCGTTCGGAGAAAAAGGATTTGGTTTCGAACGTCATTTTAGGTTACTCCAAAACATTACAATTAGCCAATTATCTATGAAAACACTTCATTCACTTACGTCATGTGTTATGATCAGTTGCCATTCATTGTTCAAGGAAAAGTTTTAAAGCATAATTAACATTTTGTCACCCTTTGAGTGTACCAATCTCTCCTTCATTTCGTTTTGCAATATGTCAAATATATTCTAATTTAAAAGTTTATATTTAGTTCTTCAACTAGTTTTTATGATGTCTCTACTTTGCTATAAAGGAATATTGATTTATTAAGGAAGAAATTATTAGAAATAAGAAATTACAGGATTCAGGAATACTTTTATATTGGTGCAATGTTTGATAATGACTGTCTTAATATGTATTGATTATCAATTAGTTCATTTTTTGGTAACAGTTGTCTGGGTACTATTATGTTTCCCAGCAATTGAACAAAATCATCTTTTAACCTTTTCCTTACGGGGTGGGATAGCATGTATCCAAAGAATACGGGCCCAAGAATGAATATATATATATATATATATATATATATATATATATATATATATATATATTTATACAGTGATTTCTGCTTATAAGAATCACGTTTGGTATTACTGTTTTTGATTCTTATAAGCGGTTGATTCTTATAGCCGAAATTTATGTTTTCGGACAGGCACTCACATACCTATATATACATATATTAGATAATTTACAATAAAATACTCTTTAATTTACGTTAATTATCTTTCATTAAAATTATTCTTTATAATTTTAAAAATACAACTTAATTTCTAGACCTATAAGTAGATACACGTCATTATAATAAGAGAAGAAAAAAATCCAATATTTGTTACAACATACCTGCTTAACAGTTTAACATTTCAACTACAGGAAGGGTGCAAGAAAAAGTTTTCTATGGTAGTTTGACTTAATGAAGTTTTCAGGAGGCTGTTTATACCTATTTCAATACCTATAGTCTCAGACGAAGATGCACCTTCTAGCTTACGCTTCAGAGTTTGATAACGTTTCATAACGTGCTGAATCTACCAATGTCACGTTTTCCTAAATGATAGTGGACACTTCGCCGAAGATTTGTGTGTTTCAGGGTCCAGGAAGCAGCAACCAGGATGTGGGGAAAAAGAGTCCCTGTTTTTGTTTATCAGTGGTGAAAAGTGAAATCGAACTCGGACGGTTTAGATACCCCTGGGTCAAGCTAAAAGGGAAGTGTTTAGCTAAAATATTTAAGGGGAAACCATTATGTTATGTCTAACAATGAAAGGGATGCATTTTACGACTGTATTCCATCAAATGTTATCTCTCTTTCATTAAAAAAATAAAGAAAGAACTTCGTGCCTTTTGAGGGTTTAAGTGGCTTTTTTGAAAAAATGAAAGGAAAGCAAAGAGTGTAAGCTGATTCTTAAAATCGGTGGGTTGATTCTTTAAAGCGAAAATTTTAACATGGAAATAATACATTTGTTTTTGTTTTTGCGATATTGATTCTTATAAACGGTTGATTCTTATAACCATTGATCACTATAAGCGGTGGTTACTGTATATATATGTGATAATATTACAAACTACCTATAATCGCCCATTCTGTACTTCATCTCTGCCATGGTAACCCGTCCTTCTTGTCTTGGCGTAAACGCTTCGCCTTCCCACATACTAACTTCCTCCGCCAATTCTGGCAACCTCTCTGACCTAATTCTATTTTGGCGCTTTTTGCGGGAGACGCTGAGCTGGCTCGAAGCGAATAAGATGTGTTGCTTTACTGTTTAATAAATTAGTCTGTTCCTGAAGCTGATTTTATTATTTTCCGGCCACGATGTATGCTCTTATTTCATGAGATGTCCATCCGGACATTTCATATATATATATACACACACACACACACATATATATATATATATATATATATATATAAACAGTGGAATCTCGATCTATCGTTTTTCAAGGGACCGACTGAACTGAACGATCAATGTGGGTAAACGATAGATGCGGGACCATAACAAAGCAATATGATTGTCGGGACTGGGTGAAATAAACGACACATACGGGAAAACGATGATTCGGAGAGCGATCATTCGAGATTCCACTGTATATATATATATATATATATGTACATACATGCATACATGCATACATATATATATATATATATATATATATATCCCTTAATGGCCATTCTTACAAAGGGGGTATGAAATTTCCCGTTCTAAGGAGGGAATAGGAAAAATGGGTCTCGTAAGGTAAAGGTTAATAAAACTGTAATATAGCTATTTGTGGGTTGGAGGCAACCTTACTTAAACTAAATTTAAATTAGTCAGTATCTAATAACAACACAACCAACGCGATATAAACACGCCAGTGCATTTTTTAAAGCACTATACTCAATCACTAATTTAATTTCACTGTTAACATCTGTTTTATGAAGTTAAAAAGAAAATAATTCATTTCATCACCTGAGAAAAATTAAAATTGAAGAACATGAAAGCAAGAGAATTTTTTTTTTAAATCGTTCGATTACTCAATTAAGGTGTTAAGCATAAAAGAGAGTAATTCGTACAGATTATTTCATTAAAAAGTATTTGAAATAAAAATTAATAGCCCGATTTATTTTACATAATTAACGATTAATTTTTCAAAATTTTACAAACAATATATGTCACTTTCGGGGAGAATTTTGGAGAAATCTACTTCATACTGACATTTTGTCAAATCTTTATCAAAATTTAAAAACTTAATTACATATTAAATTTTTTAAGGTTAATTTGCAAATGACTTCAAAATTTTCTTTATTCAACGCAACATATATATATATATATATATACATATATATATTCAAAATCATTATTTCAACAGATAAACCTAAATTCTATATCACCTTAGAACGTTATTTTCTTACGATTCGTAATTTTTAATATCTATTATTATGTTTGATTTTATAATGAGGTCTCTCTGTTAAATATCGATTTCAATATCAGTTTGAAATATGAGTTATTTTTAGTGCAGATTTTGGGGGCATAAAAGGGAAAATTATACTCTCGATTTACAGGCTATAGTGTAATTTTACGATCTTGTTAATGATTTTTATTAAAAGTTCCCAGATTTCAATTTTTTTCTCTTTGTATTTTTTCATTTATATTTCTATAATTTCATAAAAATTAAATTTGTCAAGGTGTTTTCATTTAGCTGATTAACTTTATCCAATAAATCTACAATAAAATTTTCTTTGGCATACATTTTCAGCTAAAACTTTATTAATAATTGCACCCTACAGAATATTCATTAAGTATGAGGATGAAAGACTTCTATCTGGCACATTTAATCTGACTTATGTATCATAGATGTTTCACAAAACAATTTTTTTTTAATTTTATGAGTTGAGCCGATTTAAGAAGTAATGATTCTCAGCTTTAAGTTGCAATGACCATCGATAGGAAACTGTATTTGAGTCCGGGTCTTCAAGCATTCAGGTTGGTATTGCACCAACTGAACTGTTCCGACGATATGAGAAACTGTCATTTTTCAGGTGTCACTCTTCACATCCCCCCCCCCCCTTTCTTTCGTAGCTAACGATTCGGGATACTTTATTTTACATTTATGAATATTTTTCGAACATGCTATTTTAAAATAATGCCCTTTATTATTTGTCATAAGGTCCCTAATGTTCTTACTTGTTCTTTTAAAAGAGCCGGGCACCACTGTAACGACTAATTACCAGGATCGACCCCGATTACGAATCTCAAAACCTCGAATCAGCCTTCTGCTATCCGAACTATCCTGGCTATGAGAGGAACTATCGTTTTCCAACACCATTCCCTACAATTATATCAGGTTCTATACCTATCGTTTATTAACCTTTACCTTACGGGCCCCATTCTTTCGATTCCCTCTTTGGAATGGAAAATTTCATACCCCTTTGTAAGAATGGCCATTAAGGATTTTATATATATATATATATATATATATATATATATATATATATATATATATATATATATATATATATATATATAATATATATATATATATATATATATATATATATATATATAATATATATATATATATATATATATAAATATATATATATATATATATAATATATATATATATATAAATATATATAAATATATATATATAAATATATATAAATATATATATATAAATATATATATATATATATATATATATATATATAAATATATATATATATATATATATATATATATATATATATATATATATATATATATATATATATATATATATATGCATCATTCTCGGGCCAGTATTCTTGGGATACGTGCTATCCCACCCCGTAAGGAAAAGGTTAATCCTAAAGGGCAAGACTTTTTCTCCGTTTAAATAATTTGCATTTTAACGTAAGATTCGAGTAAAACATTCACAGAAAATTAAAATACGTGCCCCCCCCCCCCTCTGTTGTCTTTTTCGTGTCAAAAAATATCATATAAAATGGGAAAAAAATCGTCTATCGTCATATCAATCGTCTGATTATTACGACTTTATCTCTAAGGCCTTGCGGAGCATCAGCGAACCCACGATCGCGGAGCATCAGCAATACAAAATTTTAACCAATCACAGAGCTCAAAGCAATGATCACGTGAGACATCAAACCAATCGCAGGTCATGTCAACAATCTCGGCGTCAGGGGAGGAACGTGCAATGTGAACAAGGCCTTACACTAAATTCATTCATATTATTTCTCCTTTTAAAAACGAATCATGGCAGGAATTGAATCAAATGTAAGCGGCCTTCAGTGTCCGATAGTGTGAACCTCTGCACTACAGATGTATTCCAAGGAATAACTTTACAAAGTTAAAATTCTAATAAGAAATCCCATTCCACGGGGATCAAAATGACGTGTTACACTTGGCGTGAAGTTTTTACATTTTCCGGGGTGAATCTCTACATTTTCAACCGGTTTATTTACATTAGAAATGTGCATCATTATACAACACATACATATTTAGAATGAGACCAAATGTATTTTATCTCTTTATTTGCTTGCTCTCCCTTCTTTCAGGTTTTTTGTGCTACCATTTGATCTTTTGGAAAGCTTTTGTTTCACGGCGATGAAATTCCGCGAAAGTAAATATTTCCTTAGACTCGCAACACAGTGAAGTCCAACAATGCTTTTTCTCAAGCAAAATATGCGAATGGTAAGAATTAAATTTTATTTTAATTTCGTAGGCAGGGCAAAAGAGTAACCAATCTATCCATCACATTGGTCATTTTCTGAAGATGACACATTTCGAGTACATATTTTCCACTTGTTGGTGTAACCTCATAAAAAGTCACATGACCCGCAAACTTAACAGACCTGTACTTCATATTAACCCTTCGGTCTAATTAGCCCTCGTGTAGCAAAAAGTTGACCGTAGCGCTCCAAACCAAATCAAACCAAAACCAAACCATATTAACCCTTCAGCGGGCGCGTCAATTTTGGGAACATCTGCAGGCGCGCGTCGCACAAAGTGCAACGTCTCTTTCAGTCTTGATTATTCCTTCTGTAATAAATTTTTTTATGCAAATTGATGATAATAATTCTGTGTTTTATGAAAAGATATAAAGTGTTGATAATATTGAGATATATTTATAATTAAAGGCCAAAGAATGCAGATACAATCGTCTTATTTCAAAATTATCCGGTTTATTGGATCTAAAGGCAACGCGAATGGATTCCTATTGTGTCCAAAAGCCTAAAAAACGATGAGATTACCCATCTTCGTGATATGCGGGATACCGTGTAATGGCTGCACATTTGATCGACTACATCAACTCCTGCTTTTGTCGTATTGTAATCCAGTATAATCGCTGGTTTATCGCGGCTAAATCACTACTAACAATGAATGGAAAGGAGTACAAGGGTCAGAAAATCAGACCTGCATTATAAAGGATGTAGCTATATATAGAAAATGCTTAGAACTTTCAAACCTTACGTGTAAAAACAAACCATTCAAAATTACGAAAATGTTGTACTTTGTACACGGGCGCGCCCGCTAAGGGTTAAAGCAGCCATTTTGAGTTGCTATCGCTAGTCAAGGGGATCGAAGTCAAGACTTGAACGACTGAACACTTCAATAAAACAGATGTTTCAAAGATCCTCTCCCGTATTGAGCTTCGCATTCAAAGTGCCGGTAACAAACTGACAACTTTTTCAGACCTTTCTTCATACACATATATGATACGCTGTTAATTTATTTCTCTCAATTTAGCATAGCAATAACTCGCAACACAAACCACACATGGAGAGGCCAACACGAGGGAACTTCACTCATGATAGATTACACATGAGGATATTTCATTCGTAGATCACGCGCGAGGAGAATACAGTGAGACTTAGTTTTCCTAAATATAAAAGGCAAGTCGGAGCGAACAGGAAAACAGCCCAAAAAGACAAATACCGCATCACTAATCCAGACAGCCTAATGATCGAATGGGTACATCTGCCGGTTCAAAATCAAAACAACAACCTTGGAAGTTTCGATAACATGTGTAACTGGACATAGAGAGCTAGTGAAATTCCTCTATAAAAATATACGCAATCGTTAAGAGTAAAAATGCAAGAATATCGATTTTCAAGATCTGAAGAAGATTTTATATGAAGAATATATTAAGCGCTAGACGAACAGGGAAAAGGCATCAGAAGAAAAGAAAAATAGTTAAGATATAGTAGTTGGAATGGAAATTTAATATTTTTCAATACGCACATGTGTGTTCAACAATTACCCATGGTGCCTCGTCAGTTGTGGACTTAATGAAGCTGATTTGTTGTTATCACTTTTTGTAGGGAGATTCAGTAAGGATTATGAACAGAATTATAGTCACTTAAAAAAGATGGATTTAAGAATGAATGGAAAGATTTATTAATCTAATTTGTCAAGATCAGGACATGACCTAATGGTGCATATACATTGGTGCAGAGTTCTCTGCATGTGCCTTGGGGAATCCAGTGATTTATGTTCACTCTGTACTCTGTATATGCGTGGATCGCCTCCTCTGGCGGCCCGGATACATAGCATCAAAGAAAGGGCGGGGGGGTCAGCGGGTCAAATGGTGTCGAGCGGGGTCGGGGGAGACACCAGATCAAAGAAACTCGAGGGACCTTGCGGGCGGGAATGGGAGTGGTTCTAAATACCGTGTCTAATGTTACCGTGACTAATGTGATGACAGGAGTCGGGGGTCTGCAGGCAGAGAACTCTGCACCAATGTATATGTACCATAATGGTATAATGTTCAGCAGGTCTGTCTTAGGAAAACAGAAGATACTGCTCGATTCTCGAGGAAACCAGCATTACGTACATTGACAATTGAAAGCATCAGGTGATTTCGACCGGACCATAGTCGAAGGGGCAAGGGTATTTTTAGAACTGTCCCTGGTCTCTCTCGCGCACTGGAGAGTCGAGAAGATCAGCTTACAGTTGTAACGGTGATTTGTACCGTTGATCAAGAGTAACGATTCTCCGTGCATAAGTGATTGAAATGATTTTAAATAACGAAATATTCGGAATTTAGCAAGAGAACTAAGTATTTTATATAAGGAAAATGCAGTTTAAACTGATCCTTCAATGGACATTAAAGTGTGAGTTACGAATGGTTTAATTATTTTGCCCTTTCTTAAAGTTGTGTAGATTCAATTTTAGAAAAATATAATCTGTCCCAAACACATTTTGGGAAAATAAAACTAATTTATTAATGTTTCTATTCTCAAGTTAAATGCAACAGAACCCTAACGGTGAAAATAAAGTTATGTATACTTTTCTTGGGACATATTTTTCATGAAATTAGGACGTAAAGTTGTAAAAAAAGAACTTTCTAACTATTACAAAAAGTACCCTTATTAAGACAAAAATTCGATTCAAGGGAAAACCTTGCACATGCCTTAAATATAAAGAAAAAAAATAATGCAATAAATTTCGTTTATCTCAAAAAATGAATATATTAACTGAGTATTACAAATAATTTATTAACATAACATATTTCTCTCTATATATCAGTACAGTTGAAAGTTTCAATTGGGAAGCAAATTTGGCCTAACTCAAAAAGGTTTCAGAACAATAGAACCCTAGAATATGTTGAATGCAGATAGCAAAGTGGCTATATAAAAAAGTTATCTATTAAAAATGTTGCTCATTTTCCAGGGAGGGGTATCGAATTTTTAGACAAAAAATCATGAACATTCTAATAACAATCAAAATGTGAAAAAGTTACCCGGTGACAATTTATAAAATATTTTAAATGTGTCAACTGCTTACTTAGAAAGGTTTTATGCACCTAATAATGTTTAAAGCACAAATTTCCTTTGTTAAGTACTTACACTCCATCATAATTGCTATCTAAAATTATGACGCTGGAGACAGCAGATTTGGGAACTCATTAAATAAAAACACCGAACAACGCGCTAAAATAAATAACCACAATACAATAACATGTCTAGCAATCAAAAATTAGAGCTCATACTCTAATGGGTATCTTTTCAACTGTATTACACTATAATCATCCTAATCTTGGAAGTATTTTACTCCCTTGGAACGTGAATGGATTGAAAATTTTTCACTCGCTCTGCTTTGAATCTGAGATTTTTCCTTCAGCTGTTTTAGTTTCCGAGCGAAACCAAAAAAAAATAAAAGTTGATCATTCGTCCTTTGATCAAAACAAACATCT
>OU015493.1:192368001-192408001 GCA_907164885.2 Dolomedes plantarius
GTATGTAAATCACGCTGTGCCAGTTTCATATTTGTGACGATTATGAATCTGTGCTTACGCATCGAATGAAAACCTCGGAGAATTTATTTACTCATTTACTTATCATAGACTCAATAACAGACGTCTGTAAGGGTCATACACACACACACACACACACACACACACATATATATATATATATATATATATATATATATATATATATATATATATATATATATATATATTCAATACTCGTTGAAAGCCAATTTGATTTTTTTTAAAAAGGTGTTTCGTCTTGTCTAAAGTATGGTATGTAAATCACGCTGTGCCAGTTTCATATTTGTGACGATTATGAATCTGTGCTTACGCATCGAATGAAAACTTCGGAGAATTTATTTACTCATTTACTTATCATAGACTCAATAACAGACGTCTGTAAGGGTCATACACACACACACACATATATATATATATATATATATATATATATATATATATATATATATATATATATATATATAAAAATATATATATATCCCTTGTAAGTATATTGAGTACATACTGTGTTCCACAATTTGGAATTATGAAAATAAAACACAAAATAAACGCTTCGCGCTTAATTAAATATCGCCAAATTAATACAAAAATTAGCATAAATTATTTATTAATTTTTTTCTATTGAAATAAGTTCAGTGTAATCAAAACACTTAAAAACCGATGATAAAAAAATATATTAAAGAAACACCTAATAATTCCACGGCAGTAAAATTCTTAAATTTTGGGTTGATAATGACTTACAGGAACTTGTATACAATAAATACGTCAAGAACACTTCTTCAGTACCAAAATAAATTAAAAAGGGGTGGCTACATGTTTCGAACTAGTCATACTAAACCAGTTTCCAGTTGAATTAGCCTGATGATTTATTACTGATTAGTGCGAACATGTAGCCACCCCTGTTTAATTTATTAAGGTACTGAAGAAGTGTTCTTTACGTACAGTAAAACCTCGTTTATCTTGACTAACTAGGACCATAGTCAATCCGGACAATCGAAAATCCGGATAATCCGTGTAATATGGGTAATAAGCAAAAGAAAATCCTTCACTAAGCAGACTTACCGTTTATTACGAAATTATTTAATACCATTTTTTTTAAAAACTATGTTTTGTAAGCAAATGACATAGTACTGTTTACAAGACATTAAAAAACACAAAAATAACTTTTCACATCATTTCTTATCAAAGAATTGGTAAGTCTAGTAAAGCTTTCTTAAACCTGACAAAAAGCGTTTCATTACCATAATTTATTGCCCAATCTATGCGAGAATCATTGATTATATATTTTAACTAAAAAATGAATATTTGGCGTACTTGTAGTTACGTTCGTGCTATCATAGTTAAAAATTGTTATCTAATGTGAACAGTAAATAAAAATAATGTCTACAAATCTGATCCGGATTATCCGGAGATCCTGATCAACAAGGGCCGGATAAACGAGGCTTCACTATACTTTTGTTGATCGGCGATTTTGGAACACCACGATCATCTTTACCTACACACTGGCTTTCAGTGAAAACCGAAACCTAAAATTAAAACCTCATTTTGGACGACTTCGAACAACGATGCCTATTCGAATCGCGAATCATTCTAAGGAGTTATAAGAAATAAATGAAAAGATGGTTGTCATATCAATCAACCTCAGGCGAATTTTCCTGGTAGTAGATGCAGATAACAAACTAAAATTTAATTTCTTTCGTTTTCTGTCATTACCATGTTTTTATTAACTCGCTTTCTTGTTTGTGTGTGTGTTTGTCCAGTACAAATCTTGCGATCGATTTTTAACTTACTTCCCGACTAGCTAGACATTTGAAACTTTTAGAATACCTCATAACACGATGACAATGCCTTCTCTTAATAATTTTAGCCATCTTTAAGCAGATTTGATTTCGTTTTCAGTTAATTTCGTTTTGTAGAATGTGCAGCCATCTATCGGCCGCGACGAGAACGAAAAGTTAAACGCAAGTCACGTTCGCAATTCCCGAGTTAAACGATTGATTACGCAATTGATCATTTTCTTTGAAGTTGATGGGATAATTCATCAAAAAAATTTTTAAAAATTATTTATTAATACATAGAATTGTCAAGTTTATATGATTCAACAGAAAATTTAAAAACATGGTACATAAAAAGTTATTTTTATCTGGTAATTCTTTTCCTTTTAAATTTAAAGAAAAATATTAATATATGGTATAAAAAAAGAAATTTTAATTTAAATTAGACTTACCAGACTGCGTGTATAAAAAGTATCTGCATTGAAATCGGCGTCACGTGTCCATAATACTAAATTAAATAGCTCAATTTGTTTTACCACTTCTATTTTTACCATGTTTTTATTAACTTGCTTTCTTGTTTGTGTGTTTGTTTGTGTGTGTAGTTGTCAAGTACAAATCTTGCAATCGATTTTTAACTAAGTTCCCGACTAGCTAGACATTTCAAACTTTTAGAATAGCTCATAACACGATGTCAATGCATTATTTTAATACTTTTAGCCATCTTTAAGCAGGATAGAATTCATTTTCAGTTAATTTTGTTTTGTAGACTGGTGCAGCCATCTAGAGGTCGGGACGGGAACGAAAAGTTAAACGCAAGTTAACTTCCAATTAACTTCATTTTCTTTCAAGTTGATGGGATAATTCATCAAAAAAAAATTTAAAAGGTATTTATTAATACATAGAATTGTCAAGCTTATATGATTCAACAGAAAATTTAAAAACGTGGTATATAAAAAGTTCTTTTTATCTTGCAATTATAGTTATTTTTATAATAAACTTTTAACGATGTTGTGTACTAACCTATTGGATTCGCTCACCTCAATTTAATCTATGGAGAAAATGTGCCCGCTATTTACAGCGACATAAATGCTGATAATCCAATAAAATGATATTTTCAGATATCATGAACTTTTATGCACCTTGCAACGGGATTCAGTTTATAAATTTCGTCCACCAAAAGAATTTAGGAGCGGTTAGAATTCACTTTTTTCCACCGAATAATTTAAATATTAAAATATTATTTACATTTAAGAAAATACGCGCAGGTGTAAAATTTCTTTCTCTATTACGGTGTACAATTTTTGAAAAAAAAATCTTTAAATCCAAGTCAGCAATTCTCGGACACATTTTCTCCATAGATTAACATTGAGGTGGTCAAATCCAGTAAGGGTTAGTACACATCAGCCTTAATACAAAAACTTCAGATTTGAAATGACGCCATCTCGAGGTATATTTGTATATGAAAATAACGTTCATAGGAAGACATTTCAAATGTCCGTTACGATGGTGTGATTTCTACACCTTGAACTTTTCTGCACCTTTCAACACAATTCATTTTATAAATTTCATCAACATAAGGAATTGAGAAGCTTTTAAAACACACTATACCAAGTTTTTCCCCCGAATAATTTAAATTTTAAAATATTATTGGTATTTTTTTTCAAACGAAAAATGCTCCAAGTTGTAAAATTTCTTTCCCTATTACGAAGTACAATTAATTATCTATATATATAAAACAGTTCCGTAACTGACTCATTCAATCACTGACTGACTGACTGACATAGAACGCACAGACCAAACCGCTGGACCTAAAGGGCTGAAATTTTGCATGGCGATTCTTCTAATAGTGTAGGGGTGCACTAAGAAAGATTTTTCAAAAATTCTTCTTAGATTTTTTTAAATTAAATTTTTAAGCTGTATTTTAAACTTTTTTTACGTTTGCATTTAAAATAATACATTGAGGGTTATAAAATTTATATCACGAGAAAGATCATAAAAATTCCTTCAAAATGAAATTTTTTTCGAATTTTTACCTCCATTTCCTGATTTTTGGTGATTTTTTTAAGATTAATTTTTAGAATTTAATTTATTAAATGCTGATCACGTGATTTCTTTTTCTGGTACTTTCAATAAATTTATCGTCACGTGCGTAACAACTAAATAGACAAAAAAAATATTTTTTTCTCTTTCTAATGCAGCAGACGATTGGATATTATCCAAAAAAATGCATATCCCTTACGATTTTTTTATAAATATATATATAGATAGATAGATAGATAGATAGATAGATATTTTACATCAATTGTATACATTGATCATCGCATTTATTATAAATATATATATTTATTTTTTGGCATAAATTGCATACGTTGACCGTTGTATTTAATTTGAATGTACTCCGTAGCGAAGCGCGGGTTTTCAGCTAGTTTTTTATAAATCTTTGAATCCAAGTCGGCAATCCTTGGACACATTTTCTCCATAGGTTAACATTGAGATAAGCGAATATAATAAATAGGATTAGTACAAAGCAGCCTTAAGAAATTTATTAACGGTGACAAAGCGACAAAATAAATGATTTTTCCAATTAAATGTGTCTTCAACTAAAAGCCATTAGAAATATAAAAATATTTGAACAATTCAAAATTTTGCCCGAAAAAATTTCAAATTCAAAATTTAATGTATGTTTAGTATTGTGAAACATCTGCTGAACCAATCGTTCTATTTGTATATTTTTTTTCCACATGTGTGTATAGTAAAGATATCTAAGATATCGTTTTCAATATTTATATGAACAATTAGAAATATAAAAGTTATTTAGAAATTTTTATATTTCTGAAATTATATCGTTTTGTTTGTAAAATAATTTTTATATTCCTAAATTATTTTTATAACTCTAAATTTTCATGTTTCTGCTTAACTCATTAGAAATATAAAAACACTCGAATAATTCAAAATTTCGTTCAAAAAAAATTTAAATTCAGAGTATGTTTAGTTTTGCGAAATATCTACTGGACCGATCGTTCTATTTGCATATTTTTTCCGCACCTGTGTGTTGGAAAGGCTTTTGAAAAATAGTTTTCGAGATATATATAAACATTTTATTTATAGAATTTTTTTTATCAGTTGGCAATTCAAAAATATTTCAGGGTAATATTCGTCTCAGAAAAAGTATTTTCACCACTTGTACTGTAAATCCGAAATATTGAAGCCATATTAACACATTTTCAGCTGAGTATTTTGCACGACTAAACCTACATGCCGAGGGCGTTATTTATCGATTTCGGAAAATACACTAGACAGAAACTAAAAGCCCAATAACATGTCAAAAAATTTCTTTAACGTAGGATTACGTTCCTCCATAACGATCCTACAGAAAGCAAAATTTCAGGCGCTAAAACCGTCGGTCGTCGCGAATTATAATTTTGGCAGCACGCCAAACCCAGTCTGTATCGCCTGGTCAAGCATTAAAGAATTAAACAGAGAAGTACCAAAATGCGTCAAAACTTTGACATATATATATATATATATATATATATATATATATATATATATATATATATATATATATATATATATATATATATATATATATATGTATTTTATTATATATATTTTATATATATATATATATATATATATTATATTATATATAAATATAATATTAAAAAACTAGTAATGTCTTAATTCAACACTCTTAACATTTAAAAACTATTAATTCCTCACTTTACTATTCAAAATTACATGCCCCTTTTTAATCTTATTAAGTACTTAATTTCCCTTGGGCATTCGTGTTAAATCCCAAAAGATAGGCTAAATTTTAGTAGTGTCGTCCCAGTAAAACTTATGTAGAAATCCCATTGTTACAATTTTTGGTCACCCCAGGCAATATCATTAAAGATGGCTGACTTTTTAACGAAATTAGACGCGACGCGGCGTCCATAAAAATTAGATCAGATCAGCGCATCAACAAATAACTTTAATCCAATCAAAAAGTAAGTCACACCTCTGTGTCACGTGATGGGATGACTTTATAAAACTATCTAATGCCTAAATTTAGACGCACTCTGTAATATTTTGCCTGCTACGAAACACCCGGCAGAAGCGCCAGCGATTTAATAAACATGAAGTTCCCGTAGGCTGGTGTCGTCTTCATTTCGGCCATGATGTCTTTTATTTCCACGTCTAACTAAAGTTGTTTCACCATAGCATGGGAGATTAGACGTCTTCTGAGCAACAACCTGCGGTCTTTCTCCCATGTTACATATATATATATTATATATATATATATGTGATGACCTGAATGGTCATCTTCTGAAATAAGCATCGTCGTGGCCGGAAAATAATACAATCAGCTTCAGGAACAAACGAATTTATTAAGCAGTAAAGCAACACATCTTATTCGCTTCGAGTCAGTCCAGCGTCTCCTCGTAGAAGCGCGAAAAATAGAATTAGGTCAGAGAGGTTACCAGAATTGGCGGAGGAAGTTAGTGTGTGGAAAGGCGATGAGAGAAGAAAGAGGGGTTACCAGGACAGACATAAAGCTCAGAATGGGCGATCATAGGCATTCTTAGTAACATTATCATATATATATATATATATATATATATACATAACACTTACATACATATATACATACAAAAGAGGTAAGCAACGATAAGTAATCCTACGTCAATAACCCGCTGTAATTTTGTTAGAAGAGACTACCTGAAATTTTTTGTTTATACAGACCATTTGAAGTTCAATAATATTTATTTACTCACACCATTTCCATATTCATATATTTTTTAAATTTTTATTCAGCATATTCAATTTATTGGCATCGTCACATAGAAAATATTTTTAATTCAAGCTAAATCTATAAAAAATAATTAAAAGAATTAAATAACTGTTTTGATATGCGTCGCACAGAAATAAGCTAGTTTTGAGCGCATGAAATTGAATCGACTCACAGAAAACGCACAGACGAAGGAAAAACTTTCCGTTGCCTATAGAAAAGCATCGTAAAAGTTTGTTTTTTCTTATACACTGATAGAAAATGTCTTTTTTTATTTAACTATAAATATTTATATAGCTGTAAAGAGTGATAAAAAATATTTGATATTAAATACCTGATTTCATACAAAAATTCCTCTTTTATCTTAAGTTAGTGATGCGACATCGATAACAAAACATCGATTTTTTGAAACATCGATATTCAATATTAAAACATCGATGCTAATAAAACATCGCCCAAAAACCATCGATGTTTTTAAACATCGATGTTTCAGAACATCCATTTTTTAAAACTGGTTTAGTAATCTCTAACATTAATGTTACTTCCGTTAGTCGTGGGGGGGAGGGGGTGATTTAATTTTACTCTCTGATTGGGCAGGCCCAAATGACAAAAACTTGGTTGCTTTGGGCTACATTGATGACTCAAAATTCTTGTCGTAAATACCGCCATGTTTTGCCTTCAAATGTCCAGATAAATTCGTGGTATTGCCAGAAGTTTTGAGGGACTTAAGGCAAATATTGCATTTCGCCAATTTTTCAGTGATTTTGTAAAAATATTTCCAAACGGTACTTTTGGGAGGCATCTTACTAATAATATTAACGTCAACTTATATAAAACCAGAACAAAACAAAAACTTAAATGGATGCACTCGTGTATATACTATTTGTAAAATAAAACCTCATGGAAGGTTCTGGAGTGTCAGGAACATTCCAAGCGCTCTGATTGGTTCATTGGTAGTTAATTGACATTTGTCTGTTTGCTAAGGAATCGTTCTCCCTTTTGTATTCGTCCTTTTCAGAATTCAGACTTACATTTACTGAGTGTGAAAATTATGCTACGTGGTAAATTTTTTTTATTACGGTACTTTTCATTAAAAAAAACATCGAGACAACGTAAAACATCGAACACAAAACATCGATGTTAAAAAAACATCGGCTTCAATAAATCGATGTTTAAAACATCGATGTTTTTATCAAAACATCGATGTTTTGAAAACATCGATATCGATGTCGCATCCCTAGTATGGTGTGTTTTAAAAGCTCCTCAATTCCTTTTTGTGGACGAAATTTATAAAATGAATCGTAGAATTTAAATAGTAGATGCATTTTCACCATAGGTTAACATTGAGGTGAGCGAATCCAACAGGGTTAGTACCCAGCAGTCTTAACTGTACAAGACCCTTTTTCTATTTATTTTCCCCGCAAAAACGAAAATATTTTGCTCAATCATATACTTTTTCGGTATTAAAAATTAATCTCGTATGACTTCTACCCGAAATGCACATTCTGAAAACATTCAGATCACACAATTAAAAATTATGAAATCACTAGCTGAATACCCGTGTTCGCTACGGAGTACATTCAAATTAAATACAACGGTCAATGTGTGCAATTAATACCAAAAAAAAAATAATAATATATTTATAAAAATCGTAAGGGATATTTTTATAGACAAAATAATGTAGAAGAAAATATTCAAATTAAATCTAATAGAACATACTAAAGAATATAGTACAGTTTTAGGAGCATATCTTTTACTGTATTATAATATTTTTTTGAATAATGCCCAATCGTCTGCCGCGTTAGCAAGAAAAAAATATTTTTTTTTTTGTCTATTTCGTTGCTATGCACGGGACGCAAAATTAGTTTAAAGTATCAGAAAAAGAAAAGAAAGCACGGGATCAGCATTTAATAAATTAAATTCTAAAAATGAATCTTTAAAAATTCCCCAAAACCCAGAAAATATAGGTAAAGATTCGAAAAAGATTTCATTTAAACGGAATTTTTAGGATCTTCTCGTGATATAAATTATATAACCCTCAGAATATTATTTTAAATGCAAACTTTAAAAAAGTTACAAAAACAGCTTAAAAATTTAATTTTAAAAAATCTAAGAATTTTTCAAAAATCTGTCTTAGTGCACCCCTACACTATAAGAAGAATCGCCATGCAAAATTTCAGCCCTTTAGGTCCAGCGGTTTGGTCTGTGCGTTATCTGTCAGTCAGTCAGTCAGGTACGGAACTGTTTTATATATATTGAAGACTAGCCGGGCTTCGCCTAGCTACGCTCAAGCCATCCGTGTAACATATTTATGTACTTCGGGCCCAACAAAAGAAAAAAAAAGCCTACAAATGTATTAAATTCTAGTGAATTAATTCCTTTCAATTTTCATTCCCGTCGCTGCCGACAGATGGCAGCACCACTGCTCCAGATGATTTGGTTTCTCAGCAGTGAGTGATTTTAGAATGATAATATCTCTAAAACTACT
This sequence comes from Dolomedes plantarius, assembly GCA_907164885.2. Lineage (NCBI taxonomy): Eukaryota > Metazoa > Arthropoda > Arachnida > Araneae > Dolomedidae > Dolomedes > Dolomedes plantarius. The sequence continues at coordinate 192,377,078 of OU015493.1, forward strand.
GAATTAACAGAATAAGTGTACGCAGAAAAAAATATCAGTTTTCGAAGCTCTTTCCAAATATGTAACATTTATGTACTTTCATGAGAAAAAAAATACACCGATTTTCCTGTATATTTGTCGGCCATTTTATTTCGAAGAGTTGCCCGCCCGGATGAGTTACGGTCACGTGATCTCTCGACATCCACTTGTCCCTTTATTAGTATAGAAGATGATAAAACTTTTAAACAGCCATACCTGTTTTTCCATTAGATGTTTCTTTCCCTGATGGCACTTATCAATGAATGTTATTTATTTATTTATTTTTTTTTTCTTCTCAGTAATAACTCCAAGCAGAGGTATTTTAACTATTTAATTTTCAAAAAAGTGGAATTTATGTGAGAAAAATGGCAGAAATTACTAAGCGTCCTCTGAAATATTGACTATTGGCGAGGAGGAAAATTCATCGATAAAACCTGTCATAGGAAACGAACTTCTTTTTGCAAACTCTTGGGTCATTCAACTGATCATTTGAATGGTGAGATGTTGAATACGCTTATTGTAAGTTATTGTACATAACGTTTCATATGTCGATAAATCATTTTCAGTTAGTTCATAACATCTATGGAAAATTATTCGCGCTGAACGAATATTTCAAATTGGTTGACACAGTCCAAAAAAAAAAAAAAAAGTTACACATTAATACATCATCTGTTTAAATCTGAAAAATTCAAAAAAAAATTATTGCATATTCTATCATTTTATTATTGAAGACTGACAGCTTTTTGGCATATTTTTAACGCACTGAAAAAGGAATTTGGGAATTGTCGCAGAAACAATCGTACCTAATGCTCTCGGCCTGATGAAAAACCATTATTTAATTCGAAACTAGTTGCCACCGTTTTATTGTTTATTGTATATATAAAGAAGCTGTGTATTCCTGAAATAGGTTTTCAATCAATCTTTATCTTGCCTTGTTCCCTTTCGTTCTTAAGTGTGGGTAATTGTAGACATAAAGCATATCTTGCACAAATGCAAATTTCTAGAAAACTGTTTCGAGTTATCTGATAAAGGGTCTACAGGACACACAAGGAGAACGCTGTCATTCCCACAACAGAAAAACTGTAGAGCGTGTCTGTCGAAGTTTATGCTAATCTTTAAAAAAGATATTGTTAATTCTCTTTCTTTGGAAGGGTACTTATTGTGTATCAAATATTGCTAAAATATATTGAAGTAAATATTAAATTCGTTTAATTTTGAGAGCGTTTTATCACTCATTTTTGTTCATGTATATCTATAAACAGTAGTTTTTACATTAATTGTTCTATATAATTAATTATTTTAGATGATTATTAATTATTTGATTATACTTAATTATTTTTTCTTATTGAATTATTATATTTCCTTTATGCAAGTAATTCTTACTAGTAACTTGCGAGTCTTAGAGTTTTGCGACAAGCTCAATTCTAGACTCTGCTAGAAAGCAGACAAACGGTCTCCGAGATCATGAGGTACCTTCCCGCAATCCCAAAGTTCTATACATACATCTCCTGTATACCTAGATCTCCCAAAATTGCGTGGATGGCGGGAAGTTTTCAGATTCGCTTTGCTTCCCGACGAGGTGCTTTTCCATTGCTTACTTTCTGAATAAACACGTTCGTTAAATCTCCGATCCCTCTTCTTTTTGGACGTTTGGACTCTGTTGTAGTTGCACCTGCCAGTCGCTCTGTTTGCCGCATCCAAATTTCCTCATAAATTCACCCTCACATCAGAAAGACGCATGTTCGAATCACGCGTGGTTCAAATAAGCTGCACACAAAAAAATTAGTAATTCTATCTCCAAAAGGGAACACTGAAAAGACATCAGACAAGGATTTTTGGTCTTCGTTACGTCTCTTCTTTCCGAGATAATCGGACCAGGGATAAACTGGATCGAGATTGCAGTTTTGCACCCCTGCACCTCCGTACTAGATGTAATAGGGTAACTACTTCAACAGACATGATGCTATTTTGTGTAATGTTTTATTTAGGTTTCATCAACCTGTTTGTGAAAAAAATGAACGAAACTTTGAACTAAAACTTTCGCTGAGATAGATATGTTATTTAGAAAAAATTAAATATTTGATTCTGAAGCTCAACTTTTGCAATTTGTATTATTATATTTTGTAAATCTTCTATCTTGCATTGCAGTAATGTATAAAAGCAGTTTACATTCCAATATTACAATGCAGTAATATATCAAAGAGTATTCATAAGGTTGTACCGACACATTTCATTCCGAAATATTTTAGGAAGGGTGGGCGATTTATCAACAGACGGGAAATTCAAGGAAAAAAACTGCAATAAAATTCTAAAGTGATTCTTGACTGTCTTTTTCATTTTTTCTCTAATGAAAGCTCTCTTAAACTTTAAATTTAAAAATGGCGGGACCACATCAATTTCAGTCTTCTTCTGGAAGATACAACTCGACCAGAATTCCTTCCCCACCTATTTCTATCTCTAATCACCATACCTTTTCACGAAGAACTTGTATCCATAGATTCATGACTCGCACGGGAAAATTCTTTTAATTGTAAAAAATGAGATAAATAAAAAATTTTATTGTTATGAAACTCACGGTGGTAGAAGATAATAATCGCTCAAAACTTCCTTCTGACATAGGACCTAATACACTGCTGGACACCCAAATTGCAACACCAAGAAAGACAAGAGATATCACAACAAAATTTATTTTGTAGATAACATGTTGACCAAGTATCAAATGATTAAATTTATAGACTTCTGTGAAGTGTGGTTCCTGCCAAAATCAGTAGCCAGAGTAGCCGCCATTGTTGGAGATCACCGCTGCCACACGCCTCGGCATTCATTCAAAGAGACTTTGGATGAGTTCTTGGTGTACAGCAGACCAAGAAGCGTCCACACGTGTAATGTTTGTGTGATGTGTGTCACACAAACATTACACGTGTCACGTGTCACACAAACATTACACAAACACGTGTAATGTTTCCACACGTGTAATACACGTGTAATGTTTGGCACGTGTAACGATGCCAAAGTTGATCTGCTGTGGCAGCTGGGGATGGAATCTGGGTCAATCGTAGAGCAACCATGGACCACATGTTTTCTATCGGCGAAAGATCCGGAGAGCGAGGCGGCCAGGGAAGCAATTCAATCTGGCGATTGACGAAGAACCATTGGACAATGCGTGCCACGTGTGGTCGCGCATTATCCTGTTGAAATATGGCTGTGGGCAAGCCCTGAAGGTGAGGAAGGACAACTGGCTCCAACACCTCGGAGATGTAGCGCTGGCTGTTTAAAGTACCGGCAATGCGTACTAGAGGTGTGCGAGAGTGATATCCAATACCGCCCCATACCATAATACCCGGTGCAGGACCAGTGTGGCGGTGCATAACGCAGCTGTTCAGCATCCTCTCTTCACGGTGTCTCCAGACTCGAATGCGACCATCGTGGTGTTGCAGACAGAAGCGTGACTCGTCAGTAAAGACAATTTCATTCCATTCTGCCGTCCACATCCTTCTGTCATCGCACCATTGGCGGCAGAGACGTCTGTGGTTCTGCGTCAAGGGTAGACAAAGCAATGGACGTCTTGCGGACAGACCACTCTGCTGTAAACGGCGTCGAATGGTACGCGCAGACACTGGTTGATGCGTTACATACTGCATGTGTTGTGCTATGGTTCGTGATGTGACTGAGCGATCCGTCACTGCCATGCGAACAATTTGCCTGTCATCACGTGAAGTTGTGCGCTGAGGTGGATGCGATCGAACACGCCGGTCCGTCGTACCGTCCTGCATCCAACGATCACATATCCGCATTACAGTTGTTTGGTTTCGTCCAACACGACTACCGATTTCCCTGAAAGATAATCCTCAATCTCGGTAGGTCACTATCCTTCCTCTGTCGAACTTGGATCCTTGATCAAAAGATGATCGCTGTTTTCGACGAGGCATAATTGAAAGACGAGGCATAATTGTTTTTTTTGAAAAAACCACAAGAAAAACACAATTGCCGATCTTGAAATCGTCGAAATCTCCAAGCCTTAAATAGCTCTTTGAAGTGGCGCCACAGGCGCCCGTGATGTGCGTCTGCGCTGAAATTTTAATCATTTGCATATCTCACCTCCGCTAATGCATGTTGTAAATTTCATGTTATTTGCATGTTTCCTTCAGGGTGTTGCATTTACAGTGGCCAGCAGTGTATATTCATAAAATCTCATTGTCTTTTCAATAACTAGCTTAAGGGAAATAATGAAATCTATCAATAATCTGCTTCAATCTATTTTCTCCTCATATTATTTTTGCCATTTCCTCTCGGCTGGAAGTTTCGTTTTTCATTGCGTTCTATTACCTACTTCAAATCGAATTTCTGCTATTTAAAAAAAAAAAATATGGTCTCCTCCAATTTTCAGTACGTCTATCTCGGAACACGTCTTCACTCGTCAATTAAGTTCGTCATACTTGAGAAGTCATAACAGAGAGCATTTCTGTTTGAAGAAGAATTCGCAGTTCTAGCTCGTCCGAAAGTTTTATCTATCGCACCAAGATCCGGACTTGCGAGTCTAACATTCGTACCTTAAGCTCTTCAAGCCCTGGAAAGATATCGGTGTATGGCATAAAACAAGGGTATGCTGAAGGACACAAAAATCTGTTTCGAAATAGTACCCGAGTGTAGAAGAACTTACTCGTTCCCAGTAGAAACAGCCCTTTGTTCTCACGCACTCTCTCTTGAATTTCAAAATCCTGGACTTTGCAAAGGCAAAATTTTTTTTCCTGTACCATGTCCCAGCACTTCCTCCTTATCGGAAGAGTTTGAAAGGCAATTCGTCATTCAATACGACGTTCTTCTAGACTTGAGCTTCACAACAGTTATCTCCTTGCAGTCAGTTAAGTTATGTGACCTACTCTCCAGCCAAGCTACTGTGATAAACGACAGCATGCAGCTCAAAATGAATTGTGCTGATACTGACAATACTTCGTGTGTCTTCTGATACCTCCGTAAGCTTCAGGCGGCGGGATATTTTCTTAAGACTCTAAGCATCTCGTATTTGAACCCTTCAGTTAAGGCGGTCTTCCATGTACGGTTTTGCCCTTTTGATACTTTCCTTCATATTAGTCCACTGTGGTGGACTTATTGCAGTTCCAGAAGAGCAATTCTAACGCGCAGACACTATTCACTCAAGAGGCATAGCCCACTATTTTTCACCTAGTCCATGCTAAGTTCATTGTTGCATGTCACATGGTAGCTTCTCATGAACTGTAAGGTTATGACAAGACTGGAACTAATTACAAGAAATCTGCTAAATTCTCTTCTGTGTGTGGCAAAGCTTGGAGATATTTGTACAGTTCTCCGGAAGGGTAATCTCAGAACGATATGAATACAGGTAGATACGTCTTTAGTTTGTTAGTGGTTTCTGTGGAAAACCTTATGATATCATTAAAAAAGCAACATTTTTAGAGAAACATCGGTTTTCGTGTTCATGAATTCTGTCACTATAAAATGATGGAATAAGTAAAATTTCAAATAAACTGAAACATGATAAGTGGAAATTACCTGCTGCCACCAACTTGGATTTCATTCACGCTAATAGATGATACGGCATGGCCATCGAAATCGGTTATTTTTGGATGGTATCAGTGTTCAGGTTGCGGTCCTGAAATACTACATACTAATATTTTTGTCCTCTAATCTCGCATAGAGGAATACTCCATGTCAGTTATCTTGATCTAGCTTATGGTCATGTATGTAGAAACCCTAATTTTAACGTAGGATGACGTTCCTCCTTAACTGTTCTCCGGAAAGCAAAATTTCAGACGCTAAAACCGTCCGTCCGTACCTCGCGAGTTATAATTTTGGCAGCGCACCAAACACAGTCTGCATCGCTTGGACAAGCAGTAAACAAACAGAAAAGTACCAAAATGCGTCAAAATTTTGACATACATATATGTGTATATATATATATATATATATATATATTGTAAGAAACCGTTACGACCTTTCCGAATAAATCACCCAGACAGCCGGACCTCCCACAGCAGGTGACCTGCGAACAGTTCTATAGATCAGCGTCAAGGTGTCTGGAAGCAGAGAATGGTGTTGCTTCTATCTGCCACCCCTCGGAAGACGTAAACTAATGAATATTTCGACGTGAACTAATGATTTTCAGATCAGCTGATTTATAAGAGCCGACCACATGGCTTCGTTGTCAAGCGAATCACAGCCAACGGACATGACGTCACAAATTGTGCCAGCCAACCTAAACATTTGCAGTCACGTGACCGGAAGCACGAGTGCCAACGCCGGGAGAAGAAATCCAGTTTTTTGAACAGACTTGGTCGAGACTCTCATCTAGAGAGCTCCTTTCGTCTAAGTTGTCCTGGAGCGACCGACTTCATCCTGAACTTTATTTTTCAGAGAAGCTCGCTCGAAGCTTCTCGTCAGCTAATACTTCACCCTGAAGTATAGCTATCTCAGAGCATCCAGCTCTACAGGCTTCTGTTAGCACGTTACTTCATCAAGAAGTTATCTTCACATTTCATAGCAGCCTCTCTATAAGCTTCTCGTTAGCTAGAACTTTCCTTACGAAGTTACTCAATTTTCAGAGCTGTATGCTCTAGAGGCTGTGTACCGACCTTCTAGTTCAGTTGTGACTGTACTTGCCGACATCTTCTCATCGAAATTATTTGGCTATTACGAAGGCCAGTTCCCTCTATGTCTAGAGGTAGATCAACACATTTGTAAATATTGTAAAAAGTTTCCGACTTAAATTTAATAAAATTGTATTTTAATGTAGTAGACTGACTCTGAACATTTTAGCTACCCGGAGTCTTAAGTTATCACAATATATACAGAGGCTGTTCGCACATTTTTTAGACGATGTATATTGTATTCACAAAACTAAATTACATAAACTTCTTGTGTTTTAAATGTTCTATTTGACATCCCTTATTCTGAACTATCTTTCGACACCGCAATTTCCAGGATAATAATGCCTTTTGAAGCGTCAGAAGAGGTATTCTATCCCATTCCTCCTGAACAGCTTTCCAGAGTCCTGTAAGGGTTTTGGGACGACATTTGGATAATGCAGATTTTAAAAGTCCGAAAGCACAAAAATCCATAGGTGATACATCGAGAGATTTAGTAGGGATATCAGTGAAGGGTGTGGCCTTGATACCAGTTTTTTGTTCCATTTCTTTTAGGAAATTTACAGTGGATTTTGATGTGTGACTGCTAGCTTTGTCCTGATGGAGTCTCACAGATTGATGGCACTGTGGGTAAAGCGATGGTATTTCATTCAGAAAAATTGGCGATAAAATATGTTCCTGATAGTATTTGGAATTAATCTTGACATTTTTTTCCACTCTCTTTATTTTTAACTTGCCATTATAAGAAAAACCAGCAACAATCATGAATCCCTTAGAAAAACTTTCTTTCGATTCTTTGAACCATGTACTTAAATTTTTTTTCTCCCCTTTTATGATAATAAATGGCTCTTTTTCTGTTGCAATCATTTAAATACACCCATGATTCATCTATTGTGACAATTATTTTCCATTTTTCTTTGGATAAGTGTTTCTCATATAGAATTGTGCAGCGTGTCCTACGTTCAGCGATATGATTTGGAAGAAGACGATACACATTGCGTTTTTTCGCTTTCTTAAGATTTAAATCAACGTTTATCATTTTGTTTACAGTGGACACCGAGCATTTTAATGATTTTGCAACTGTCCTTTGACTAGGAGAATTTTCTTTTAACATTAAACAACGTACCTTTGCAATAGTCGAAGATGTCCGTTTTTTCCTTGGATACATACTTGTTTGGAATTTTTGTCCCACTTGAGGCTCCAATATGACGTTTTTTTCCTTTCTTGTTGACGATATTACCTATCGACGCTTTAGATATCACAAAACCATGACTCTCACATCGTTTATGGATAACGGAGTATGCATATTTCTCTTCGGAAAGAGCATAAATGTAGCCATCGAACCACTGCTTTGTTAAAAACGCCATTTTGAATAAAAACAAAACTTTCAAGCCGCAGACGATAATTTTGACTTTTGAAAACATAGTACAATTGCAATTATTTCTTTTGTAGCAAACGATTTTTTATTACCGCTTACCAAAATCGTCTAAAAAATGTGCGAACAGCCTGTGTTTATATATATATATATATATATATATATATATATATATATATATATATATATATATATATATATATATATATATATATATATATATATATATATATTTATATATATATATATATATATGTGTGTGTGTGTATATATGTACATATATATATATATATATATAATCACAGGAAATTATAAATTAACTAAAGAACAGATTAAGAATAAAATTAAGAATTATTGCATAAATATATGGCAAGAAAATTGGGAGAGAAGCAGTTTAGGAAGGAAAGTATTTGAGGTATTCCCTAGAGTTTCTACGCAAAGACTGTCGGCAGATTTCCTTGTTAATCAAGCAATAACTGAACATGGCTGTATAGGGTCTATCATGGCTGTATAGTCTATCAAACATGGCTGTATAGTCTATCGAAACAGATTTTTTGCTAAAACAGATCTTTGTGAGTGTGGCAACATACAAACTATAAAGAACTGTATATACAATTGCAGCAAATGGGCTGAAGCACGAAAAAACTTACCTTTGGGCTTTGAAGATTGGGCCCCTAGTAAATTATTCACGGATTATTATTGAAGAAAGTATATCAAGAATATTATGCAGGAAATTATGAAGGGGAAGTTGCTCAGATTGAAGAAGAAGAAAGAAAGACACGTAAATGAATTGTAAAAAGATAAACTTCGGGACCCGGCTGGGCTGGATTGCCGTCGGGATGATTAGCTTTTATTATTGAAGGGCCGTATAACCTTCGGGTGTGGACGGCGGTGATATTACTTTCTTATGTATATATATACATACGTACATATATATATAGATACATGTATACATAGCACATACATACATATATAAAAAGAGGTAAGCCACGATAAGTAATCCATCGTTAATAAACCGCGGCTGTTTCGTTAGAGGAGACTACCTGAAATTTTTTTAGATACATCTCAAGTTACGAAAATAAATATATGTTTAGCTCAGTGTCTGCAAAGAAGTTGTGACTTTTTAATTTTGCAAGCATAGGAAGAGCAGGGATCATCTGTTTGTAAACCGATATTAAAAAATTGAAAATGTTGTACAACAGGAAAATTGGCTGTATTTCGATAGCAAACATTTTCATTTATAAATATAAAGTAAAACAATCACAAAAGGAACTTAACATTGGCTGGGAAATTACTCTCGAATGGTTTCTGATAGATAAAAGCACGCTTCTGAAAAAGAAGTTTGATCAGCTTAAGGGGACAGTGGACTTTCAAAATTGTGAAATTCTTCCAAAAATTCGATTTTTTTATTTTATTGAATTGGGAAACTACGGACGAGTAGGAATGTGTTGCAAAGAGAATTTTTAATTTCTGTGATTACTTTCCTAGTTATAGACATTTGTATTTAACTTAGATATTATGTGGTTACTAATAGCAATAACTTTAAATGCGTTTTTCTCAAAATAAAAATTTTGATTTCATACGAATATTCAAACTGCTCCAGGTGCGTTTCTAATTATTGTATTGCTTTGAAATCTAAGTTTTATATACTTAACTGTATATAAAATAAATCTTATAGAAAATAATTATGCTTCGTAGCTCATAATTTCTAAATTTTGTACTTGAAAAGATGATTTATAGGTATTTTGTGTAATAAAAAGGGTGTTTTCACTGTTATTATTTTTTTCTCTTTATATTTTGAATGAATTCTTAAAAGAAGCAATAAGTTTCATTGTTAGTTCTATAAGGTATTCTGTAAATATAAAATTACCATATTATATGCAAAAGAATTGCGCAAGGAACATTTTTAATTAGGCCAAATTTTGATATAATTAATAATTCATAATTCATAAATTATTAATATTTCATCATTAAATTTTAACCACTTTTGCACATCTATGGTACTAATCACATATTCAAATTTCAAGCAAATCCACTCAAAACAAAAGAAGTTAGGTTTGAACTGTCCCCTTAAAGTACATCAAGTCAAGTGTCAAACAAACAGTAGACCGAATCGTTTGTCTAAATTGCTAAAAACCTCAATTTAAAAACAGATAATTTTTTAGGAGTCTGCATTTCATATTACTTCTTTGGGGAAAAAACTGACAAAATACTCATTCACCGAGTTTTGAATTGCTTTTAAAATTTAAATAGACGAAGGAAGAAAAACATTTTCACATTAGGAACAGCAGCTATAAACACATCAAACGCAATCTCTTTCCTTTCATGTCCGTCAAAACTTTTAAAAACTTTAAGAGCGAATTTGAACAGAAAGAAGGAAATTGGAATTCAAGTTAATTGCTTCTTACGGAATGAAACGGGCGGCAAGTGTAATTGCTCGTTATACAGACTAGCGGCCTTTGAGAAGTGTCGTACAAATAACAAGACAATGGTTCTTCATTACACTTACTATAAAACAGCTTTTCCGAGTAAATGTATGCATAGAATTTTAGTTTTCGCTTCCTAAGAAAATTCAATTTCTGAAAAGGGATTTTGTTTTAACTGGTTTTCCGGAGTTTCTTTAACCCAGGTGAAGAAGAAAAAATCTAGTGTCAAGCTTATTATGCGAGAAAACACTTCTTATTCAACAGATTGAGACAACGGCAGTGAGTGATTTTGCTTTTTTAAGAGAAAAACCAGACAAACATTATGGGACAATGCTCGAATTAAATGCTCCTAACACGAACATTACTCCTGTAATTTTAGCTCAGACGCCGGAAGAGGGCGTTGTTATCGTCCGGAAAAGGAAAAATTTTTCCCGTGAAAGAAGGAAAAGATAGCCCAATGATTATTCAACTATTGTACTATCTATGCAAGGCTCGAGGTAGCCTAGTTGTAGCACGTCGGCTTTCGGTACTAAGGTTGTTCGGATTGAATCCCGACAAGCGTCATTAAATACCTCCGTGTTTAGGCCGGATATAGGCACGTTAAATCCGTAGACTAGAAAGTCCCTCTATGAGGCCAGAGAGGGTGGGAGGGTACGATACCCCCAGGTGTCGCCCCTGGTTGGTGCTCGGTCAAAATTGAGGTGGCACTTGGCTCAATCGGACTCCGACCCTTGTGGTGCCATTATAAACTGAAGCCGCACCCTTCAGCCCGCTAGCCTATATGGACCTGTAGACCCCATACATTCAGACCAGGGAACATTAGAAACAACAACAACAACACTATCTGTGTTTCTGCGTATCTTATATATTTTACCAAAAGTATTCAATTTTTACTATCTGTGCCTTTAGACATTGCTGTAGTAGTCCGTATACGCATCCATCTACGACAATTTCTTCCATATAAATCTAAACGAGAGTAATTTTAATATGCAACATCTCAATTTGTACCCTTAAATAAGAAAAAAATTTTAGGAAGTCTCTTCTAACGAAATTTCCGCGGGTTATTAATGTAGGATTACTTATCGTTCCTTACCTCTTTTGTATGTATGTGTGTGTTATGTATATAAGTACCTATATATGTGTACGTATGTATGTATGTATATATATATATATATATATATATATGTATATATATATGTATATATATATATATATATATATATATATATATATATATATATATATATATATATATATATATATATATATATTTCTTCTGTCCGTGTGTATGTCACTGAACTCCTCCTGAACGGCTGGACTGATTTTTATGAAAGTTTGTGTGTGCAATTAAGTTGATTCGAGAATGGTTTAGATTCACAATAAGACATTCCTAGTATCCTAGGGGGGGGGGGCAGGGGTGACATGTAAAAATAATAGAAAATGACTAATATGACTGTCGAATCCATAGCTTTCGGGGTCGCTGAGATTAATAGTGACACTCCCGATGTCATTTAAGTGCAAGTTCAGCCCCCCCCCATTACCATAGGGGGGTGAGAGGAGAAGAAGGGGGAATATAAAATCTCCAAAATGACCGAGAGTAGTGTCGAATCCATAGTTTTCGGGGTCGCTGAGAGGAACAGTGGCAATCCCAGTGCCGTTTAAGTGAGAGTTCAGCACCCCCACCCCACCTCCATCAACGGTGGAGGGGAGGCGGGAGGGAGAAGATAAAATGTCCAAAATGACCGAGAATAGTGTCGAAACCATAGTTTTCGGGGTCTCTGAGACGAATAGTTACACAACTGATGCCGTTAAAATGCAAATTCAGCCCTCCCCCCCCCCAATCACGGGGAGGAGGGGAGAAAGGGGAAAAATGAAACGTTCAAAATTTAAAGAGTAGTGTCAAATCCATTGTTTTCGGAGTCGCTGAGATGAATATAGGAAACTAAAAGTATTGTTTATAATCAAGTTTTGAGTTAAATAATAGAGTGAATTTGCAATTTTATTTTATCACTTGTATACTGTACATATACTTTTAAATACCCGTAAATAAAATTACTTAGATTTTACACTATAGGTGGAATTCATCCCTTTTCCTGTGTAGTAAAAAATTGAGATTAATAAATGTCTGGGCAACGCCGGGTAAACAGCTAGTGTATATATATATATATATGTGTGTGTGTGTGTGTGTGTGTGTGTCAGTCAAAATTTTGACGGATTTTAGTACTTTTCTGTTTAACTGTTTACTGCTTGTCCAAGCGATACAGTCTGGATTTAGCACGCTACCAAAATCATAACTCACGAGGTACGGGCGGACGGTTTTAGCGTCAGAAATTTTGATTTCCGGAGGATCGTTATGGAGGAACGTAATCCTACATTAAAAGATCACAAAAAAACAGTAATATGCATATGCAGAATCATGCATGAATATATGAAAGCCAATAATGATTATAAATTATTACAAAATACAAGGAGAGAAACAGCTATTACTCCAGTGAAACCTCGATATATCGAACCTCAAAGGGGACCGAGAAAACTTCGAATTATCGAGGATTTCGATAAACCGAGGTTCGATTTAATAATAACATGGGAGTGTTAGGCCGGTTCAAGGGGGGGGGGGTGGAAAAACTTCAATTTATTAAGGAATTCGATTTTATATCGAGGTTCCAATGTATAACTGTAATTATGCGAGAATATAAGCGCAAGAATAAGGCTTATAAATGCATGTTAATATAATACTGCAGGCCCAACAGTCCCATTTTCACATCTATATAAAATTTATTGATAAAATAGCAAATAAAAATTATAGAAAATGTAAATTCGGATTTTTTAATACACTCGTGACCCTAAGCCAGGTGTTATTGATAAAATTAATTACTATCTCTTCTTCTGTTAAGCGACGTCGAGGAATCGCTGCGTTATTTCTTTTATTGGAAATTTTGGCGAAATTGATAACGTCACACCTTCCACAAAGTTATAATGATATCATCTTAGTGCTGATAAATAATTGTAAAAGCAATAATTGCAGAAATATCCGTATGGGAAAGTATTCCAGAGAATTATAATTGCAAATAATTCTGGAACACGAGATGATGAAGCCATTGCATAAGTGGATTTGTAAGAGAATATGTACAGGAGAATGAAGATGAATGCTTTTCAAACATAACACCAAAGGCACCAAATATACAAGCGTTGAAATAAGCCAGAATGAATGGAATGAAATACTCAATATAATTTAGAAAACATATAATTACGCAAGAAGACAAAAAAGATACCGTATTTCCGGCATATAGCGCGCACTTTTAATACAAAAAAATACACAAATTAATAAAAAAAATAAGATTGGAATTTACGGGCGTGCGCTATACGTCGGATATAAAAATGATAGATTTAAAAATAAGGAAATGATGAACATAAAAAAATTAGATTTCTACATGTTCCTAAATGGTGTTTATTTGATAGAAATGACATACGTTATGAACTTAAAAGTTTTAGTTATCGGATAACATGAATAGTTCGCCATATTCATCTTCCGTTATATCTTCAGGCACATCATCGAATTTTGTTTCTGAAAGAGAGAGAGTTCGGAAAGGAAAACATCTGACTCCTAATTCCGCGAATTCATTCGGGTCAGAAGTGCGTTCTTACCCCCTGTTTGGAGAATTATTTACTCCCTCAAGCATTTCCCTCACACACATATTGTTCCCCTTATCGCTTGTCAATTCAGCATACCATTGTTCGGAAGCCTGGAAAAATCCTTCGAATGAATGACTTTAAAAGATAAGAGCATCGGACATGTACATTTCAGGTTTCTTCGTCAAGAAAAGGAGTGCCCGTTATACGGAGAATATACCTAAAAACTAAAAAATGTCGTTTAAAATTACAGGCGTTATACGTCGGAAATTACGATAAATAAACGCACGTTTCTTTACAATTTTAATACATGCGAAATTTTTTCTTGTAATTTTTTTATGCGCGTGTTCCTCATCTGCAAACGTATGATACCATCACTTCTTTGCGGTAATTTTAACTTTTCGTACACGTTTATTATAGAGGAAATGCTAGTTTTCCATCATTTGCCCACCTTCTAACACAGAGCAATTTAATTTCCCATATATTGTTGTGCAAAATGTAAAATGAGAAAAAAAGGAAAAACTTTCGAACCGAAGGTTAAACAGACCGGCATCTACATTTCAAAACTTTTGTGTAAGGCACATCATTCCCTTGCAGCGTACGAAATTGCGAACTCAACGCACTTTCGTTTTCCAGCATACAGAATCTGCAAGTGATTTCGAATGTTAAAATAAATTGAAAATTGTGAAAATGTAACTCAAATTCAGCCCACAGAATTTTTAAATTTGGCATCGAGGTCCTGTGTTCCCCTTTATAACTCCCTTTTCCAATTACCATTGCAAGATAACACTCAAATGGTGTTCTGTGTGATCGTGAAAACTAAAATAAAAGGGAAATACCAGTTTCCTTCCCCTTAAAATAAAATTGAAAGGCTCGGGTTTCGAGCTAGAATACCCTGCTACACGGTCAGGTGTACTCTACAATTACTCCTTCGTGCCATGTCAGATATTGACTATACTCGGGCAGTGCCGCACCCAGGGGACGGGGGGGGCAAGGGGCCCTGCCCCCCCCCAAAGAAATAGAACGTGCATTATGAATATTTATTTTGCATTATAAATATTTTTATCCGTTCATCTCGGCCCCCCCCCCATGGATTATAAATATTTTTATCCGCTCATCCCCCCCCCCCCCCCCCAATAAAAAAGCCTGGGTTAGTCAGTTTCTCCCTTGCCCGAGTCTGAGGTAAAGTGATTCCGGGCCTCTGTACCCTAAATGAAATCACTTAATTTGTTTGGACGCTACTATCCTCTGCACTTCCACTAATTTTGTCGCACTTTTCTTTCACCTCAACAAAAAAAAAATATAAAATAATTTCAGGTAGTCTCTACTAACGAAACTACCGCGGGTTATTAACGTAGGATTACTTAACGTTGCCTACCTCTTTTGTGTGTATATTGTGTATGTATGTGTTATGTATATATGTATCTATATATATATGTACTTATGTATGTATGTATATATATAAATATGTTTGTCAAAATTTTTTAAATGTTTACTGCTTGCAATACAGACAGGGTTTGGCTCGCTGCCAAAATTATAACTCGCGACACAAGACATCTGAAATTTTGCTTTCCGGGGGACCGGTATGGAGGAACGAAATCCTACGTTGAAACAAAAACAAAAAATTCAGGAATCAGTCTCAACCTTAGGAATCAGTCCCAGCCACACTCAACATTTTTATTTTCCTCGGGTCGTATGCATATGTTTGTTACATTCCGCGGGCCGCAACGTAGTACACTATACCTTGTAATATAATAATGTAAAAAATAAAACTGAAGACCTAAATGTATTCAAACATTCAATTTAAAAATGAGTGCAATTTTTTTATGTTGAGAAAAAATGTTTGACTATTTTAGATAAATCGGTATTATACTTGCTACATGCTACTTCTTTCAATACATCATCGACGTAAGAATCAATAAGCCGATTTCTATATACGTTCTTTACATAATTCATTTTAGAATTGGAGGATTCACAAAGATACATTGAGGTGAACAACGTGAGCATCAAGTGGCCCATTTTTCTATAGTTTTGTATTTTTCAGGCACTCATTTCCAAAATTTTATTTACAAAAGCACCTGTCCGATAATGAGTTTCGAGCCGCATATATATATATATATATATATATATATATATATATAATGTATATTTGTATATATATACATACATACATACATATATATAAATAAATATATATATATATATATATATATATATATATATATATATATATATACACATACATATACATACATAAATACATATATATATATATATATGTATATATATATATACATATACATACATATATACATATATATATATATGTATGTATATATATATTCATATATATATACATATATATATGTATATATATATATATATATATATATATATATATATATATATATATATATATATATATATATATATATATATATATATATATATAAGGGCCCCTCAAAACCATTTCCTGATCTTAATGAACCAAAAAAAATAATTCTAACGCTGGTAAAGGTAAATAACCGTTCTAATAAAAAAAGACAGTTTAGTAAATGAGCCAAAATTAGTTTTCAGCTTAATTTCATTTTTACCAAAAATTTGCTGGCTCCTTAATAAAAACTCCTTAGGGCACGTATCCCAGCTGGCATGGTGAAAGATCTAAAATGCTTTTAAATGTGTGCCAACTAGAACTATAAGAAAAAAACATTATATATGAAAGACTAACTTTTGAGGACATAAATAAGAGAGTCAAATGTGCTAGCAAGATGGAAAAACCCCACAAAATGTTTTAACGGGAAACAAAAACAAAAAATGACCATATAAATTTTAAAATGAGATGAAATAGAAGGTTTTTCTGAAAAGAATATAGAGCATCCTAAAAGAATTTCTTTAAAACTGTGGAAAAACTGGGGTAAACATCAGTTTGATGCGTTAAAACCATCTCTCGCAGCAAAAGCATTTATTCGGATAGTCAAAGTCGGTGCAACTTTCTTTTTTTATATAAACGAGTTTTCTCCTATTCATTTCAAATGGAGAGCTGTTCAACTTGTCTTCATGGACTTTTCCTCACGCTGACAAATGGGTTACGCATCTCTTCCTTGACAGTTATCATATTTCTAAATAGTAAAGCAATCAAAGTGAATTCGTGACTATAATTTTTTTCTCATATCAAGCGTCTTTTCATATCAAATATTTCTGTGGCATTATAATGAGGGCTGATTTAATATAGAACGTCGAGACATACTACACGTTTTTGAATAGGCATCTAAAATGAATATTTGCGCTTATAAAGTTGAACAAATCGATGCAATTATCATGTAGATTCCTGCGTGTTTGGTCCTCGGGAGGCAAAAAGATGACCACAACGTTCCAAAATCCATCAACTAACGATGGTATTATCGGCGGGACATACGCAAATCCATCTAAAATTGAATCGAATAATCTGTGTTTATTAAGAGTCATTTTAAGAGGAATATTTTGTAGGATTCGGAAAGTGTAGTTTCTTTTACTAGTATATATATATATATATATATATATATATATATACACTCATGGACAAAAAAATTAGCGCACCAAGAAGGAGTCGTCAAAATGAAACGAAATTTTACATACGTAATGACTACTTTGATATAAGTAAATGATAAGAAAATCAAAGAAAAGGGATAATTTATTTCAGAGAAAAAGGCAAAAGAACGGAGGAGTTAATACTCCGTTGGACCCCCTCTAGCGCGAATGTACGATGCGATACGATCGGGCATTGAGTCATACAAGTTCTGTATGATGTCTTGAGACATTTCGTTCCATATTTGCTGTAACCTTGCCTTTAGTTCGTTCAAACTCGTGGGATGCCCAACTCGTCGTCCCTAATGATCCCAGATATGCTCGATTGGAGACAAATCTGGGGATTGGGCAGACCAAGGAAGGGTAGTAACAGTGCGGAGTAGTCTTGTGACACCCTTGCCGTATGAGGCCGAGCATTGTCTTGTTGAAAAATGGCCGTTGCATGAGTGGCAACATATGTGGTTGCAGGATTTCATGAACATACCGCTGGGCTGTCATGGTGCCACGGAACAATACTAGGGGTGACCGTGTATTGTAGGCAATGGCACCCCATACCATCACACCAGCTGTGGGAGCGATGTGTCGCTGTACAGCAAAGGCAGGATTGAAGCGTTCACCACGGGCTCTCCACACACGAACACGATTGTCATCACTGCCGAGATTGAATCTGGATTCGTCGCTAAAGACGACCTGGTTCCATTCCGCTGCAGTCCAGTTTCCTCGTGCGCGGCAAAACTCCAAACGGAGGCGTCGATGAGTGGGCGTCAAGGGCAGCACACGTAATGGGCGCCGCGATACCAACTGTCCTTCAGCCAGGCGCCTTCGCATTTTTCGAGAGACACAGAGGCTCCTAGTGAAGGTGCTACCTGTGCCTGGATGGCGGCCGATGAAGCAGCTGGCTGTACGCGCGCATTTCTTACGATGTGGCGGTCTTCTCGACGACTGGTCTGTCGAGGGCGTCCTGAGCCTGGTCTTCGTGTACATGACATCTCTCGGGTCCACTGGTCCCAACACCTCCTCACAACACAATCAGAGCGGCCTAATTGACGAGCTACTCGCCTAGCTGACCACCCAGCTTCCATCATTCCGACGATTCTCCCCCTCTCAAACTGCGACAACTGCTTATATTGTCTTCGAACACGGCGTAATGGCATGTCTATCTCAGCTCTTCCTTTGTAAATGATTCAGCACACTCAAGCAAGCTTTGGTTACCTGTTATATACTCCACAGAGTACGATGTTCAACGCCCTCTACCGGCTATACGTAATGCGCAATCACGCTGCATTTCTAATCATTTGCATATCTCCCGACATGTACCTTCATTGCAAGTTTCGGTACGATCCCGCAATTATTTCTTGGTGCGCAAATTTTTTTGTCCATGAGTGTATATATATATATATATATATATATATATATATATATATATATATATATATATATATATATATATATATATATATATATATATATATATATATGTATGTATGTATACATATATATATATATGTATGTATATATATATATATATATATATATATATATATATATATATATATATATATATATATATATATATATATATATATATATATATATATATATATATACTAGCATTATTGCTCGGCGTTGCCCGGGTAGATATATAGATATAAAATATTTCATGCATTCCATCAAAAAAATACTGGGCTGCACTCCCGCTCTTCATGTTCATCTGGCCAGACAGAATCGCTTAGCACGTTTCTACTGAAATGATATTCAAAGAATAAGAAAGTAAGAAAATTTGAGCCTGCAGACCTTCGTCTGATTTTAAGGTCATTCCCAACCCTCTTTCTCCCGGGCATTGGAATTTGACCCCCCCCCCCCTCCCCTCCGTCATCCTCAAACCACCCCTCTTAACGCAGCTGGTCGAGGGGAATCCACAGGGGGTAGACGCACCTCTATCGCGCACAAAAAACATTAAAAAATTAATTTTAAAAAAACTAATTGAGCCCCAAATTTCGTTTTTCCTGATTTAAGTTTCTCGGGTCCAAAACATTAACTGTGCCGAATTTGGTCCCGGTGGGTGAAACAGTCTATGATTCTATAGCGGAAAAACAAACAGACAAGCTCTTTTATATATATATATATATATATATATATATATATATATATAGCCTAATGCGGAGGCACTTTGATATGAAACATTCACCTTTTCGTTTTCACGGCGATTTTCTGGCTACTTCATTATGGGAGCACGCTATAGGTGATCTACCATTGCTCCCTATGAGGGACAACCAAGCCCACTTTTTAGCAGCTCAGAACGCTGATCACTACACCATGTGGGCAGCTTTTTCACTGATATCAATGATCTAATTACAAGATACGACATTAACACGTAAAAGGAAGAATTTTATTTCATGTAGCTACGTCATGATAGTACATCCATGAATAATTAATTATTAATTCTATTGTATTTTCATTGCAACCTCAACATATAAAGCTTCCAATATGCAACACACGATGTTGGTGTAAACAATATTGGAAATCATACTACCATGGAGCTATAAAAAGCCATAGAAAAAGTGTAATTCTAGTGGCACTATTCTTCACATGGACTCACATAGCAACGAATATTCCTCCTCCAAAAACAGAAAACCCTTCCGACACGTATTCTGGCTGCACCAATATCCTCCCAAATGCATCCATGGAGGTAGAGTTGAACCTAGTATTAGGGATAAAGCCATTCCACACTGTTGATATTCTCATTTTCCTGTAAATTATGAGGTCCAGCTATTTTTACTGAAAATTCGGACATGCGCTCTTTCCTTATTTCTCTCCTCCAAACTCTTTACAGTGCTTTTCTCACGTGATTGATCCTCCGTCAAAGTGCATGCAGAGGATTCCTCTGTTTATCTTCATGCCACCCTAAAGCAAGAAACCAGACATTTAATAACCGAGAACTTCGCGGCCGTTTACCTGTTGACGCGTTCCTTGTTTCCTGCTAAGTGGTTGTTGACCATTAATCCCTTGAAACTTCGAAATTGGTATTTATTTGGCAACGCCCCATCGCCTTAACAGATCTGTTTCAAATAATCGATAGAGTTATTGCCAATATAGATGAACACGAGACTTCAGTCGAAGCTACGCACCTTGAGAACTAACTACCAGATTGGAAGAATGCGTTTTATAAAGGTTCGTTGGTTGTGTGCGCTGGGGTAAATTTTTGCTAGACATGGACTGATTAGACGCCTTTTTCGTAAAGTATTTGTTTTAAGGTAGTGTATCGCCACTTCTTAACGGATTTAAACATCTGATTAATTATGTCACATACACAAAATTCTAAGTCCGGGTTTTCGACAAAATTATCCCTTAAAAAAGTCCGTAAATCAAACTAAATAATTGCACGGTTAGTCATCCATGTCATCTATGGCACTATATCATATTTTCCTCCGGTCTATTTAGGCACCAAATCAAATAATAGACCGGAACAAATATGTTAACCTTTATGGTCGTGATCCGACAAATCATTATCTTGTAGAAGTAATCATATCTGTAGCACCAACTCTCATTTACATCTGATTTATTGACACATTAAAATCTTGGTTAAATAAATCATTTACAAAGGTTCGTTCCGACCAACGTTAATACACTCATGAGAGCAGGGCTCATTTTTCAAAGTCCGTACGAGACCCCCTCTCTCTCTCCCTCCGTACGCGTGGCGACCTTTCAACAGTCCAAGTCTATTCTCCTCCTCCATTCGCCACACCGTCGTCATTTATCCATTCTTCTCAGCGCTTTCTCGAACCATCTCCAACCATCTCGTATACCCGACCTTTTTCGGTTCCGCCCTCTGCAGACCACCTATGATGAATTTCTTTCCTGCCGACTTTTCCAAGGGAAAAGCGCGCCGCTAATGGGTTTCACAGATCATTCTAAATGATTCGCGTACTTTTAATTATTGTCGCGCCTCTCCAAAGGTGTATATCGTTCGACACTTGTTTGCGTTTCTTTTGGGCTCATTGAAGACGCTATTACTCACGTTCATCAATTCCGCTTAAGAATGGGAGACGAGAGTCTGACAAAATAATCGACCGGAACACTACAGTTAAATAATATACCAGATATAATTAAATAGACTACAGTTTAAGGCCAGAACACTACAGTTTAAGGCCAGAGTGTCTTCGTAGCCTAATGGTAGCGTGTTGGCTTTCGGTACTGAGGGTTCTCGGATCGAATCCCGACAAGCGCCATTAAAATACCTTCGTGTCTAGACTGGATATGTGAACGTTAAATCCGCAGACCGGAAACTTTGAGGTCAGTGAGTGGGGAAGGTACGATCCACCAAGATGTGGGTGTTCAGTCCAAATTGAGGAGGTACCTGGCTAAGTCTAACTCCGACCCTTGTAGTACCAGTATAAACAGGATCCGCACCCCTCAGCCCGCAAGCCTATATGGACCTGGTCTGGAATACATTCCAGCCATGGGGCATAATCAGCAACAACAACTACAGTTTAAAAAAGTACATTCCGGACGGCAGTAACACTCATATCAATTGTGGATAAACACTCGGATACAAAGCTTACTTAAAAGTGCCTAAGAGGGTGACCGACTGATCACTGACAGATAGTGCTTAGCTTCACAAATGTGAATATAGCCTATAACGGTTAAACGTAATAAATATTTAGTGCTTATCTGCAATAGAAGCAGATATTGAGGGCTCGAGGTAGCCTTGTGGTAGCACTCTGGCTTTCAGTACTGAGGGTGCTCGGATCGAATCCCGACACGCGTCATTAAATACTTTCGTGTCTAGGCCGATATGGGCACGTTAAATCCGTAAACCATAAAGTCTCTCTATGAGGTCAGAGAGGGTGGGTGAGGGTACGATCCCTACGGATGTCGCCCCCTTGAGGGGTGCTTGGTCCAAATTGAGGTGGCAACTAGCTAAGACGGACTTCGACTCCTGAAGTGCCATTCTAAACCGGAGCCGCACCCCTCAGCACGCTAGCCTATATGGACCTGGTTTCGAACTTCCAGCCAGGGGGCATTAGAAACAACAACAACAATAGATATTGAAAAGTTTGATTTTAAATGATTTATGTTAAACAAATTTTTAGTCAGCAAAAGATTCACTTTTACTGTTGAATTGCAATGCAGTTATATGATAGCGAAATCGATCGTTTCCTGTTGTTTGAAACATTTTCTCGGATAATTTTCTCGGAATGCGTCCTTTTTAGTGACAGTTCGTAAGTATTTAAAAATATGAAATAAGAAAAGTCTTCTTCATTTAAGTAGAAATTCTCCCCGTCGAATTTTATACAGAGCAGATCATTGTATTACTTTTCCTTAAAATTTAAATCACATATCGTGCTTTTCAATTTTTTCTGCAGTGCTTTAGGTCCATGTAAGTTTTTACTTTAAGTACAAAAAGCAATAAAAAAAAACTTTTCGTTCAGTTTCTGAAAGCCACAGTCTTGTTTACATCATTGGCTAATTTTTTTTCCTCTCTCATCTTAATAACTGAATAAAAGTTTTGGGCCGATCACTGATTTAAAGATCTTTTTTTTTCCTTAGTCTCGGAAAAGAAGCCTTAACGAATTGTTTGCTGCATTAATTTTAAAATCCCGAAAAGTTAAAAAATACGTAATCAAAAATCTTTAGAAGCAGCAAGCCAATTAACCCTATCATTAACCTATGAATTTCTCCTATCAATTTTTTTTCATCACCTTACAAATGAACCCTATCGTCCAAATACACTATCCCGAAAACTTTAAAAAAAATACCTTGAAACTATCTTTCTTTCCAAAGTGGGTACCATAAACTGCCCTCTGTAGAAGTAATAAGGAAAATATATTTTAAACTTCCCCCTTCATGGTGTCAGTCCAGCTATCCACAATATGTCAAATTCAAGCGAGCATTTGCACTGAATTACAGCCAAATGGTAAACCCCCAAGGAGCTGCGCAGTACTCTACAAACAGCCATTCGGTTACTGAAGTTCAGCATGAATTCTCCGTGTCCAGTGCGAGATGATTAATGACAGATCGTCAGGCAGATGTACAATCAAAGCACTGTTTCGCTTTCTCGTTTGACCATGATGAAAAAAAAGGGGGAAACAGCAGATAATTTTTAATTTAAGTAAACGATTTAATTAAAGAAAGTTTACTCTTAGCAAAATCTGATTGATTAAAATTATAAATGGGGCTCGGTTGTTGTGCATGGAAATTAATTTAGGAATAAAGAATACAAATTGCTAATCCAGACCAGACAGGTGACGTATGTGAGTAAGATTATGAATACAGGCCCCACCTAGGTATCCCCTATAACTCAAAAAATCCAAAAACGGACCCTGGTCCAAAAATTGGGGACCAAAAATAAACAAAAATTGTAACCTTTACCAAGGCAACCACAGCGTTCGTTCCTAGGGACGAAACAACGAAGAAATGACACCGAATGAGCGAACGGAAGTCCTTAAGCTCAACTTATTTATGAAGGTTAGTACAGAAGAATCCGGTTAATCAGACCAGCCACTTAATAGGACCGAATCCTATAGAACCGAAATAAATCCTATTGCATAAGCCTAATAAGGCATGTTCGTGTAATCGGACCAGCCGGTTATTAGGACCAAAACTATCGCGTCCCAATGTGGTCCGTTAAAGCGGAATCTACTGTAATTTAATAATGACTTCGAGCTAAAGATGCGAACAAAAACAAAAGATATAACACAACTTAATCTGAGTAGACAAAATAATTGATTTTCCTGAATGTTGACCTGTCAGATTGGATTGCTTATAAAAAATTTTTTTTCGCGTGATCGGATTGAGAAGAAATCTGACAAGTGGAATACGTTTGATATTTTGGGGCAAGGTACGATTACGTAGTTCAAAAAATTTGGACAGTCTGTGCCATAATAGAAGACATCGGCTATTGCAGGTACCACATAAACAAATTGGAAAATTATTATTTAAAAAGTTTCTGTGAAACATCGGAAATTTGCCATGATTAGTGATGAATTGAAAATAGATCTTACAAGTTACTATTACGAAAAAATTCTGGGGACCAAAGTACACGCGGGCCCACTGGTATTCAAAAGCTCCCAGCGCGACAGCCATGCTCCATTCAACTGCCTCAAAAGGCGCCTAACAGGGGGAATACCAACACTAACGTCGACGGTGTCTTAGGGACGGTGTCTTCACATAGAATCCGCCAGCGTCAGCGTTAAAGATTCTGTTGGCGCTGATTGCTTGAATGGGTCAATGATTGGTATATATGATTGGTTAAAAAATTTTACGCTGACGCTGACGGATTCAATGTGATCCCCAGCGCTGCCTTACTGCAATCTCACTCCCAGTTGTTCCCACGTGGGCTCTAGACAAACAAAGCTGAACTTTATTACTTGAATGGAGTATAAGGTATGAACGAAACATTATTACTAAATTATTATGTTAGGATAATGACATAAGTCATCAAGGGCTAAGGGCCTGTTCACATAGGAGTCCGTTGCGTTGCGTTAAGGAAAAGATGACGTTGAGACGAAAATAAACCAATCATAGGCGTTAAAAATTTCATTGCTAATCGTTTGGAGGAATATGATTGGTTTATTTTCGTCTCAACGTCATCTTTTCCTTAACGCAACGCAACGGACTCCTATGTGAACAGGCCCTAAACCGGAGTCAGAAACTAAAAATAAAAAAGTCAAATAGTAAAAGAAAAAAACGAACGGAAAAATAACTAAAATAAAGATTAATTAAATGAACTATTCATAATTTATAAACAATCGGAGACGACTAAGTTCTTTCTGAAAAGCAGAACAATCTCTAAAATTAGCCCCGTGGTTAGTTTTAATATGGTTTTTCTTATCTTAAATATCCCGGGTTGCCCAAATTGGTCGGCAGATCTGTACTGTCCATCCGGCACCCAGGCCTATACTATTCATAAACCGAACAGGGGAAATCAACCCTTGGCTGAGTTTGCAGCGTCTGGTCTTCAGGTTCACCACTGTCGTATGGACTAAACGTCCCGGCCGACGTTAATGTTGTGAATTATCTTAAATATTACTATTGTATTGGATGCAATTTAAACAACTTTCGGCCTTTTTAGTATAATCTCTACCCTCGTGACCAACCTCGCCACAAATATAACAGTTAGTTTTTCATTTTTACAAAAGTTCTATGTGTGTCCATATTTTAAGCATTTGAAGCAATGTCTCGGTTTTAAATAATCTATAAAGGTCTATCTTTCCCAATTAACATATATTCTGCTTAACCCTCTGAGGGGCGCTGTTTGCACAGTAGAAACGGCCTAAAACTAGTCTTTTATTCACTTGTATTCAATGTATTCCAGTTAAATGAGCAGAAAAATGGTTAGTACTGCCATCTGTTATCAGTTTAAAGAAGTAAAAATAATTTGCAACCTTTAATTGGAAAAATTTTTAAGATTCTTTAGGTTAAAAAAATCGGGGGGGGGGATCTGAACCATGCAAACGGGGGAGGTTGTTGCCCCTGATAACGCATACAGATTGGTACAGAGTTCTCTGCATCTGTCAGTGATTTATGTTCCTCTCTGTACTCTCTATATGCGTGGATCTCCTCCTCTAGCGGTCCGATACATAGCATCAAAGGAGAACCCGAGGTCCCGGGGGTCAAATGGTGACAGTGGGGGCGGGGGACACTAGATCAAGAAACACGAGGGACTTTAGCGGCTTGAATGGGGGGTTCTAAATGGGGGATTATCTGAAAGACACGTGTTCATTGGAATGGGGGTGGTTCTAAATACCGTGTCTAATGTTACCGTGACTAATGTGATGACAGGAGTCGGGGATCTGCAGGCAGAGAACTCTGTACCAATGTATATGCACCATGAAAGGGTTAAGTTCATTAGACTATTGAAGGAAACCCCATCCAATTATATGATATGATTAACTCCCGCTTTCCCCTTAAAGGATCCCTTATGAACTGCTGCAACATTCTCTAAACCAGGGGTCGTCAACTTTTTAATACCTAACGCCCACTTTTGTATCTTTGTTAATGGCAAAGTTTTTTTACCGCCCACCGGTCCATATCCGCAGTGAGTCAATTTAGCGGAAGTGTAAAGTAAATTTTAGAAGGGAAGGTTTGCAAAAAATACGTAATTAAATTTATCTTTTTATTTATACTATATGTAGTTTATATATACATAAATAGCTACGAATAGCTACGGAGCTAATTCGTTGCTCCCTCGTTCCCGAGTATACTACTTCGAGAAGTGTCCGGTGAATTATTACCTGTAATTCAAGTTTAGAGATGGATTTAAAAAGTAAATTGCAAAAGCATATTTTAAATAGTGAAACTGACGAATGTGTTAACAGTGTATTCGATATTTGGAGGAAGAAGAAAATTTGTAACAACAGACAAAAATTCCCACCGCCTACCATGAAAGTTTGAATCGCCCACTAGTGGGCGGTACGGACCAGGTTGACTAACACTGCTCTAAACCATTTTGCTCGGTCAGAGCGGTAACTACGTAATTCCTTATCCGTGATGTCAGAATTGACATCAAATATGATAATTTTCGGATCAACGTTTCTAGGGGGTCTGTAGGTTACGATACCTTTAAGGTTATTATTACTATTTATTGTGTCTTTTAGAATATCTAAATCTTTAGCGAAATTAACTTCGAGTAAATAATCTCCGTTTCTGGTTTCTCTTGTACATTTCATTCCAATTCTAAGTAACTTCAAATATAAGGTTACTAATTAAATTTTTATCGTTGTCTCCCATCACGCAACTCTCTTCCTTACTAACTGTTAGAACATGTTCCGGCCTTGGTGTTTGGGAAACCTTCTTAGTGTTAGTTACACTAGCGTAAGTTTTCGGTAGAGTACTATGTTGTGTGGAAGATAAATTTTCTATTTAACGATTTAATTCTGTTATCATTAAAAACTGCTGTGAATTCTCATTTTAACTCAGTGTTTTGGACTAGCAAACCCGTGACTACTTCTGTTAATTTATCCAAATGTTGTTTAACTACCTGCGCATTATCTTTACTTAATTTGCTAGCGTTAATAATTTTCTGTAGGTAAACTAACGCGGTGGATGGGATTATCTGTCAGAAAAACTAAAGACGGTACTACGAACTTATGTGCCAAAAATACGTAAACTCACCCTTAACGTGAGACTAGAAAAAAATTGCAAACCACAATGAACTATTGAGAAAACTTTAACTAAAGAAGGCACTGTGAACAAATGTGCAAAAAAATACGTAAACTCACCCTTAACGTGAGACTAGAAAAAAATTGCAAACCACTATGAACTATTGAGAAAACTTTAACTAAAGAAGGCACTGTGAACAAATGTGCAAAAAAATACGTAAACTCACCCTTAACGTGAGACTAGAAAAAAATTGCAAACCACTATGAACTATTGAGAAAACTTTAACTAAAGAACTGTGAACAAATAACTGTGAACAAATGTGCAAAAAAATACGTAAACTCACCCTTAACGTGAGACTAGAAAAAAATTGCAAACCACTATGAACTATTGAGAAAACTTTAACTAAAGAACTGTGAACAAATAACTGTGAACAAATGTGCAAAAAAATACGTAAACTCACCCTTAACGTGAGACTAGAAAAAAATTGCAAACCACTATGAACTATTGAGAAAACTTTAACTAAAGAACTGTGAACAAATAACTGTGAACAAATGTGCAAAAAATACGTAAACTCACCCTTAACGTGAGACTAGAAAAAATTGCAAACCACTATGAACTATGAGAAAACTTAACTAAAGAACTGTGAACAAATAACTGTGAACAAATGTGCAAAAAAATACGTAAACTCACCCTTAACGTGAGACTAGAAAAAAATTGCAAACCACTATGAACTATCGAGAAAACTTTAACTAAAGAAGGCACTGTGAACAAATGTGCAAAAAAATACGTAAACTCACCCTTAACGTGAGACTAGAAAAAAATTGCAAACCACTATGAACTATCGAGAAAACTTTAACTAAAGAAGGCACTGTGAACAAATGTGCAAAAAAATACGTAAACTCACTTACTTCTTAACGTGAGACAAGAAGCACCTAACTACCCTAAGGACGTCTGAAAAAAAGTTAAGGGGACAATATAAAACAGTTAATGTACAGACCAGTGCAAAACGTAGCTACACCTAACAGAATAGAACAGGGCGGCAAGAGCATTGAATAACCATAGCTAAAGGACACTTAAGACGTTGTGGAAGAAAACTGCATGTTTTGGGGCAGGGTGAAGCACAGTCCCCGCTCAAGCACCGGCTTTACCCGCTCAAGCACCGATTAGCGGAGTAAGGGCCTGTTCACGTAGAATCCGTCAGCGTAAAATTTTTTAACCAATCATATGCCAATCATTGACCCATTTAACAAATTAGTGAATCTTTAACGCTGACGCTGACGGATTCTATGTGAACAGTCCCGTACTTACGAGAGCACCGCGTGAAGGCAATTACTTCGACCACTTTTAGCTTTAGGGCCTGTTCACATAGGAGTCCGTTGCGCTGCGTCAAGGAAAGGATTACGTTGAGACGAAAATAAACCAATCATATGCCTCCAAACGATTAGCAATGAAATTTTTAACGCCTATGATTGGTTTATTTTCGTCTCAATGTCATCTTTTCCTTAACGCAACGCAACGGACTCCTGTGTGAACAGGCCCTTATGTATAGCATCTACCAGCGAGATCGCTTAAAAAAAGAGCTCAGTGTCAAACAATCGTCTGCTAATCGCTTTCTCACTGGAGTAAGCACTATAACGTAAATACTAGCCAAGCTCCCGACGTATGGGGGTAAAAATTTCCAAGTTGGAGATCTTTAGGGGCTCGATTTAGGACTTTGGATCCCTATAAGATATTTTTTTTCCGTGGACCCAGCATCGGCTATCGACTACCCTGCAAACTGAGGGAAACACTGTTCTCCCGAGATAAAATCATAAAATATATTCAAATATTCGATTTTGAAATATATTTTCATTTAAATTTCTTCTTAAAGAGAACTCGTGCGATTTCTTTTGCATCCTTAATCCTTTAAGCTTATTTCGCAATTCATGTAATTCAATTTTAATTTCGGCATTCCAACGCAAATGTGATAGGCCAATGCAAATGACACACTTTCTGGGAAGAATCAGTCTTCTCGGAGCTCTGGTAGAAAAGGGGTGCAGTATTATTTACTTATACATCAGATTCAGTGGCAACTCGTCATTAAGGGTCACAGGAGCCGAGCCCTATTCAGAATATTCTCCTTGGAACCAAAATCAATTAGATTTTACCAGAAGTAAACTGTATTTAAAATCGTGGAGCTTAAATTAAAATTTATCTCCAACATTCTGCTTTTCTCACAATCGAAGGAGAAAACGAATTAAGTGTTTTAGTCGTACGCATGCTGATAATTCGTATATCACTATGCTCTGGACTTGGTAAACAGGAACCGTACTTTAGAGCATTGCCTTGAATGACTTTTAGACCACTGCGACGCTCCATTGTGAAATGACATATCTGGCTATTTAGCGCGAATTCAATGACGCTTTTCTTGAATTTGGCACTACCGTGGCCAGCTGGAGTGGGTGGGTTGGTCGGTTCAGAGCGGTCAACTTTTTGCTTTCACTGGGACTAATTAGACCTATAGTATACAGCCGATTACGGACAGGTATAAACATCCATGCCAACAATGGAACGCGAACCCACAGGCTCTGGTCCAAATACCAGTACCCAAGCCATTCGGCTATCGCCCAACCCGCTGGACTGGGAAAAAAGAAACTGAGAAAAAAGACCATGAAAATAGAGTCCATGTACATGCTATTCGGAAGAGGCTGAACTTCCACAGTTCGGCCCTCACATCCTTCACCTGTTGACAGAGGGTACCAAACTAATATAGATAATATTTTCGCACTGGTCATAATCAGGGTGACTTACGGTGCTGTGTAGTAGCCCTCTTGGATTCGCTCGGCTCAGTGTTAACCTACGGAGAAATTTGACTTAAGGTACTGTGTAGTAGCCCTCTTGGATTCGCTCGGCTCAGTGTTAACCTACGGAGAAATTTGACTTAAGGTACTGTGTAGTAGCCCTCTTGGATTCGCTCGGCTCAGTGTTAACCTACGGAGAAATTTGACTTGCGGCACTGTGTAGTAGCCTCCTTGGATTCGCTCGGCTCAGTGTTAACCTACGGAGAAATTTGACTTACAATACTGTGCAGTAGCCCTCTTGGATTCGCTCGGCTCAGTGTTAACCTACAGAGAGTCAAGTTTGAACCGAGTCAAGTGACGAGACTGGAACACTCGATCCCGCACCTCCAGAGGTAAATTTGAGAACT
>OU015493.1:192413001-192668001 GCA_907164885.2 Dolomedes plantarius
AAAATTAGTTCCAAAAGTCGCCGATAGGGGACGATATGGCGCTCTTGTTGTCAGCGCACGCGAGAATTTGCATAAAAGGCAAGTAAACCTTCAAAATACAAATTCACGACAATGTATTTGGCAGCAACGCCAGTATTTCGGACTATAAAGATAGGGGATGCATACCGAAAAAGTTAAATGAATAACAAAGAAATTTCACTGCAACACCACTTTATGCAGCAAATTCACTTCTCCCTCCTTCAATGGGACCACAGTTCTGGTGGACGACACATTGTATCCTGAACACTACGCTCTCAACGGCAAAAGCGTAACATGTCGTCAGGAATGTTCATCACAGTCCGGGATATGTTGTCCCTTAGGGCCGCCAAGTTCGAGACTCAACCAAGATATACCTTAGACTTTAAATAACCCCACAGAAATATGTCACATGGGTTAGGTCTGGGGAGCGAGGTGGCCATGCAAGTGGGAAAAAGCGACTGGTGACCCTTTCTTCTTTAAAGCGAAGGCGTAACAGATTCCGCACCGATCTTTATAGCCCAAAATACTTGCGCCGCTGTCGACTACCTAGTCGTGAATTTGCATTTTGTTGTATTACCCTTTATGCAAAATTCTCGGGTGCGCCAACAACAAAAGCGCCAAATCTTCCGCTATCGGCGGCTTTTATTTATTTATTTATTTATTTTCACGGAAACTCTTTCCCATGTCGTCCTTAGTCTGTATCAATTTTGGTGGAATTCCGGCCGATTGATCGCGCTACAGATGCCTCTGAGTAGTGTCAGTTTAAAAAATATCATCCTTTATATGTGTATACATATATATATATATATATATATATATATATATATATATATATATATATACACTCTACAGCATCTCGCGCTTCCATAAAGTGGGCTCGGGTTCAAATTACTGATCAGGTGTGGACATTGCGCTGTCCTTTCGTACTGTTGTGTGCTGTTTTTTCATAGGGTGCAGTGTTAGTTTACCTATATGCTTCCATAGTAAAGTAACTAACAAACTTTCGGTGGGGTTGAGTCCTTCTCCATAGGATAAAGTACCTACACGTTGAGTAATTGTGTATGTGTGTGCGTGCGTGCGTGTATGTATGTATGAAAGGTATGTAAATAATTTGTCTTTATTTAGAAAAAACTGTCTATGAACTTGATATTGAAAAATTATCTCACCATGGAATGAAACCGTCGTAGATATATGCCTTTTGTGTTAGTATTTGATTCTAAAGCTGTGTAGTATGATTTAAATCAAGAATATTAATATATTTTTACTTTTAGAATTAATTTTACTTCGAGTCCAATCGTGTCATTCATAAACATCAAGTTTATTCATTCGTGAATATTATTCGAACTTTTCTATACTAGTCAATGCACATCCGATTCATTAACCATCTCTCAAAACATTCGAAGATTTTCTTTCAATTTTTTCCTCCACTTAGGAACAAACATATGTAAAAATATATTATACAGGGTTTGTATAAAAAGTATCGGAAAATAAATTTATTTGAGATATTGCTACGATTCCCCGAAAGTCTTCAAAATACATGCCTTGAGCGTCGACACACTTGCCAGAGGCTTTTCCACGACTCGAAGGCCCCCCTGGTAGGCGATTTCCGGAACGTTCTTAAGGGTACGCGTGTAAGCTTCTTTGACGGCACTTAGGGTCCCATGGTGGTTTCATTCGAGGGAGGATTTAACTTTTGAGAATAGGAAATAGTCTGCTGGGGCCAAGTCAGGACTGTAAGGGGGTTGGGGAATCATCGCGATGTCGTTTGTTGTCAGGTGCTCGGTGACCTTGGAACATGTGCGGCTGGGTGCATTGGGTCATCCGTCAAGACCTTCGGGACGAGTTTAGCACAGATCTTCCGCATCGCCAAATTTTCAGTGATAATGCTGTGCATTGTCATCTTATCAATGCCAATTTTATCTGTGATCATGTGCACACTTAACCGACGGTCTGAATTCAGCACTTCACGCACTCGTTGTCGTCGGTTCTTGAGGTCGATGGCCGTCCAGCGCGGGGCTTGTCCTCCACACTCTCTCGGCCATCTTTGAAGAGCTTGTGCTGCTTAAAAAACTGCAGTTTGTGACATACTTTCATCCTTGAACACTTGGCGAATCATGCCCAACGTCTCCGTATCCGATTTCCCTAGTCCAACACAAAATTTGATGGCGTACCGCTGTTCAATCGCTCGCTGCATTTTGCGCTTGCACCGAGTCACTCGACAGGGGTCCACTTAAAACACGATTTAGCCTGAACAGTGGCGCACCCAGGGGGGGGGGGGCAGGGGCCCTCCCCCCCCCCCCCAAAGAAGTAGAAATATTGATTTTGCATTATAAATATTTTTATTCGTTCATCTCGCCCCCCCCCCACTGCATTATAAATATTTTTATCCATTGGTCTCGGCCCTCCCCCAAGAAAAATCCGGGGTGCACCACCGAGCCTGAACGAACGCTCGCAGGCGACTGGCGCTTGGTGCGTCTTGTAGGTCACATCCCTCACCACCGAGCATACACGGTACGAGCGTGCTTCGACGTACAGTCACGTCAGGAAAAAATTGTTCATGATATATATATATATATATATATATATATATATATATATATATATATATATATATATATATATATATATATATATATATATATATATATATATATATAATAGTACGAAATCAGTAATGCATTTTAGATGGAAATGAGTGATTAAGCATCATTCATCAGAAAATAAAATATTTTTTTGCTAACGGAAGGTTTCTCTTTCAGCTGACAGATGGCAGAATTGAATCTTGAAATCAGTTCTCCATCTTACTTAAAGGTAAATACACTATAAAATATAATCAAAAATATATTTATAAGTCCGTTAAGTATCCCGTTAGCCAACTTTAAAAGCACTTTTTTTTTTGTTTATACTGATGTCGAGAGTACACCGCTTATGTTACAAATATTTTTTCTACTTTATGTCTGTGTAGAATTGAAGCAAATAAATTCAAGTTTTAGTATTCTGTAGATAAATGTGGTCTACGATTATCAGTTATATGCACGCGGACATAAGAATTTTTTTTTGTTAACTATATTTATTGTCGTTATTTTATTATAAACATATACATCATACAATAAAATAAGTATGACAAAGAAAAAAAATCAACATCTCTCAATATATCAAATATACGCTTGCTGTATATAAATCAACAATTCTCTGCGAATGCCCTTTTATTCTAAATATTGCAGCAGCAGTAAAAGAAAGAAGTTTTACGTTATTTTATTTCTTATGCGTTCTTCCCGCCAAAAATAGCGACGCCAAGACTGTTAAAATACCATGTTGGTAACCCTGGACTACTATTCCATATGGGAGGAGTAATGATGAGTCTTCCAGAAAGGACAAAAATGAAGTCGAATTCCTCTTTTTTGTTGTATGGCAGAGAAGATTCTCGGTAGTGGTGCCATCTATTGAATGTAAATATCTTCAATAATAGGTTTAATCCATCAAACGGACCGTGGAAAATGTTTTAAATAAATATTAAGTGCGTGACATTGATAACACTGATTACAGAAAAGTAGATAGAGACAGTCAGTTAATAAATGAAAGAAAAATTCACGCCGAGAAAGAGAATTAATTTACAAATTCTCTCCCCCTTTTTTTTAAACAAGTTTCGACACGAATTTTAATTTCTGTCACTGCCGTCTCTTTGCAATGGTCGTGCAATAAACTCTTCCTTAAATACGTATTAAAAAAAGAGAAAAAGAAATCAGAAAGTGTTTCTAAATACCGTTTTTATTTCCATCATGCACCTTTTATCTCGATGTTTTCTTTTATTATCGTGTTTAAAGCACTGATGATCATAATAATCTGAACAAATGGCTATTTATCTTTAGAGTTTTTGAAGTCTGTTCAGAACTATCCTAGAATTAACAAGTTTCTATCATTACTTAACTCTTGTTTTAAAAGATGTTTTTTAATTAATAAGATGAAAAATTTTGATTTTTAAAAATATGTGTAAATTCATATTTTCAAAATTCAAAATTCTTATAGTTCAAAATGGTTCAAAATTCTTATAGTTTTGAATTACAATAATTAATCTATAGTTCTTAAACAATCCTTTATATTATATCATGAACCATTATGTTACTTGCTTCATATCTTTCAGCTGATTGGGTATGAAATTTTAATAATATTGAGTCTAAAAGATAAATGTATGTATTTATACATGCATCCAAGTTCAGAGTTGCTATCATAACAAAATTTTCAGGTCTCGATTTATGTTTGGGTGATTAAAACGTCTTATTTTTGGGTGGGGCGTCTTTGAACTTAAATCAAATTAACAGAACTTTAATACATAACGCTTAAGTTTGAATATCCCGGCATTTTCTACAATAAAAAAAAAGCCTGTATATATTTCCATGCTAGTGAAGCCGTTAGTTTTTGTCTCTCCTGTAGCTTATTTCACGCTATGTATCATAATTATGTTAAACATTATAATTACGTTTCACTTTAAACGTTTCTGAAAGAAAATCCAAAATTTAAGCTGTTTTCTTACATTTTGCAATGAAGTACCAAACTTGAAACCAATTTCGCAATACAGTCTTTCAGATTGAGAACTGATTCTGTTGCTAAAATTGACAAAATATGATCCGAATTCAATTTTGTTTACAAGTTCAGCTTTTCTCAAAGCAAATTGCGCTTTTATAGAAAGACTCGAAATGCTTATTCTGTTTATGAATAAGGAAAATTTACTTGTCCATTGATATTTGTGGAATAAATGGGAAATCATTTCTTCCCTATGTAGTGGAAACAAATCTCGTTTTCCGCTTCATGAAATACTTCATTTCATCAGAATTTAGTATAATGGGCTTTTGGAATAAGACTTTTAAACACACTTAGATGAAACGAAACAAAATCAAGATGAAATTTCTGACTTAAATCGGGTGACTCTCCTATACATAAACATCACAGAAAATTGTGTTTTACTCTGTTTAGCAAAATAATTATGACCGTCTTCTCTTGCATGAACACTAAAAACTGTATTTTAAACATTTTCATTCAGGATTCTCCATTGTCCTCTCTAGCTTTGCTGCGCTAAAGGATCCATTGAAGTGCGGGGGCATAACCGAAGTCGTCATTTGATGTTTATGTATGCCACACATGAATCTGCAATTTTATTTAGTGGCTCATCTCGCAAGGTCTTATGTTGTAAAATAAATATCGCAAATGTTGTTTAAAAGAAAACTAATGTAACTCCATTTTAAAAGATGACATAAATACTGTAGATATACAGTGATTTCCGCTTATAATAATCACGTTTGTTATTACTGTTTTTGATTCTTAAAAGCGGTTGATTATTATAGCCGAAGATTTATGTGTTTCAGGGTCCAGGAAGTCACAACCAGGATGCAGGGGGTGGGGAAAAAAAAAGAGTCCCTGTTTTCGTTTGTCAGTGGAGAAAAGTGAAATTGGATACGGACGGGTAGGATGCCCCTGGGTCAAGCTAATAGGACCTTAATGTTATCACTCTTTCTTTAAAAATAATAAAGAAAGAACTTCGTGCCTTTTGAGGGTTTAAGTGGCGTTTTTGGAAAAATGAAAGGAAAGGGAAGAGTGTAAACTGATTCTTAAAACCGGTGGATTGATCCTTTAAAGCGAAAATTTTAACATGGAAATAATACATTTGTTTTTGTTTTTGCGATATTGATTCTTATAAACGGTTGATTCTTATAACCACTGATCACTAAAAGCGGTGGTTACTGTATGTGGAACTAGCTGAATACCCGTGCTTCGCTACAGAGTACATTCTAATTAAAAACAACTGTCAATGTATGCAATTAATGCCAAAAAAACCAAAAAAATATATTTATAAAAAAATCGTAACGAATACTTTTATAGACAAAATAACATAAAAGAAAATATTCAAATTAAATACAACGGTCAATGTATGCAATTAATTTGTATGTTTAATATCCATAAAACATACAAATCTTAATTAAATTCTTAAAAAACTTCCATCTTAATGAGTCTAGTGGTTAAATTTTATCTTTTACCGTATTTTAATATTTTTTGTCAATTTATTTCGTTGTTAAGCACGTGACGCAACATTAATTTAAAGTATCACAAAAAGAAAATAAACCACGTGATCAGCAATTAATAAATTAAATTCTAAATATTAATCTTTAAAAATTCACCAATAATCAGAAAATGGAGGTAAAGGTTCGAAAAAGATTTCATTTTAAAGGAATTTTTATGATCTTTCTTGTGATATAAAACCCTCAAATTATTATTTTAAATGCAAACTTTTAAAAATGTTACAAAAACAGCTTAAAAATTTAATTTTAAAAAATCTAAGAATTTTTCAAAAATCTTTCTTAGTGCACCTCTATACTATAGGAATCGCCGTGCAAAATTTCAGCCCTTTAGGTCCAGCGGTTTGGTCTGTGCGTTATCTGTCAGTCAGTCAGTTACGGAAATGTTTTATATATATAGATGATGTGCAGGACGTTGTTGAAACTTGAATTCGGAGCACTTTTTTTCAAAAATATACATTACTGATTAAATACATATATTTGTAGTTCAAATGTGATATAAATGCATGAAAATAAATATAATGTTGGTAAAAAATTCATAACATTTTAAAAAAGGGGAAATTTTTTTAAAGAATTGAGTGCTTACGCCAGAGACCCTACACTCGATTAAACTAAATACAGTCGAAAGAAGGGGAAAATAGCAGATACTGTTTAATTTAAGTAAACGATTTAATTTAAGAAAGTTTACTCTTAGCAAAATCTGACTGATTAAAATTATAAATGGGGATTGATTAAAATTATAAATGGGGCTCGGTTGTTGTGCATGGAAATTAATTTAGGAATAAAGAATACAAATTGCTGATCAAAACCAGAGAGGTGACGTATGTGGGTAAGATTATGAATACAGGCCCCACCTAGGTATCCCCTATAACTCAAAAAATCCAAAAACGGACCTTGGTCCAAAAATTGGGGACCAAAAACAAACAAAAATGGTGACCTTAACCAAGGCAACCACAGCGTTCGTCCCTAGGGACGAAACAACGAAGAAATGACACCGAATGAGCGAACGGAAGTCCTTAAGCTCAACTTATTTACGAAGGTTAGTACAGAGGAATCCGGTTAATCAGACCAGCCACTTAATAGGACCGAATCCTAAAGAACCGAAATAAATCCTATTGCATAAGCCTAATAAGGCATGTTTGTGTAATCGGAACAGTCGGTTATTAGGACCAAAATTATCGCGTCCTGATGTGGTCCGATTAACCGTAATCAACTGTATATTTTAATCTCCTTTATACTATATACTACTGTGACACTTACCTGTGTTCTGAACTAAAAGTTTTACACTATTTCCAAAAATCACTGAAATACAGTGGAATCTCGATCTATCTTTATTCAAGGGACCGATTGAAATGAACGATAAATGCGGGAAAACGATAGATGCGGAAACATAACAAAGCAATAAGATCGTTGGGACTGAATAAAATGAACGACACATACGGAAAAACGATGGAACCGAAAACGATCGATCGAGATTCCACTGTATACCAAAAAAGTGAAAAAACACTAATTTTTTTTCTTTTTCTTTTAAGTATCTTTTTTCAAGTACAAGTACCCGTATAATAATTCAATTAACACATATAGCTTAGCTTTTAGTACAAAACATACTTTGTAATATGTAAAACAGTATTGCAAAATTTCATTGATATATGTTGAAAACTTTTTTAATGATTAGCTTTCTTGTTTACAAAAGTCACTGAAAAATGAATTTCTAGGAAATGCATTTAAAAATGCTACTTCCGGTACCCTCAAACGGTACGATGGGGGTCGGATCCGACCCAAGGGTGTGTCTTCCCCCTCCCGTGCTCTCCCCTCTTACTGCAAGAGATCGGGTTGACAAGGGACCCTACCAGATAGATCTACTAGACCACCCTACTAGATATAGGAATAAGTAAATACGAGTGTATTTGTTGAAAAACATTATTGATGATCACTAGTCCTTTTTTAATTTTAGATTTTTAAAATTTTTATTTCGATTTTGAAGGCCAAAAATGTCAGTTTATGTTATTTTTTACATTTTTGTGCTCAGAAAGTTGGTTTCAATAACTTTTTAACCCTTTCAGGGGCAACACCCTGCCCCGTTTACACGGTGCAGATTCCCCCCCCCCCCCCCAATTTTTAACCTAAAGAATCTTGAAAATTTTTCCAATTAAGGTTGCAAAATGTTTTTACTTCTTTATACTGATAACAGATGGCAGTATTAACCATTTTTTTGCTCATTAACTGGAATACATTGAACGCAAGTGAAAAAAAAGACTAGATATGGCGTTTGCACTGTGCAAACGGCGCCCCTCAAAGGGTTAAACTAGGTACAAGACTAAATTACATATTAGACCTAATATATACAACATTCTATGTAAATGCCAAAGAGATTTTCTTTATTAAGCAAAATTACAATGCGTTGGTCATTTTTTTTCTACAAAAGGGTTTTATTTTATGTAAAATATTATCAATAAATGTTATCATACAACAAAAATGCTTATTGTGTACTTATTTCTACCAAAAACCTCATCAAAAAAGAGATAGGGTAGGATCCGACCAGACCGTACCATATATTTCGTCTTAAACCACTGTACCGTCTGAGGGTTAATATTGCTTTCGGTTAATTTAACTGGCCATAAGTTCTCATCCAATAATCGTACGAGTAAACGTAAAGCAGTATTAGAATCCTAAAAGATTGGCCTTTGAAACAGAGAAAAAAAAATCAAAATTTTGCACCAAAACAGCCATTTCAACGTAGACAGATACCTTAAATCGTTAGCATAAATCGTAATATTTAATCGTTCAGGTCATCTCAGGGGCGCAGGTTCGGCTATGCTAGAAACAAAATGAATTTTTAAAAAGCTGCTCTTTATACCAGTTGTTTTAAATCGGGGGGTCGCAGTGCCACAAAAATAGAGACAAAAATAAAATTAAAATCAGTTGAGGAAGAATTTAGAGCAAGAATAGTAAATATTTCACCTAATGTTGAAAAAAAAAATCTGCAAGCCGGGAATATTGCATTTAGTATGTTCTTTATATAATTTTATTATAACTAATGTCTATCAATTTTACGATTAGTTATCCTTATTATTTCGTATTCTATTCTACATGTATTCAACATGTTATTACATTCATTCATCATTAAAATATAATTGAAAATGCCAGTCTACATTCCAATTGCTCATGCGTGTGAAATTATTTAACTACTAGTTTTAAAATGTTATCTACAACCTTTGGAACAAAGGTAAGCCTAACTTTTCATTCTTTATATCCGATTCTTCAAGTAGTCAACAGTCATTGTATCACAGCGTTGTATTTCCTAACACTGTGAATGATTTTGCCCGGGGAAAGATACAGCTAGTTTAAATGAGATTGGATAAACACAAATATATTTAACTACAAGTCATGTTTCATTAAATGAATGCAAACTATTTTCAAATTAAAATCCAAGAGGAGAATAATTAGCGCTTAACAATATTTAATTGAAACCTATTTAAAGAGAATTAAAAAAATTCACGAGCTATGAATATTAGTGCATTGATTTCTCTGGTAAGAAATTAAAACTTTAAAGAACACAGTTAGTATTTTAATTTTATGAAAATATTAATTTCACAAACAAGACTTTCATATAAACTCATTTATTAAAACGTAATGTATAACAGTGTCTAAAAATAATGTATAAAAATTCACAAAGTTCAAAAAAATATAATCCTCTATATTCTTCATATAGAAATTGGCAAAACTGTAAACAAAAAATAGAAAAATGTATAAAAGTCAATTTACAATATATTTACTTTGTAAATATATTTTTCAAGCTCTTAAAGATCACATGAAATTGATGAGAAAAAGACATGCATTTTGACCAGAATTATTCAACACAGGTTGAGGGAGCTCACTAGAAAGGAAAAAAAAGAGAAAAATCATTAAATACAGCACATATTACTTTGCGTAGTGACTTTTTAATAAAGAATATCATTTGTTTAAAAAAATATATTTAACTAGCTGAATACCCGTTCTTCGCTACGGAGTACATTCAAATTAAATACAACGGTCAATGTATGCAATTAATGCCAATATATATATATATATATATATATATATATATATATATATATATATATATATATATATATATATAAATCGTAACGCATATTTTTATAGACAAAATAATGTAGAAAATATTCAAATTAAATCTAATAAAACTTACTAAAGAATATAGTGCAGTTTGACGAACATTTCTTTGACTGTATTTTAATATTTTTTTGGATAATGTCCAATCGTCTGCTGCATTAGAAAGAAAAACAAAATATTTTTTTGTCAATTTATTTCGTTGCTATGCACGTGACGCAAAATAAGTTTAAAGTATCACAAAAAGAAAAGAAACCACGTGATCAGCATTTAAAAAAATTAAATTCTAAAAATTAATCTTTAAAAATTCATCAAAAATCGGAAAAGGGAGGTAAAGATCCAAAAAAGATTTCATTTTAAAGAAATTTTTTTGATCTTTCACATGATAAAAATTTCATAACCCTCAGATCATTATTTTAAAAATGTCTTAAAATTTAATTTTTTTAAAAATCTGCGAAGAATTTTTCAAATATCTTTCTTAGTGCACCCGTACACTATGAGAAGAATCGCCATGCATGCAAAATTTCTGCCCTTTAGGTCCAGCGGTTTGGTCTGTGCGTTATCTGTCAGTCAGTCAGTCAGTCAGTCAGTCAATCAGCCTGTCTGTTAAGGAACTGTTTTATATACTATAGATTATTTGTATTACAAAAACATTTTTAAGTTTGAGAAGCTCCAAAATTTTGTGTAGTTTGTATCTTTTTTTAGGTCATCACAATTAACAGGGGAAATCTGTCAAGCACTATAATCACATAAATAAATCTGTGTATATTATAAGATAGAGAGGTTTATTTTAATGAAGTTTTAAGCATAGCCGCCAGATAAAGCCGCAACAAATATTTATGATTCATGCAAATAATATTAATCTAACTTATGAATGAACGCCAAAGGAGCGATACTTTTTTTCATCAAATATCTGAGTTGTCGTAAAAACTGGAACTCCATGAAATGACATAATATTTAGCATTTATTCATCATCTCTCTATTCTAAAAAAAAGTAACTAGCGCCGCCGCTGTCAAAAGCTTGTCACGCTATCTCCTCCGAAACCGCTGGGGGTATGGGGTCGAGACCGATACCAATAGATGCATAAAAATGCGGGAAAGAAAGTAGGACATGTCTCATCTTCGTCGGACTTTTAAGTTTTTTTTATTTTATGTTTTGTGGAAAAATATCGACTTTTTCATGTTCAGATTACGATAACTCGCCAAAAATCCGTTAAAGTATTGAAATATATTTAACCAATGACAAACCTCCAAACGATTAGCAACGAAATTTTTAACGCCTATGATTGGTTTATTTCCGTCTCAGCGCCATCTTTCCTTTTACGCTTCCGCTACCGACTCCTATGTGAAAAGGCTCTAATACTCAACAAAGATTTTTAAAATTTAATTTCGAAAAATTTAAAAATTAACAAGGATAATTTGTGTTTGAATGTAAGCGAAACATTAACTAGTTCTGGACCAGGCGTGACTGCAATTCCCCTCCACGGAGGTCCTGGGAAAAAAATCAATCCAAATACATGTTGCATCCTATCCATTAATCTATGAATTAAAATATGAATATCATGATCGGTTATATCCTATTGGCCGTGCAGGGGAATAGCTGTTATCACGTCTGCGCAGCGATGCTCCAAAACAGGTTAGTTTCACAAAAAAAAATAATTTGGTAAAAACTCACAAATTAAAATTAATTCTCACCATATATCCACTCTTCAGATATATTCTTAAATCTCTAACAGCACCCATTGGCTTCTGGATGCAAATACCAAATTATTATTGGATCAGAGATAAATGCAGGTGACCACAGAGGATATCTTGGAATAGACGGAGCTCTCTGGAACATCTTCAAACACGACACAAATGAATTCACGTAACCGTATAAAAAAGTATGAAAAGGTTATTTAAGTTTCTAAAAATCATTGCAAACAATTGACTTTTAAATTTGAAAAGATAGAAATATTTGCACGTGGACTTAAACATCATTGAAATATTTTCTAAGTACACCCGAATCTCTTTTTGCACAGGGAATACGTTCTAGAGACTACCGTGCAAATGAAAACCGTGTTAAAAAAATAAATAAATAAATAAATAAATTTTTAAAAATTTAAAAAATAAAAAATAAATAAATAAATATAAAAAAGGAGAGATAAGATACGGTGAACATATAAAAGGTTCCATCTAAATATACTTAATAAGAAAATGCTAATTTTTAGATGAAATTTGGATTCGATCGACTGAACTTTAATAAATATAGGGTGTCCATAAATAAACTTCCCTACTTTTAAGTTGTCTACAGTCGAAACTATTGTTCCGAAAGTTATGAAATTTTGTGTAGGACATATTGAAGGGATGGGAATTTGTTTGAGCGAATAAAAAAATTAGTTCAAAATTTCACCACCAGAGGCCTTTTTTAATGAATTACGCATTTATGACTGGTTCTTTACTTCATATTTCACCATCTTTTTATCCATAGGTCACCCTAACACAATAACTCAAACTCATTAAATTTTACAATCTTTAAAGTGATTGCAAAGTCGATCGGAAACTTGTTCGATAACTAATTTTCGGACAAAAGATTCCTACTGTGTGGCCTTCCCGATCCCCAGACCTCAACCCATGCGACTTTTGGCTTTGGGGGCATGTGAAACATCTACTGAGTCTTGATAAACCAAGAACTATACCTAATTTGAAAGATAGCATTTTACATGTTCTCAGCATTTTCCAGGACACATTGCGGTCAACTGTAGAACATGCTATCATACGATTTCAAATGGAAGCTGAAAATGATGGCCGTCATGTTGAACATGTCTTGTTGTAATAATTTTTTTTAACTATAGTAAATGTTGGCTAAATGTGTAATTCATCAAAAAACGCCCTCTGGTGGTGAAATTTTAAACTAATTTTTTTTATTCGCTCAAACAAATTCCCATCCCTTCAATATGTCCTACACAAAATTTCATAACTTTCGGAACAATAGTTTCGTCTGTACACAACTTTAAAGTAGGGACGTTTAATTATGGACACCCTGTATGTAAGAGCAAATATACAATCTCATTTTACTTACGTTTATACGGGTTATTTCTTAAATTGAAAAAGTGCGGCAGACGAAAATGGTTAAAAATAAATTGAATTTACATTTTATTAATACATACATATATATAACATAATAATTCAATCATTCAGTGTCACTTCTAGGCAATAAACGTGTCCGTTTAATGGGGTTTTTTTTTTTTTCGGTGGCAAAAAATCACTCTCATCTTGTGTTTCTTTTGTTTCACCGGTTTGAATACAAATTCGGTTATCAGACGCTGTGATTTTATTTTTGTTAGTTCGTTATATGATGTTTTAATAACGTGAAAGAACCATTTTTAAATAACGTTAGGATTCTACAGATCATTCGACATTAAAACCATTTGTAAGAAACTGATTTCCGAGTTTATTGGCTAGCTGGCGGCCTTCTAGACTTGTACTTGTAGATAATGGAACCACTCCTTCATCATCACTACTATAAACTAACGTGGAAACATCTACATTCCCTAAAATACTCTCTGATAACATTGCAGTCAATATTTTTTATTCATTTTAGTTTTTTTAACCGTCTTAAGGGGGTCCAGGACACTTTTTTTAAAAAATTATTTATAGAA
Source organism: Dolomedes plantarius (assembly GCA_907164885.2). NCBI lineage: Eukaryota > Metazoa > Arthropoda > Arachnida > Araneae > Dolomedidae > Dolomedes > Dolomedes plantarius. The sequence continues at coordinate 192,426,839 of OU015493.1, forward strand.
TTAAAATTTTAAATTTTTTTGTGATGGTTAGCCATATAATTTGCAAACAAAATCATATCGTAAAACTTCTGATAAAGTTTTTTTAAATTTTGAAATAAAAATTTTTTTAAAGTTTAAAATCGTTAAAACTCGAAATATTGTCGAATTTCAATTTTTTTTCATTTAATTAAACAGAAGTATATAAGTTTTAGTTCTGATTCAGCCTTTTTTTAAATATCAATTTTCTTTTAAATTAAAAATATTTAGAGTAAAAATTTCTAAAAAAAAAAAAAAAAAAAAAATGTAACTTATTTTTAAAAAATCATATTTTCAAAAGTAAATATTTTTTTCAAATTTGCTGAATCGAAATTAAAGTAAAATAATTGAAAAAGACATGTTCGAAGTTTGAACCATTTATCTTAAACGATTCTTGACTTATAACAATTTAAAGTCGAGAAATGTTGAAAAAAATTTCAGGTAGTCTCTTCTAACGAAACTACCGCGGGTTATTAACGTAGGATCACTTACCGTTGCCCTTTTTCCCCTTCTTTACGCATTTTGGTTCTTTTCTGTTTAACTGTTACTGCTATTGGGTTTGCCGCGCTGCCAGAATTATAACTCGCGACGCAGGACAATTTTTTTCTCTCCGCAGGACCGTTATTGAGGAACGTAATCCTACTTGTTAAAACCCATCATGCAGAAAAATGCATTTAATTGTTTAAACAAAGATTGGCTGCTATTAGAATGTTGCAAAACAAAAAATTAATATTTCCTGATCTAAGTAATATAGAAACGCGATTTAAACGTCATTTTAATGGGAAAAGAACAGAAATGTTTTAATGCAATAAATTGCTTTTCAAACATTTGAAGAATTTTGTGGCCTGGACCTCCTTAAAGTACAGGAAAAACGGTGTAGAAAAATAATCGGTTCTTTTTGTTGAACCGTGTTATTTCAAAACCGTGTATCCCCCCCCCCTCCACAAAAAACAAAAAACAAAAAATCCGTGCAAAAAGAGAATCGGGTGTACTATAATTATATATTAAAACCCTACTAAAATATACGGAGTACTAAAATATACGTAATAGTCTACGTTCTAGTTTCTTGTATCAATTTCTTGTTCTCAATTTAAAACACTTATAGTAGAACGCCTGAACAAAACTAGTACGCTAGTAGATATACTATATTTTTTTTTTTTAGAAATATTTAAAAACGACCAGTACGAAGGATTTCCAACCAGCAGAATGAATTTTGAAAAGAAATTTAAAGTTTCATCTATTTACCTTCGTCTAGTTTGAAACATTGGTAATGATCTGAAAAGTAAAATTCAACATGTTGTCTTTTAATTCCGCAAACAAAATTATATTTATTTCTCAAAATAGGCCATAGAAATTCACAGTAACGATTTAATCAAATCTTATCATTTCTCTTCCTTCGAGCAAACTAAATGGGAATTAAGATTATATTTACAAGCACGTTTCTCTAACATTTATCATAATGATAACAAGTTGATTATCATTATGACAGTTAATCAAATCAAAGTTGTTATTTCAATCCTTTAATTAGGATTATTTAGAAACGCTAATGAATGTTTGATAGTAATGTGGAAATAACTACAGTTATAAAATTCAAGACTTTTTAAATGATTATTTAGTAATTGAAAATTTTCTTTGTTTTGGAATAATTGGCTCCACCTTCTCCATCTAATGCTCCTTCTTTCACCCATCTAATGATTTATAATACGGCGTTGAAAGTTAAATTATTTATTCCACCATTTTTACATTTTTTTATCTTTTACAGTTTTTATTTTTTATATCTTGTTTCTATGTTATCGTTTTCTCACTTAATTGTTTCATACTAGATGGCGCCACTTTTTAATATACCTAGAGAAACTATCTTAAAAAATTTTTTGCTATATATTATATCAAACCTAGGTAAACCCCCGTTGGATAAACGATTTTTTATTGATTTGTGAAAAGATACAACGTAAGTTGGTAATGTATCATAAAATTCAGCAAATTTAGATCTTTACGCTGCAAATTTTAAATTTAAAATTCTACTTGAAAAAAGAAAAAGTTCCTTAGATTTTTACACGATAATTTACGCCTGATTTACCAGGGCACTACAATACCAATCGTCGATACGTGGATACAGAAAAGACCACTTATATCCGCAAGGGAATGCTATCTGTGGGTATAATTATAATAGATTGAAAAATTATGAATTTATATGTAGCGTGAAGAAAAACAGAATAGTCATTCAAAATCACTTTAAGAAAATTTAAAATTAAACATTTCGAGAATATTCTCGGATCTTTTTAAGACAAGCGCAACTGTAGACAAATTAAATTAGTCTTAGTCATTTATTAAGAATAAATCAACTGTGCAAATCAATACTCTATTGCATTAAAAAAGAAGAAACATTAAGAAACTAAATTTTGTGACATGCTGTTTCAAAGTGATTTCAATTTAAATCGTGTGTAATGAAAATGACTGTCAAATTTGATCAGTCATTTGAATTGAAACATCATTATAACAGCACCAAAGTTCATCTGCAAGACCTTATAATTATTAGACCCTATATAATACCACACACCCTATAATTATTAGATTAGAAGATATTTATTATATAAGTTTTGCTTTGTGTTTGAATAAATATGGTGACTACTACGCAAATAAGCGAAATGTTGGAATATTTTAACCCTAAATTTCAACACTTAAAAAAGAAAATTAATGCTTACCCAAGGTTCATCATTCCATAGTAATCCAGGTGTGCTCCATTCGACGTAAACTGGTCGGTTCCATAGGGAATGTCTCACTTTAATCAATATATTCCTCGCTATAGAAGCCGAAGTATGTGTCCTAAACCTGAGAAATGCAATGCCGGAATTCATACCTCTTCCGCTGCGAGGATAGTGAACAGCAACTTCCTGCAGTTCAACGGCATACATTCTCACCATGTGATAAATATCGCTATGGGAAAGATATCTAGGTAAACCGCACAGAACAAGACATCTGTTCTCAATAGATCTACAAACAGATATTCTCTGGCCGCTCCTGATTTCATACGCGTTGCATCCTATAATAGCTGCTTTGACAGACTCCTGAGCCATGAATCGAACAAAAGCAAAACTTTTCCAATTGCTAGTGTGCTTGTAAAGACTCAGACTGAAAATATCACCGTATTTTTCAAACATTGAGGTTAACTCTTCCTCTTGAACCGACGAAGGTATTTTGTAAACAAATACTTCGCACGCTCTTGTAGGCAGTGGGATATACATCGGTTCAGCAAGGAGTCTGGTTGATACACTTCTTGAACGATCACTCCAATCATTCCTCCCACACGAGCGAGAAAACAAAATGCTTTGATTAAGCTCCATACTAGAAAACAAAATATTTTCCTTATGCTCCGTACTAGAAAACATGATGCTTTGATGACGCTGTGTGCTAGAACACGAAACGCTCCGATCCCACTCCATACTTTGCGCTAAGAGTTCTAGAAACTGACTACGCTCTATCCCGTATTCGACGGGAAGAAAAATATGGTTGCCAAACGTTCAAGTGTGACACAAATCGCCAATTAAGAAGTTAATCGCCAAAATCCTATTTCTCATCATACATTTTATTTACGAACATCCGTTACGGGTTGAAATAGTATTCATTAGTTTTGTCTGTTTTTATTGTTATTTGACTGCTATATATTTTTTCGATTACGTCACGAGAACAATAAAAAGATGGCAATTTAGAATATATTTTGTTGGTTAATATTTTGTTAGCTTTCTACTTAAAACCTACTACCAATAAGATCAGCAAGCTATAAAGAACTTTTATTCATAAATATTTTTCTCAATACATAAAGAATAAAACTCGATCAAAAGCTGTGGAAGGAGATTAGGAATTAAGGTACCAAAAAATATCACGTATAGACCCCAACAAAAAAATATATCCTGGTGCTTTAGGAAAAAAATTAGTATTAAAAATTTCTGAAATTTGCCTACCACATTGTACGCAAAGGTCAAGATTTTCTAGAATTAAACATAAATTTAGGATGTCCAGTTTTCCTTATTAATTTTTTTTTGTAGAGGGAGGGGGATTAAAAACAGCAAGTTATTCTTTAAAAATTCTTACAATACAGACAAGTTAAAATTATCGTGATAAAAATATTAGTGGCATAGGCTAAATTCTGATTACCTTGCGTTCAATGTCTATAGCAGGGATTCCCAACGAGGTGCAGATGGACCCCTAGGGGGTCTCATTGAAGTTTAAAAAGGGTCTATAGTATTCCAGGGGCCTATTGGAGGTCGATAATAAATTTTTCTGTTTTAAAATTTAATTTAATTTTTTAGAAATGTAATTATTAGATAATAATATCCGTTTTAATATGTATAAATACAGATTTGCATAGGGTGGAGTGATCTACCCACCTAAAGTCGATTGTCATGACGCTTTTGTATATGTTTCGAATGCCGCCGTCGGCTTTTATTTGTGTTCCAACCACTAGGCAGAACTAGGGAAATCCACTGGACATTTAAAGGGGGAAATCACCTTAAAACCTTCAAAAAGCTCAATTTTTTATTATGATTTAATTTTAATGATTGGAATGTAAGGAATATTTTTAAAAAATTAAATCAGTAAAATTGTTTGGTATAATATATATTTATATTCCTTATGTTAGTTATTGTGACTATACGATGATAGGCAATTTCAGGCCAAACATTAAAAAAATTATATCAGTGCATCTAGCACAACCACCACATTAATTGAGATCGAACTTTTGTGCAATTACAATCTGTGTTTCTGAAATCTTGTTTATATTTGTGAAATTAAAAATGAAAATAGTACAAAAACAATAACACATAAACATAATGGACCACCTTTTTCTAATTTTTTGTTCATATTCTTTGTCAAATTGTTCTCTTTAAGTGTTTTATGTGCAATTATTAGTATTATAATTATGATGTATGCTGTATATTATAGAGAAAAATGTGAGGGGTTCGAGGAAAAAAATAATTCTTTTGAAAGAGATCGATGTAGGAAAAAAGTTGGGAACCCCTGGTCTATAGGGTTACCATTTTGAGCTCCGGAATCTTCAATACTGTAAAAATGGATGTTACAATAGCTTTATGTAAGTGTATGGTACACTTCAAATAAATAAAAACACACTAAATACGTCTAACTACGGCTCTCGAGTTTTGTTAATCTCGAGAGACGATTACCGAGTTGCATTTAATTTTAATATCAACATATACAGTACTAGCTAAAAACCCGTACTTCGCTACGGAGTACATTCAAATTAAATACAACTGTCAATGTATGCAATTCATGCCAAATATATATATATATATATATATATATATATTTATAAGAAAATCGTAAAGGATAATTTTATAGATAAAATAATGTAGAAGAAAATATTCAAATTAAATCTAATATAAAGAATACTAAAGAATATAGTACAGTTTGAAGAACATTTCTTTTACTGTATTTTAATATTTTTTTGGATAATGTCCAATCGTCTGCCGCATTAGCAAGGAAAAAAATATTTTTTGTTTATTTAGTTGTTATGCACGTGACGATAAATTTATTTAAAGTACCAGAAAAAGAAATCACGTGATCGGCATTTAATAAATTAAATTCTAAAATTTAATCTTTAAAAATTCACCAAAAATCAGGAAATGGAGGTAAAAATTCGAAAAAAATTTCATTTTGAAGGAATTTTTATGATCTTTCTCGTGATATAAATTTTATAACCCTCAATGTATTATTTTAAATGCAAACGTAAAAAAAGTAAAAAACAGCTTAAAAATTTAGTTTAAAAAAATCTAAGAAGAATTTTTGAAAAATCTTTCTTAGTGCACCCCTACACTATTAGAAGAATCGCCATGCAAAATTTCAGCCCTTTAGGTCCAGCGGTTTGGTCTGTGCGTTGTATGTCAGTCAGTCAGTCAGTCAGTGAATGAATGAGTCAGTTACGGAACTGTTTTATATATATAGATAAGAGATATTTCCATCCCGCCTATTTACAAAGCAGTCGTGGAACGGTTTACTCTCTTTGCGTTATTTTGTCCGACATAACAAATATAAGCACTTTAAAACAACATGTTAACCTCACAAAATTGATATATTCATACCATTAATTTAATTATGCGATGTAACGGCCCATTTTATGGCTTTTTTAACAAGGAAAAAAAATTACAATACTTGCCAAATAAGGCGATATTTTAGCGAAGCTACAAGAATGAAATTCCCGAATTTGGTAACTTTTCCCTCTTAATTTTCCCACTTTGATGTCTCATTGATTTGAATTGACGTTATCCGGCGCTTTCGTTTGAAAAAGCTTACACACATTGCAGTAACGTCTGCTGGAGGTAGCATTTTGAACACCATCCTTTAAAAAAAAGTTTGCATAAAAACTGATAGCACAAATTTTTAACGTTGTTTTAGTCAAAACTTTAGATCTAACATTAGATCTATGAAAAGAGGCAGAGGAGGGCGAAAATGAAGACCAGAATGTGTATTCAGGAGTCTTAATAATGAATCTTTAAAAAATATATGTATGGCTTAGGTTCCAAACATATTTTTAAGGTCTTTATACAATAGTATCAGGATTATTCTTTCGGTTGTGTTAGCTTTTGAAAGATATGACTACTTTCATTATTGGCGATATTTTTAATTAATCGCCAAATTGAGCTATGCGATTTATCCCCCACTATTTTTGGACTAGGACTAAAAGCGTTCTGTCATTTTTAAGTCATTGAACACATTTTAAGAGATATAAGTGCCCACTTATCAAAAAGTTGGTGATCATGTATAATTACGACGTCTGTTCAAAAGGAACTCTCAACCGACGAAGATTCGGCAACGGAGTGTAGTGATGTCATAACGGTTGGAAGGCTTATTTATGTAAGCGGGATCTTCAAGAGTAGGTCTGTGTTTACTACATTAATTTACGGAAATTGGTTTCGGTTCTACGATGCTTTATTCAGCTCCATGACACGTGCGCTTTGTGATTTATCAGATGGCTGATGTGTCGTTGTTGTTTCTTACGCCCTGTAAAGACTTTACCTTAAATGAAAGACTGCCAGCCTTTTTGTATTTAATTCTTTAGTTGCATTTCTCGATTAAATACGGTCTATTTACAATAAATATAAAAATATTAAACTCGTGGGTTCACGGCATCGATGAGGAATCGCGCTCATTCAAGTCTATCTATGGCCCAACAGTATCTCCTTGTCTCCGGCTCCAGCGTCACTCTGAATCACTGATTTTTTACCATGTATTTATTAACTCGCTTTCTTGTTTGTGTGTGTGTGTTTGTTTGTCCAGTACAAATCTTGCAATCGATTTTTAACTAACTTCCTGACTAGCTAGATATTTGAAACTTTTAGAATAGCTCAGAACACGATGACAATGCATTATTTTAATACTTTTAGCCATCTTTAAGCAGAATTGATTCCTTTTTCAGTTAATTTTGTTTTATAGACTGGTGCAGCCATCTATCGGCCGTTACGGGAACGAAAAGTTAAACGCAAGTTAACTTCCAATTAACTTCATTTTCTTTCAAGTTGATGGGATAATTCCCGAAAAAATTTTAAAAAGTTTTATTAATACATAGAATTGCCAAGTTTATATGATTCAACAGAAAATTTAAAACATGGTATATAAAAAGTTCTTTTTATCTTGTAATTATTTTAACTTGCGTTCGGCGACTTTATATACCTTCGCTGAACGTTCTAGAAAGGTCTGAGAAACGCCGCCTTTCTTTATTCAGTTACTGTTCCCGGACGACTAGGTGCCTCCGGTCGGCAACTTCCCTTATGTAGCTGACGAACTGTTCCGCGAGCTGTCGGTACCACTTCTGGTCTCTATTTCGCCAAGACTGTCTGTCGCCAGCCATCTAAATCAATTATGTGCACAAACCGCGCGTTTGTTGGTCATTCCGAAATTTCCACGCACAAAATATTCGCTATTGTACGGGAGTCGTTACAGCCTCCTGGCTGGAAGTTCCAGACCAGGTTAATATAAGCTGAAGTGTGGGGCTCCAGTTTTAAATAACATCATGAGGGTCAGATTCCGGAGCTTGGACAACTTATGAACTTGCGCGAAGGTTATAGACTATTTTCATCCCGCTACGACGTTCCATTCCCAAATTATGTTAGAACAAGTTTGCGCGGTATCAACGGATATTTTTGTTCAAAGCCATTCTAACATTTCATTGTTGCCAATTAAATTATAACATTTCCGTAAAAATAAATAGACATGAATTAAAAACGTGATTTGTTCATATATTGGCGCATGCAAGAATGAATTTGATGTATTATTTTCATATACGTGGCAACGCCGGAATATTTCTTTTTAAAAATGAAAATATAAGGATGAAAAGTCATTCATTTTCAATGAATGTGTTATCTATCAATTTCATGAATTGAAACTATCCCAAGCTACCTGTTCAAACTCAAATATACTACAGGACACGTTGACTTAGCTAGAAACACGTGCGTTTAGCCTTGACGCGATGATTTATATAACTGAAGTGACATTGAAACATAGCAGATGATTTAGTTTTGAGAAAGAATTACAATCATGAAATACGTGTATATTATAATTAAGAAAGTCTGAAAGTGGCATTGAAACGTAGCAGATGATTTAGTTTTGAGAAAGAATTCCGAGCATGAAATACGTGTATATACTTTTTCTACAATAATTATCAGATTTGATGTGTTTTAATGCTGAATGTGATCTCAATCCATTCAAACATTATGGATTTTTTTCTATAATAATAAATCCATTCAAACGTTATTAACTAGCTGTAAATTAATTCTGTAAAATGCCCAAAAAGAGGAGAGCAACTTTTAATCCTGCAGAAGTAAGGGCAAAATGTCAAAGATTGTTGAGAAATGAGCAATGTGATGAAAAAAAACAGAAGAGCGCGAAGCCAACAGAATTCAAAATGCAGTTGGACGCACACAAGAATCTGAAGAAAAAACATTCCCAAGAGCTCGAAGGCAACAGAATTCGAATTGTAGTGATCCGAAGCAGTGAGACTGATGAAGGAACTTTTAACGCGTCGAACATACGATCGTCTTCGAGCTTCAACATCGAAAGGAGAGGAAAGTGATGAACAACGACAGCACCGACAACAAACTAATGCTATTTGCAACCGCAAAAGAATTTTAGCGAAAACTTTAGAACATCATAACATGAGACTAATCATTGAAAAAAAAATAATAACAGAAACTGAATCCTGAGCGAAGCCGGGTAATACATCTAGTAATGTATATAATAAATTATTCATTTATATTAATGTTTACCTTCGGACCATAAGGCTCACCCCAATTTTAAGTCGATTTTTTTTATGTACAAAGATTCGTCTTATGATCCCAAAAATACGGTAATTATTATTGTATCTTTTTTTTATTTCCTAACACGACAGACACTTATATTTTCGACATTCGCCCGTACCACACGCAAATTCATTGGTACCTTTATTATGGGACCACCTTATGGGTGGACCAACATTACTTCCTATGAAAGGTCAGCACAAAAACATCCGAACTTTAGTCGGGATTCGAACCCTAGACCATGCCGTCAAAGCTTCGTTATACTAACCACTAAGCGATGTGAGCGGTTGTAATGAATGTCTATGGTTACAAAATAAAAATTTTCTGTAAATATTAAATTAAAAAGATTTTTGAAAAACATGCCCATTGTAGTTAACGGCTTATTTTCAAATGCAGATAACAGAATTTTAAAAAAATATGTATTGTCTGTTATCAGAAAAGCACTCAAAGGAAAATTTTCCCTATAGGTTGATTAGCTCAATACCCGTGCTTCGCTACGGAGTACATTCAAATTAAATACAACGATCAATGTATGCAATTAATGCAAAAAAAAAAATTATAATAAATACAACGGTCAATGTATGCAATTAATGCCAAAAAAATATCTTTAAAAAAATCGTAACGATATTTTTATAGACCAAATAATGTAGAAGAAAATATTCAAACTAAATCTAATAGAACATACTAAAGGATATAGTACAGTTAATGGAACATTTCTTTTACTGTAATATTCCATTTTTAATATTTTTTTGGATAATGTCCAATCGTCTGCCGCATTAGAAAGAAAAAATATTTTTTCTTGTCAATTTATTTTGTTGCTATGCATGTGACGCAAAATTATTTTAAAGTATCAAGAAAAGAAAAGAAACCACGTAACCAGCATTTAATAAATTAAATTCTAAAAATTAATCTCTAAAAGTTCACCAAAAATCTGAAAAGGGAGGTAAAGATTCGAAAAAGATTTCATTTTGAAGGAATTTTTATGATCTTTCTCGTGATATAAAATTTATAACACTCTAATTATTATTTTAAATGCAATCTTAAAAAAAGTTACTAAAAGAGTTTAAAAATTTAATTTTAAAAAATCTAAGGAGAATTTTTCAAAAATATTTCTGAGTGCACCCCTACACTATAAGAAGAATCGCCATGCAAAATTTCAACCCTTTAGGTTCAGCGGTTTGGTCTGTGCGTTATCTGTCAGCCAGTCAGTCAGTCAGTCAGTTACGGAACCGTTTTATATATATAGACAATGAAATTAAAGGTCATTGCTGAACTATGACGAGTGTAATGGTTCCACCTCCATAATAAAGCGCCAGAACTCATTAATTCGCGACTTCTAAAGCAAAAAAAAAACAGCATGACCGTGCATCTTCACACTCTGTGTTTTTCCTACTACAAACTTTGCACATCTTTAGGCCCAAGGTGCTATGGCTATCTCTTGGATGAATTTGCGTTTCTCTCTTTTTCAAGTTCACTATAATTTCCATTAAAGCAATACCAATACAGAAATGCCTTGGCGACATTTAACAGAGGGAGAAAAAAATTGTAAATTTAATGAATAAGACCTTGGAGCGTATTTGAAATCTCGAAGAGAGTTTTTTTTCGTAGTTTCTTACTAGCACTGAGGCTCTGTTTTTATCACTTTGACTTATTTTCGTGTTTGCCTTTTTTCAAATTCGCTAAAATATCCCATAGAACAAGTAGTGATGCCTTGGCAACGTTTAACAGTGGAAGAAGAAATAATGAATTTAATGAATAATGGTGCGTATACAAAAACCTTAACCGAGATTTTTTATTCATTATTTATTTGTTATTACTAGCTGAAAACCCGCGCTTCGCTACGGAGTACATTCAAATTAAATACAACGGTCAATGTCTGCAATTAATGCCAAAAATAATAAATATATATATTTATAATAAATGCGACGATCAATGTATACAATTGATGTAAAATATATATATATATATATATATATATATATATATATATATATATATATATATATATATATATATATATATATATATATATTATAAAAAATCGTAAGGGATATTTATTTTTTTGGATAATATCCAATCGTCTGCTGCATTAGAAAGAAAAGGAATATTTTTTTTGTCTATTTAGTTGTTATGCACGTAACGATAAATTTATTGAAAGTATCAGAAAAAGAAATCACGTGATCGGCATTTAATAAATTAAATTCTAAAAATGAATCTTTAAAAATTCACCAAAAATCAGAAAATTGAGGTAAAGGTTCGAAAAAGATTTCATTTTACAGGAATTTTTATGATCTTTCTCGTGATATAAATTTTATAACCCTCAAATTATTATTTTAAATGCAAACTTAAAAAAAAAGTTGCAAAAACAGCTTAAAAATTTAATTAAAAAAAATCTAAGAAGAATTTTTCAAAAACCTTTCTTAGTGCACCCCTACAGCATAAGAAGAATCGCCATGCAAAATTTCAGCCCTTTAGGTCCAGCGGTTTGGTCTGTGCGTTGTATATCAGTCAGTGAGTCAGTTCAGAACTGTTTTATATAGATTATCACTTTTTTTTCACTCTTAAAGTTTCGGCTATTGTTACATATTTTAATTGCTATTTTTCTGCTACTTCTACATATTTTTTTCAAAATCTTCATTTTATGATGATATCAAATAGTTTTGTGGGTTTTTACAACAAATCGTAAATTACAACAGCTTACACGAATAGTGTATCAATGCTTGATTTTTAATCGTAAAAAACAAAAAATGAAATCTGCGTTCAAATTATCAGTAATTTGCATTTCAGAGTGACTGTCACTAAATATAAAACCTGGGAACTCATCTAGTTCCGGGTCTTTCGTTCCACTCGTCACCTTTTTCGGAGAAGACCGAATTCTTTAGAACAGAATAGAGGTACTAGACATAAACATTTTAAAATGGGTCCTTTTCCGACAGTCTGAATTGAATTTAAAAATATATTTCCCCGATCTGATGTGGCTTACATATTTCTCTATACATTTACCCACACGCATTCGTATACAACAAAATAGTTTTTTTAAATCACCCATCTGAATTTCAAACTTTAAAACGAATGAGTTATGCAATTTAATGACATCGCCTCTTTCGTAATTAATATGCTTATAGTCCGACGACGCGAACAAGAGGTGTTTGTGTCGTGTGCCCAATGGCTGCCCATACCATCACACCAGGTGCAGGGCCCGTATGACGATATCGAATGCAAGCAGGCCACGTGCGTTCTCTTAGGTGCCTCTAGACACGGATACGTCCGTCATGAAGCTGTACGTAGAACCGGGACTCGCCTGAAAAGGCGACGTGGTGCCACCCCTGTATCCAGTTTTGTCGTTGGGCGCACCACTGTCGCTGCGCGTCTCTATGCTGCAGTGTCAAGGAAAGCCGCAATAATGGTCGCCGTGCTGACAGTCCGTGCTGTCCCAGACGTCGTCGCACTGTCCGTGCGGATACTTGCCGTGCTGCAAACAAGCCCATTTCCTGACTCAAGGTCCGTGATGTGGCTGTACGATCCTGCAAGGCCGACCTGACAACATGTCTGTTCTCTCGGGCGTTAGCGGCGGGAGGCCGTGGAGATCCTGCATGGCGTTCAGTATGACCCTCCGGAACCCATCGATTACATATTCGCATGACAGCTGTTGGATTCCGGCCAATGCGAGTAGCAATATCACGGAACAATAAACCGCTCTCTCGATAGGCCACGATCCTGCCGCTATCGAATTCCGACACGTGCTGGTAGCCGTTTCTCCATCTTATACGAGGCATAACACGATGTTCTCACAAACAACCAACATTCAAATGCGATTTCCGAATGAGAAACCCGCTGCGTAAGTTTCCTTTTATACAGAGTTCGAGATTCCGTTTCTCTCTCCTGCCTCGTTTGATTGCGCTTAAATGTTAATCATTTGCATATCCCAGCATCATCTTCCTTTCATATGAATTTGACATTTGTATCATCCCTCCTTCATGGTGTTGCACTTTTAATGGCCAGCAGTGTATTTACAGAAAATGCTTATTTACCCGAAGATGGAGAATAAAAGGCCCCAGACAAGAATTTGCTTTTAATTAAACTTTTGTGCATTTATTTAAATGCCTCGTGTGTCTTTAGCGTGTCTTTCGTTCATTACAGGTTATCTGAAAATTGTAAAATAAATTGTCTGAAAATTGTTGGCCATTAAAATTGAGTGTTGCAATTTTAATGGCCAGCAGTGTATTTACAGGAAATGCTTATTTACCCAAAGATGGAGAATAAAAGGCCCCAGACAAGAATTTGCTTTTAATTAAACTTTTGTGCATTTATTTAAATGCTTCTTGTATATGTCTTTCGTTCATTACAGGTTATCTGAAAATATAAGTTAAGTTTCCAACTCGCCATTGGGTCTATTCACTTAAACTTCTAGGAATACAAATTTCATCCGATATCAGTCAACGCGTATACTTACACTCCGTTAATCTACATATATAAAACAGTTCCGTAACTGACTGACTGACATAACACGCACAAACCAAACCGCTGGATCTAAAGGACTGAAATTTTGCATGGCGATTCTTCTTATAGTGTAGGGGTGCACTATGAAAGATTTTTGAAAAATTCTTCTTAGATTTGTTTAAATTAAATTTTTAAGCGGTTTTTGTAACATTCTTTAAAGTTTGCATTTAAAATAATAATCTGAGGGTTATAAAATTTATATCACGGGAAAGATCCTAAAAATTCCTTTAAAACGAAATCTTTTTCGAATCTTTAACTCCATTTTTTGATTTTTGGTGAATTTTTAAAGGTTATTTTTAAAACTTAAATTATGAAATGCTGATTACGTGCTTTCTTTTCTTTTTGTGATACTTCTAATTTGCGTCCCGTGCATAACAACGAAATAGACAAAAAAAAATTTTTTTCTTACTAATGCGGCAGACGATTGGATATTATCCAAAAAAATATTAAAATACAGTAAAAGATATGTTTCTAAAACTGTACTATATTCTTTAGTATGTTCTATTAGATTTAATTAGAATATTTTCTTCTACATTATTTTGTCCATAAAAATATCCGTTACGATTTTTTTATAAAAATATATTTTTTACATCAACTGCATACATTGATCATTGTATTTATTTTATATATATATATATATATATATATATATGTCTTGGCATTAATTGCATACATCGATTGTTGTATTTAATTTGAATATACTCCGTAGCGAAGTACGAGTATTCAGCTAGTTACTATATACAAAGGTGACTATACAAATGATTGAGCGAGGAAAAAAAAATTTCTGTTCAAGACAAATTTAGAATATTTGCAATACTATAAATTTTAAATAGGTATTTATATTAGAACATTACTGTTCTATTGTTAACGATGAATGATTTCAATTTGAATCAAACCTACTCAAATTATCAACCTCTTTGCAATAAATGTCCGTTAAAAACATAATTTAGCAGAGTGATGCGTGATTTTTTTGCCATAATTATGCTGAAATATGCTTTCAGTGTTTATTGCTCCTTTACACAGAGAATTGATGATCACTTTTGCTCTCGTTAACTGTTTACTAAATCTTGAAGATGACAAGTATGTCTATTTATTGCGTTTTTAATGGGGGCTCATTCTATTTAAGCATTCATTCTGATTTACGATTTTGCAAGCAGGGTTTATTTCCTTAATGTTTGCTGTCTACCTTTGAGAGCATTTCCTTTAAATTATGACATCATCCAGAAAATCAATAAGTCTTACAAACAATTGGCTGAATGTAGTCTTAGATCTTTCCAGGAAAGTGACGAGTTGGACGAAAGTCCTGGAATCACATTAGCTTTGAAACACAACTGCGATTACTATTGCAAAAAGATTTTAGTTTGGAGGTTTGATTCTAAAGGAAAGTTGTTGCCCCGGCATTATCGCCATGTATACACATTTTGTGACTTTGCTTCAGGTGACTATAAATCTTTCATGATTGTTATTTTCATAACTACCTCTGTAACTATCGTAAATTTTTCTTTCGAAGCACGAAATGCATTATCTTGTACTAGCGTAGTATCCCCTTTTACTCTTCATTCTTTCCAGAAAAGTGACGAGTTGGACGAAAGTCCTGGAATTAGATTAGCCTCGAAACACAACTGCGATTATTACCATTGCAACAGGATTTTAGTCTGATTGTTTCATTCTGAAGGAAACTTGTTACCCCGGCATTATCGTACAGGTATATTTTGTAACATTGATTCAGGTGAGTATAAACCTTTCTAATTTCATGGTTGTTGTTTTTATAACTACCTCTGTAACTATCATAAATTTTTCTTTCGAAGCACGAAATGCATTATCTTGTACTAGCGTAGTATCCCCTTTTACTCTTCATTCTTTTCAGAAAAGTGACGAGTTGGACGAAAGTCCTGGAATTAGATTAGCCTCGAAACACAACTGCGATTATTACCATTGCAACAGGATTTTAGTCTGGAAATTTCATTCTGAAAGAAACTTGTTACCCCGGCATTATCGTACAGGTATATTTTGTAACTTTGCTTCAGGTGACTATAAACCTTTCTAATTTCATGGTTGTTATTTTTATAACTACCTCTGTAACTATCATAAATTTTTCTTTTGAAGCTCGAGATGCATTATCTTGTACTAGCGTAGAATCCCTTTTTACTCTCCATTCTTTCCAGAAAAGTGACGAGTTGGACGAAAGTCCTGGAATTAGATTAGCCTCGAAACACAAATTCGATTACCATTGCAACAGGGTTTTAGTCTGGAAATTTCATTCTGAAAGAAACTTGTTGCCCCGCTATTATCGCCAGGTTTATTTTGTGACTTTGCTTCAAGTGACTATAATTATTTCCACTTTCATGGTTGCTATTTTCATAACCACCTCTGTAACTATCATAAATTTTCCTTCCGAAGCATGAAATGCATTATCTTGTACTTCACACTTTTTACTCTTAATTCTTTTCAGTGAAGAGTGACGAGTTGAACGAAAGTCTTGGAATTAGACTAGCCTTGAAACACAACTACGATTGCTAATGCAACTGGATTTTAGTTTGAAAGTGTCATTCTGAAGGAAAATTGTCGGTTAAGCATTACTTTGTTTTGTAACTTCGTTTCAGGTAAGTTTCAAAACTCTTTATTCTCATTGTTACTGTTTGTTTTACTCTCATTAATACCTGTGCGACTATCAAATTTTTTTCTTTCGAAGCATGAAATATTTAATCGCATTAGCGTAGAATGTTTATCTTCTAACTTTACTCAAACAGGAATGCAATTATTTTCGCCAGCGGTGAGCAAACTAATTTCGACTGAGACCCACTTTTTTCAAATAAAATATCACTTGACCCCAAAGAAAAAAAAATTTTATAGTATCAATTTTTTTTTAATTAGGAAATTGGTAACAAAAAAAAAATAGAAGAAAGAAATAGGCAAATTTTGACAAACTATTTTAAAAATTGATGAAGTGTAGACTTGTATATATTTACTAGCTGAATATCCGTGCTTCGCTACGGAGTACATTCAAATTAAATACAACGGTCAATGCCTATAATTAATGCAAAAAAATATATATATTTATAAAAAAATCGGAACGAATATTTTTATAGACAAAACAATACAGAAGAAAATATTCAATTTAAATACAACGGTCAATGGATGCAATTAATTTGTATGTTTAATATCCATAAAAAATCACTTGACCCCAAAGAAAAAAAATTTTTATAGTTTCAATTTTTTTTAATTGGGAAATTGGTAACAAAAAAAATAGAAGAAATAAATAGGCAAATTTTGACAAACTATTTTAAAAATCCATGAAGTGTAGACTTGTATATATTTGCTAGCTGAATATCCGTGCTTCGCTACGGAGTACATTCAAATTAAATACAACGGTCACTGCCTATAATTAATGCCAAAAAAAATAAATATATTTATAAAAAAATCGTAACGAATATTTTTATAGACAAAATAATATAGAAGAAAATATTCAAATTAAATATAACGGTCAATGGATGCAATTAATTTGTATGTTTAATATCCATAAAACATTCTAATTTGAATTAAATTCTTAAAAAACTTCCATCTCATGAGTCTAGCGGTTAAATTTTATCTTTTACCCTATTTTAATATTTTTTGTCAACTTATTTCGTTATTATGTACGTGACGCAAAATTAATTTGAAGTATCACAAAAAGAAAAGAAACCGCGTGATCAGCATTTACTAAATTAAATTCTAAAAATTAATGCTTAAAAATTCACCAAAAATCAGAAAATGGAGGTAAAGATTAGAAAAGCATTTCATTTTAAAGGAATTTTGATGATATTTCTCTTGATATAAATTTTATAACCCTCAGCTTATTATTTTAAATGCAAAATTTAAAGAATGTTACAAAAACAGCTTTAAAATTTAATTAAAAAAATTTAGAAAGAATTTTTCAAAATCTTTCTTAGTGCACCCCTACACTATAAGAAGAATCGCCATGCAAAATTTCAACCCTTTAGGTCCAGCGGTTTGGTCTGTGCGTTATCTGTCAGTCAGTCAGTTACGGAACAGTTTTATATATATAGATTCTGCATAACAACAATAAAAGAAATGTCTCGCTCACCTTCAGCATTTTTTTCTGCCAAATCTCATGTGACTAAAATTATTATACATTTGTATTCCTTTAGGTAAAAAATAACGAAAATGAAAATTAATAAAGAGCAGTATTTCAACATTATAGGCGTGATATTAAAACACTAAAAATTATAAATTTCATCTATTTCTACAAAACTAAACTTGAGATAATTACAAGATAAAAAGAACTTTTTATATACCATGTTTTTAAATTTCCTGTTGAATCATATAAACTTGACAATTCTATGTATTAATAAATACTTTTTTTAAATTTTTTTTGATGAATTATCCCATCAACTTGAATGAAAATGAAGTTAACTTGCGTTTAACTTTTCGTTCCCGTCCCGGCCGATAGATGGTGCACCATTCTACTAAACAAAATTAACTGAAAATGAATCCAATTCGCTTAAAGATGGCTAAAAGTATCAAAAGAAGGCATTGTAATCGTGTTCTGAGCTATTCTAAAAGTTTCAAATGTCTAGCTAGTCGGGAAGTTAGTTAAAAATCGATTGCAAGATTTGTACTGGACAAACACACAAACAAACAAACAAGAAAGCGAGTTAATAAGAACATGAAAATAAAAATTAATGAGTATGTGTGAGCCTCGAGCTCATATAACATTTGTTCAATATTTGGTGGAATATTTGAGCATGCTACTCTTGTATCATCATCCGGGTAAGTCCCGGTCCTTCTTTGTCTTTTCATAGCTACTAATTTTGAAATTCAGTCTTTCACAGATAGGTAGAAGTGAAGGGAAGCAATATAAGTATAGCCTTGCAAGACTGTTTGACACTTTATTTAACAACATTATATCATAATTTTTGTCACATAAAAAATATAAATAAAAATATTTAAAATATGGAATGATAAAAAATTTGAAGATTACTATTATTTAAAGAATTAATATGATTAAAAACAATTTCAGGTAGTCTCTTCCAACAAAACTACCGCGGGTTATTAACGTAGGATACTTTATCGTTGCTTACCTCTTTTGTATGTGTATATATATATATATATATATATATATATATACAGTGATTTCCGCTTATAAGAATCACGTTTGTTATTACTGTTTTTGATTCTTATAAGCGGTTGATTCTTATAACCGAAATTTAGGTTTTTGGACTGGAACACACACACCTATATATACATATATTAGATAATTTACCATAAAATACTCTTTAATTTCCATTAACTATCTTTTATTAAAAATTTTTTTATAGTTTTAAAAATAAAACTTAATTTTTAGACCTATAAGTAGATACACATGATTATAGTTACAGAAGAAAAAAATTACAATATTTGTTACAAGTTACAACATACCTGCTTAACAGTTTTAACATTTCAACTACAGGAAGGGAGCAAGAAAAAGTTTTCTACTGTAGTTTGACGTAATGAAGTTTTCAGAAGGCTGTTTATACCTCTTTCAATACTTATAGTCTCAGACGAAGATTTACTCGGACGGGTAAAGTTGCCCCCGGGTCAAGCTAATAGGACAGTGTTGTGGTAAAGCGTTTAAGGGGAAACGATTATGTTATGTCTAATAAAGAAAGGGGTGAATTTTACGACTATATTCCATCCCATCTTATCAATCTTTCTTTAAAAAAAAGAACGAACTTCGTGCCTTTTGAGGGTTTAAGTAGGTTTTTTGGAAAAATGGAAGTAAAGCGAAGAGTGTAAACTGATTCTTAAAACCGGTGGATTGATTCTTTAAAGCGAAAATTTTAACATGGAAATAATTCATTTGTTTTTGTTTTCGCGATATTGATTCTTATAAACGGTTGATTCTTATAACCAGTGATCACTATAAGCGGTGGTTACTGTATATATATATATATATATATATATATATATATATATATATATATATATATATATATATGTATGTATGTGTTATGTACATATATATATATATGTCAAAATTTTGACGCATTTTGGTACTTTTCTGTTTAACTGTTTACTGCTTGCCAAAGCGATACAGACTGGGTTTGGCGTGCTGTCAAAATTATAAATCTCGACGACGGACGGTTTTAGCGTCTGAAATTTTGTTTTCCGAAGGACCGTTATGGAGGAACGTAATCTTACGTTAAAATTAGTATGATACAAATTTACTTCAAATTGTCCCCGACCTTTCCAATTTTTTCCACGATCGCGATCCACAGTTGGCGCACCGCTTATTTTCTCCACCGATGTATCCGTATATAGAAGTGGAAAAAGGCATAGTTATAAATGCGTACACTTCAAATGAAGGCAATTGAATAGCTTCAAAAAATTCCCTATATCTCTATATTTGAATCATAGGGACTCCAGTCAGGTGAAAATAGGACTGGACCCTGTATTCTCCCAAGAGTACTTGGAAAATATTTTGAAACATTCTTGTTTTCTTTATATCAAAGAAAAAGCTCAGAAACAAAATTTAATCTAATTTTTTTTCTCCTATATTGAGAGCGACTGGCTTTGCTCCGCTTCATTAAAAACTGTGTATATATATATATATATATATATATATATATATATATATATATATATATATATATATATATATAAAATGTGATATATATATATATATATATATATATATATCATTATAAACAAATGGTTTTAAAAAAGAGGAAATAATAAATCTAATGGTCTCTACCTAGCAAACGCATCAGAACGAAAAACACGCTGTGATATTATTGAATCATTACCCTATCGGAAAATTCTTTAATGACATATATGTGTATACATACATACATATATATATATATATATATATATATATATATATATATATATATATATATATATATATATATCACTGTACCACTAAAAGCTGAAAAGCAAAAATATCAAATTGTCGAATGTTTGTTGACCAAAATCAATTTAAAATCTAAACACAGTAAAAATAACATAGAAAAAAAAAGGCATGTGAACTGTTGTACGCATGAATAAAAAGAGAAGCTAATATAAAAAAATATAAATTTATAATAAATTTCTCAGAATTCAGCTAGATTTAGCCTTTCATCATTGGAGCAAAAAAACCTGAAAAGTAAAACATAAAATATATACATTTATAATAAACCACTGAAAGCTGAAAAGGAAAAAAGTCATTGTCTTTTGAAAAGTAAAGAATTTTGAAAAGTAAAGCTGAAAAGTAAAAATATCATATTGTCGAATGTTTGTTAATCAAAATCCATTTAAGGGGACTCAGTACCTCTCATTTTGACGAAAAATGATAAAATTGTCGAATTGCAGATTTTTACCCCAAAATGAACCTTAACATCTGTAGAACATTCTGACTAAATTTCTTGATGATCTGATTAATAGTAAAGGAGATATGGTTAATTTCGCAAACCTCTGTTTTTAAATGTCCCTTTAAATGCCACACCTACTTCATTGTTTACAGTAGAAAAACTAACCAACTCTCTGGTTTTTACAATCTCTGGTGTTTCATGTTGGTACACCAATTAACCAGGAATATTTGCCAAAAATATTTCCTGTCTATCAAAGACTGGCATCAAATGGTCTTTTAGAAAGATGTATCAGATGCAAAACTAAAAATGCAAATGAAAGCTTGCATAGTATGATATGGGCTAGGTGTTCGAAAGACATATTTGTGTTCAAAAAGCGTGTACATAGATCAGTGGGGGAAGTGATTTGTGAATATAATAAAGGTGTCACTTCTACTCTAAGAGAAATTCATAAAATTCTAGAACTAAAATTCGTGTACCAGACTGCCAGACTTGCAAAAAAATTCTTTTAGATTGCGAAGAAGCACATTTAAGTACCAACGAGCAAGAACACTTGTGAAAGATGCCATAACTAAAAGAGAACGTTTAGAAAAGAAACGAGAAGGCATTACATATAGACCTGGTTATTTTTAAATTTATAATTGGTGCCCTTTAAATAATTATGAAATTTTTTAAGTATTGGTATTTACATTTAATTTAAATATAAATATGAGCTATGATTTTATTTTATTAATAATTTATCATGATTTATTGAATAAGTATAATTATTATACACACACACACATATATATACATATATATATATATATATATATATATATATATATATAACAAATTAAAAATGATTATAATGTCTACTTTTGCAATTGTGGGGTATTTTTCTACTGAAAATGTGCAATTTTGTTTATTTAATAACTAAGTGCTACCATATACATTAGCTTCTAATTCCATGATTTTAACATCTAACACTTTCTTCTGGTGAGGAAAACTAAAAAAAATGTTCCATTATTCATTGAGAAAAAGTTTGGAGACATTTGGATAAAATTTAGCATTGTTTCTTTGTAAATGAAATGTTTAAACTCATTTTTCTCAGTTCGTAATTTTTCAGATTTCCTATATAATCAAAATGCTAAGGCTTCCAGAATATTTCAGCAAATTGTCTCAAACTTTTTTTAGTGTATCTTTAGATGCTATTAATGATAAGTAAGCATCTTATTTTTTGATATCTTTAAAAAAAAAATTTTTTTTAATGTGAATTTGAAATATATGCTATTTTCAAGGGGTTTTTCCATAGACATCCAATTATTAATTTTTTTCTTCCGATCTAATTTTTATATAAAAAATTCTGATGCTTACTTTTGTAGAAAAGAGTACCCTGAGTATAAGATAAAAAAATCTTGTTTCAAACACCAAAATTAAAAAAGAAGAAGAAATTTTAAAAGTGTTAAAAAATTTTTAAAAAATTAAATTTTAAAAAAAAGTTACTATTGTATTATCAATTTAAGGTCTATTATTGTATGTAATGATTATGCTTTATTGAAACATCATCCAAAAACTTAAATATTATTGTTATTTACAAAAATAAAATTTTTGGTACCGAGTCCCCTTAAAAACTAAACACAGTATAAATAACATAGAAAAAAAGCATACGAAGTGTTATACACATCAATAATATGAAAACCCAATTAAAAATATATAAATTTATAAACAGGGGTTTTCTAAAGACAGAAAAATTAACTATGTTATACGGCATAATATTTTAATGTAACACCCGAACAGGAAATAGTATGCGGAAATAATACAAAATAAAATAAAAAAAATTAATTTCACAATTTCAATCAGACCATCAAAATCGCCTATAGTTTAAGACTGCGATACACAACAGTTTGCACTTTCGATTTTAGAAAAAAAAAATTTCACTTCTGAATGCAATCATTTTTGTTACGTTTTCCTCTTTCGGAAAATAACTACTAGTAGAAAAGAGTAGCCCACAGTTGACAACCGTGTTATTAGAACAGAAACGAAAGTGCAAAGCTTAAAACAGGGAAAATACCGAATTCAGACACATGTCATGCTTGAATAAACATTGTGTTATTCATAAGTATTTTTGCACTTTACGAAGGTATCAAGGTATTCGAACTGAAAGAGTTTATCTCATACAGGCGTTATGTTATCTGTCTCACTTTCAAAATCTCTTGAGATAACGTTTGCTGAGAAATCTCGTTCGCTCTTGTGTTATTCCGGTTTAATTAATAGCTCTGTGAACACCGTACGGGTGAATCTTCAATAATAATGCCTCTTTTAGAGTATCTTATTTCCAAACAAAATCACATCATAGGAGGACTGGTTTCTCACGGAATATCTTTCCTATAGTAGGTTAGTAATCTTTTGATTTTGAGAACTAAAGTAATTTTTTTATCTGAAAATGTTGTTTCGTTTATTTAAATTAGATTTAAGTTTCTATCGATTTAAGTTCTGAAATTCTTTAATGTGAAGTTCTGTAATGCTTTCTGTAATAATATCGATTATTTGATCTAAATAACTATAAGTGTGCCACTATTTAAATAAAAAAAGCATATGGTTTTATAATGGAACAGAATATGGAAATCAAAAATGAGTTTAAATTTTCATACAATGACTACTACGTGTAATACCCTTAATTTAAAATGTTTTTCCGTGAAGTTTTGCCGCTTTTTAACCAATCCATTTCCATCGCAGTAGTTTTAATACTCTTTAATAGTTTTTAGATCTAGAATCATACATGATTTATTACTCTGCCGTTCTATAATTATGTGATATGAGTATTTTCTTTAAATATTCAAATTACAGACTAAATTAACAAACAGCATCGAGCTTTTCCCATTTATAATACTGTTTCAACTTCAAATTAAGCAAGAACTCAAAATTCTTAGCATGAGAAAAAAAAAGTCACAAAAGTGAAAGCCCTCTACTTTCTTTTGATAGACATTCATGTTAAAAGTAAAGTAAAACTAAAATCCGTTTCACATTTATTTTTTAGTCCGTTTCGACTGTCATTGGTTTGGACTCAGTGCTAATACCCGAAACATTGAATATAAATGCGATTTAAAAATAGCGCTGTCAAATACATTTTGACGTATTTTGACAGAGGAATATCATATATACGCCTGTTTGTCCTAATTCTTTTGACATGTTGTCAAACCATTCTTCTGTACTTTCCAAGCACAGAAATCTTTAAAGATACGGAACAAAAAAGGCTTGCGTGAAAGCGATTCATATCCCTGATATTTTAGAGTAAAAAGTTTCATTTTGATACGCCAGGCAAAACACCCTAAGAGTCTAAAGGCCTGTTCACATAGCAGTCCGTTGGTGAAGCGTTAAATTTTAACCAATCATATAGCTGAGCGCTATGACATCATCCCTTGACTCACGTATCATCATCCGTGAACACTCCGTTGACGTTTTACGTTTACGCTAACGGACTGCTATGTGAACAGGCCTTTAGAGCTTGTTAACTCCCACTCAGCCGTGGTTTATACATTTCAAGCTTTAAAAAATGTAACGTCAATGGAAAAGAAAGTTTACCAGTGTGAGTTTACTGGTGAATATCAGCCAATTAAAAATTTCACACGTATATTTTCCGACAAAATCATCATCTTAAACAGCTACTCTAATTCTTTGATTTTTTAAAAATTCTGTTTAGAAAATTAGAATAATGTACATGACATACGTGTGTAAATGATACCATATTTCGTAGCTTTGCAAAAGTATAGCTGTTTTTTCATTCACTTCGAAATACGAAAAAGAATCTTAGCATAGGTAATTCTTTAAGGGAAATTATCTCTCCGGTTACTGAGGAACCATGAAGCTACAGATCTGTAGCTTCATGTGAGGAACTAATTCAATACCCACCAAACCAATTGCTTTCAGGTGAAATTACGAATATGAGTATCACGTCGTTATATAATGGTGCCCAACGAAAATGAAAACGTGATTTCGACAGCATTAGGAATTTTCCAGCATCTCTCAAGACGGGAAAATATGAGGCCAATTAAAGGTGCTGAATAGTCGACATAATATTGGATTCGTTGAGCTCAGTCTTAACCTATGGAGAAAAGTTTCTCACTAATTGTCAACATGAGTTTTATTTTTTTTTAAATTATAACTTGTAGTAGAGACAGATATAATTTTCATATGTAAAAATTTTCATTTTTCAAACGAAACAAGAGTAATACAGATAAATATACATTTCACAGATTATTTTTCATTCAAAATTTAAATTAATTGAATAAATGTGATATATTGTGTTTAAATTGAAATAATGTTCCTTTAATGAATGAAACTTGGAAAAAAGAAGAATATATAAATATGCCTAAAAGTTCAGACTACCAAAAAATACTACTTATATTTGATTATCAATATTTCTATAGCTGTAAAGAGTGAGAAAAAATTGATTTCGTCGGAATTTTTGACCTTTGTTACGGGGAGACAATTCTTAGCTATGATGAGATTGTCCATCTCAGTAGTCGTCACTGGCCTTTCCACTCCTCAATTGGACAGCCCCTAACTCACAGTGCCGTTAAAAAGGATATGGTTGTAAGCAATGAAATTTTCTATATGAGAATACTTCACACTGCAAGTATCGTGTTGTGATCAGGACTTCAAATTTTAGATTAAATTAATTCAAATTTAGATCAAATTAAGTGGTACATATCTTGATCCCAGATGCTAGCAACAACTGCCTGGTTTCCATATGTGAAAGTCTAAGCTGGGGTAGCAGATTTAATCATGTCTGAATTGTATTTTGGGGGAAGTGAAGATTGAGAATAGACTGTGTAGTAGAGATCGATTGATTTTAATCTGTGGCATGTTTATAACTTTAACCATGATTCCATCGATGTGTGAGTCATTGATCCTTTTATCAAAATGGTTCAAAAATAGGAAAAAATAATAATCACAAGTCCCATTATCATTGTTTACTTAAATCAAATTTCATATCTGGAAAAGCTTTATTATGTGATATAATGAATTAGCATATTTGTGATCCGTACAATAATTAGTACTTTTAGACATACAATTCCTAGAAATAAACTATGAAATATATATTTATTCGTATTAATTTTGCACGCTTGCATTAGATTTTTACCGCATTTAAATTTTCGTGTTTTACAACAGATACAATGTTCTGTAACTCTCTTATATAAAAATGTCATTGGTATGTAAATTCTTCTCGACAAGTTAATATAAAATTTTACCAACACGTATGCTCTGTTGTAATTAGTGTTAATTTTAAATAGAATTAGTTATTGATATTCAGATATGATTTCTGAATATGCACCTTCATAATCAGTCTGTTTATCGGTCTGTTCACAGCAGATAAGAATTATCAATATATGTCCTTTCTTACTAAATATTTTTATTCGGGATGTTTATATAGATTCTGTCAGAGCAGTTTATTCATATACTTTCTCTTCCTTTCTTCCATTTATACTCGCACTTAGAATCAATGTACACATTAATGCTAAATTCAAATTTACTATATCTATCAAAGTCATACAGCTTTGTGTTTTTAGAAGCAGTTCCTCTCCTACTGATGACGTGAACAAACTAAACCGGAACTTGCCTTTTAGGATTTATTATAAACATAAGCATATGGTATTTTCAGATATTTACATTTTGAGAATCTGGTGGAATTTTTTCCCCAAGACCGACCATCATGGCGAACCGAAAGTTCTTACTCCAGTGTTGCCAACCTCTACGAAGAGCTTCCTCCTAGCGCCATCTCGAAATCCCCCTGTTTCCCCTAACACCAACTTCAGATCACCCTAGACCTTCCTAAAAGAAATTTTGGTTCCAAATAGGCATTCTGTTTGAGAGATAAATTGAAATAAATATAAAATACACACAAAATGAAATGGAGGTTTATTTACATTTAACATGTATGGAACTTATAATCTAATAAAAAAAAACGCGTCTCGATTGTACAAAGTATTAAAAAATGTTCCCCCCCACAAAATGCCCCTAAAAAAATGGGGCCCCTAAAAATACCCCTTTTTGTCTAACCCCCCAAATTTAGGGGGAAAACCCCCAAGTTGGCAACACTGTCTTACTCACACCCATGCCTTTGAATCAACGCATGCGCGATTCTCCTCTTACATCAACGACATCTGTTGGCGGTCTATGTCTATACAAAACCGAACATCGTTATTTGACCGCAAACACATTTTAGGTAAAACACAATGCGACAAATTTGTTATTTGTTCGTTTCCCCTTATATACGAGAGAATGTCATTAAGTAAGACACTAAAGATAATTAAAAAAAAAACTCTATTTTTATTTCTCAACATAATCTCCACCAATATTTATGCACTCATCCCATCGTTTTATCAGTACTCTAATACCAGCTGCATAAAATTCTTTGGGTTGCTGTCTCAGCCACATTGGGACTCTTCATCATCTGCAAAATGTTTGCCTCCAAGATGGTTTATTAGCCTATCACGGGAAACAATTCAAAAATTTGGTTGGCAACTTCTTCAACATCCCCCTTACAACCTCGACTTAGACCCAAGCGATTTTCATTTGTTAGTCCACTGAAAAACAATCTTGGAGACAAACACTTTGCAGATTGATAAAGAGTCTAATGTGCCTGGGAATTTTATGTAGCTGGTATTGGAGCACTGATTAAACGATGGGATGAGTACATAAACATTGGTGGAAATAACATTGAGAAATAAAAATAGTTTTGAAGTGATTATCACTGTAAGTTATTTTAACGTAGAATTACGTTCCTCAATAACGGTCCTTCGCAGAGAAAAAAATTGTCCTGCGTCGCGAGTTATAATTTTGGCAGCGCGCCAAACCCAGTAGCAGTAAACAGTTAAACAGAAAAGTACCAAAATGCGCCCCCCCCCCAAAAAAAAGAGGTAAGCAAACGATAACTAATCCTACGTTAATAACCCGCGGTAGTTTCATTAGAGGAGAGTACATGAAATATTTTTTTATTATCTTTTGTGACTTACTTAATGACTTAGCCTCGTATATTTTAACTACGCTAGGTTTACAGAAGCTTACACATTTTTTTTCGGCATTTACTGAATTTTTATCTCGAAAATCGGTACTGCACAAGATCAACGTAATATGACGAAACACAAAACATTTCACGAAAATAACTGCATACAGAAAGACACTGTCAAATGGATAGAAGTCACGAAATACATCACGAAGTATGTCCCAGTATGATTAAGACATGACATCAGGTCAAAATCTATTTCTCTCATCGCCATAGTCACTCACTCCGTAATTTAGTGATCTGCTGATAAGCTTACCTGTATCCTGGGACTGGGGCCTGTAATCTAATACAGCGCTTCTTAAACTTTTTTAATTCATGACTCCGTTTTATCGTCATGCCAGGGATGAATTCGTTTCAAATTTCGTTTCTGCCATCTGTGTACGGAAAGGAGAAACTTTTATTTACACTGAATCTCTATTATTTTCAGAATAATTTCCCACTTCTAATGATAATTCTGTACTAATAATAAATCTTTAAAACTTAAAAATTTCCGACATATTTATTTTGTAGTCAGTAGCGTAGCGAGCATAACTGGCACCCGGGGCACGATACCTTTGTGGCGCCCCCCCCCCCTGAAAAACATATAGTAATATAATATATAGACCCTATATTGGCGCCCTCGATAAACATATAATAACATAATATATAGACCTTATATTGGCACTCCCGCCCCGAAAAGCATATAGTAACATAATATATAGACCTTATGTTGGTGCCCTTCCCCAAAAACATATAGTAATATAATATATAGACCTTATATTGGCGCCCCCCACAAAATAATATAGTAATATAATATATATACCTTATATTGGCGCCCTGCCCGAAAAACATATAGTAATATAATATATAGACCTTATATTGGGGACCTCCACTGAAAAACATATAGTAATATAATATATAGACCTTATATTGGCATCCACCTCGAAAACATAGTAATATAATATATGGATCTTACATTGGCGCCCCTCTGCGAGTGGCGCCCGGGGCATGATAGACCCCCTTGCCCCCCCTTTGCTACGCCACTGTTTGCAGTCACACCGTTTTGCAGCTATCGCTTCTCATCAAGTCATGTCTATTTTGTTACTGCACTGTCTTTTGTACTACATCCATCACGTTAACGCCTGTATCGTCTACAGCAGTGGTGCGGAAACTTTTTTCGACCACGATCCGCTTTCTTTAAATAAAAAAAAATCACTGTTTCCCAATGAAAATGTTTTGGTAGTGACAATTTTTTTTTTTCAAAAAATTAGGAAAATGTTTAAAAAAAAATAGAAAAAAGAAATAAGCAAATTTTGACAAAATATTTCAAAAATTAATGAATTGTAGATTTTGGATGTATATTTACTTTGCATAATAACAGTAAAAAATGTCTTGCTTGCTACGGTTTTTGGCAAATCTAGTGTCACTAAAACTTCATATTTAAATATTAATACATATTTGCATTTCATTTATGTAACAATTAGCAAAAATTACAATTTAAAAAAACTGTACTTCAAAATTGTAAGCTTAGTGTTAAAACAGAAAATTTATGAACTTCATTTATATATATACTAGCTGAATAACCGTACTTCGCTACGGAGTACATTCAAATTAAATACGTAGGTAGGCTGAAAAGTAATGCACACATGCTTGTAGAGCGCGAACGAAATTACCTTCAAAACAGCGCCAAGTGGCATTTGGAAGTCCCATCCCTCCTCAATACGCATGCGCAGGTTTGAAATCGTTGTGTTCATCCTGTGTATTTTGAAAAGCGGTAGTATGGAGACGTGTTCTAGTGCTATGTCAACGGCGAGTTATACAGCGCGCTGTTATCGAATTTTTAACAGCTGAAAAAGTGAGTCCTACTGAGATTCATCGTCATTTAAAGGCTGTTTAAGGTGACGATGCTGTTGATAGGGGTACTTAAAATCGATGGGTAATACAATTTCGTGGTTGCGAGTCTGGAAAAGCCATAATTGTTGATGAAACACGCAACGGACGTCCGATCACTGCCACAGACGATGAACATCGCAAACTCGTCGACGATTTGATTCAAAATGACCGGCGAATCAAAGCGTATTAAGCAAACCATAATGGAGTATCCAAGGAATGTGTCTGCTTCATTATAGAACGATTGGGATACCGTAAAATCTATGCTAGATGAGTACCACGCCGTCTCACAGGCGAGAACAGCGTCGGACTGGAGAGGCTCTGCGAAACCTGAAGTTTGAACCGATTCCACACCCTCCTTATTCCCCCGATCTTGCGCCTTGCAATTTTTATTTTTTTTCCTCTACTCAAGAGAGACCTAAAGGGTAATCATTACACCTCGGACGATGTGGTGAAGCCAGCTGTCAAGTCGTGGATTCGAGAAAAGTCGGAAGAATTTTTCAGTGACGGAATGAGAAAACTTGTTACACGTTCGGAGAAATGTGTTAGCCTTAACGGTGACTATGTTGAAAAATAAATATATGATTTTGAAGCTTAAGAATTGTACTTTAATGTTCTTTTTGCCCGATCTCGCTATTTCTTTTTGTTCGCGCTCTACAAGCATGTGTGCATTACTTTTCAGCCTACCCTCGTACAACGGTCAATGTATGCAATTAATGCCAATATACGTATATATATATATATATATATATATATATATATATATATATATATATATATATATATATATATATATATATATATATATATTGGTGCATATTGGTACGATTGAGGTGGTGTTTTCAAAACTTGTGGACAATTATAGAGACACCAGAGGCGAACGTTGAGAGCTGCGTGCTTAGGATCGTTATCTTGATAAAAAATAAAGTTGTTTCCAATACCCAAATTTTGGACTGATAATTTTAAATTGTCTCTTAAAATATTTATATAAACAGCATGATTCATTATGCCATCAATAAATACCAAATTACCTAGTCCTGATGCTGACATGCACCCCCACACAAAGACACCTCCATCGCCATGCTTTCATCGGCAAATAAGACATTATTACAATACGTTTGGGGCTTATTGTCATTGATAGTTATTTGTCATTGATAGTGCGAAGGAAAGCCTTTCCTTCGCACTATTCAACTGCTCTGAGAACTCGTCGAACAGTTTCAGGTGAAATTGAAGTAGAAAATGTTTCATTAAATTCTGCAGAAACTTTTACAGCACTCAAACGTGGATTTTTTACAAATTTTCTAATTATAAATCTCTGATCACGTTTTGTTAACTTTGCCGGACAACCTTTTCTTACCTTGTTTTTGATTCGATTTTCCTCATTAAAGCGTTTTATCACATACTGCACAGTAGAATGGGATAAATTAAGTAATTTAGCAATATTCCGAACTGATTTACCACTACTATGAGGAAAAATAATCAATTTTCGAAAACTGTTTGTTGTTTCTTTACGACAACGAGCAATTTTTAAATAATAAATAGAATATTACGGAGTAGGCAAGCAAAAATTAAAGCCAAACGATATTTTAAATGCCACCACAATTCAAAAATAAAAATAAAGCGCCAGACGATAATTTTAATTATGAATTTATCAGAAAATATTTCAGTGTACGATGACTTTTATGAGATAAAGTTTTTGTTACTCTTTGATTATTGGTTTCTTTAAAATAAAGTTTTACTATGTTTTCAAAATATTTCATGTAATTTTGTTAAGAATAGATTATAGATCTTACTATTAAATACCCATTCTGAAATATTCATTTTAATTAATGGATAGACCCATTTTTCATTGGAAATCGCAATTGTACGAACATTTTTGGGAGCCACTGTATATAGATAATATTTCGCTTTTGTAACTACATGTGTGTTAAACTTCTGATTCGGATTCGATTATTGGGCCTGAATTGGTTATTACATTTAGAAAACAAAGGGGAAAACATATGGAAAATTTTTTTAATCGAAAGCCTTTTTTATTTTAGCCAATTAATAAATAAATGAATACTTAAATAAATGGGTAAATTTTTGCCGGTGGAGTTTTTATTGTAAGAGTTCTTTAGAACTTATTTAACAATATCATATCATATATTCTTTTAACATATTAAAAAATATAAAAAATATGTAATGATAGAAAATTTAAATCATATTATTAATTAATTAATTAAATATGATATAAATTTGCTACAAACTATCTACGACCCTTCCAGCATTTTTCCAGCAACCCACAGTTTGCGCACGTCTGGTTTACACTTATTTTCAGAAACGAAATGAACACAACGCTAATGAGCTGGCGGAAATATTGGAGAACGGATGTTTAGGCGACGCAGGAACGACGCGACGTATTGGGGATTGAATAGTTATACATACACCTGTCCCTCGATTTGCAAGGTACTCGGTTTACACGGTTTCTTAATTTTATAAATTAAAAAAATCGATGTATTATTTGATTATCTGAGTGTTTTACATTGATCGCACTCATTAATTATCTCCACAGACGTCATAAGTGCATTGCGGTCATAAAAGTAGATGTTTCATTTCCTTACTGTCATTTCTAGTTCAGTTCTATACACGAGGTAAGATGTTAATTTTTGAAACACATATGTAAATAAATAATGTATCGTTGCATATTACTTAAATTGCTTTGTCTTCTCTTCGGCTTAAACTCTTTGAATTTTTACACTATTATTATAAACACTAGCTGAATATACCCGTGCTTCGCTACGGAGTACATTTTGAGGTAATTTCAATGAAAAAATAATGAAATTGCTTTTTAGAGGATTTCCTTATAAACAATATTTTTTGTTTCTTCATTGGGAGGAACTAATATTACCAGGCTCGTTCGCGAACTTACGCGTGAGCAAGCTACGTAAAACTGACAGTGGGAGAAACTATATTCTTTTAAATCTACGCCACCGTATTTTAAAGTTTGGCCTTGACACTTATTTATCGTCATGGCGAAGCATACTTTGAGGGGAAATTGCAGTCTATTGAAGTCAAAGGGGAGGTCATTGGGTATTAGAGGAATGCGTGGCACGAACACTTTTTCTCCTTGAGTACACCCGGTTAAAATAATGGCTTCGATTATATTTTTATGCAGGGATTTGACTTGTAGTCTAGTGCCATTCCACAAAGAGAGCTTGTGTTGTGGAACACCGGGTGGTATACGGTAATTTAAAAACTCTACCGGATAATTAACGATATCATCTGATTTACAGACAGTTTTTATCAACTGTCTAAATTTCAACCTTTTAGGTTCAGCGGTTTGGTCTGTTCGAGGTCTCTCAGTCAGTCACGGAACTGTTTTATATATAGGTTTAGTTTAATATCCATAAAACATACTAATTTGTATTAAATTCTTTAAAAACTTCCATCTCAATTAGTCTAGTGGTTAAATTTTATCTTTTACTGTATTTTAATATTTTTTGTCAATTTGTTTCGTTGCTATGCACGGCACGCAAAATTAATTTGAAGTATCACAAAAAGAAATCTCGCGAGCAGCATTTAATAAATTAAATTCTAAAAATGAATATTTAAAAATTCACCAAAAATCAGGAAAGGGAGTTAAAGATTCGAAAAAGATTTCATTTTAAAGGAATTTTTATGATCTTTCTCGTGATATAAATTTTAAAACCTTCAGATTATTATTTTAAATGCAAACTTTAAAAAACGTTACAAAAACAGCTTAAAAATTTTATTTTAAAAAATCTAAGACGACTTTTTCAAAAATCTTTCTTAGTGCACCCCTACACTATATGAAGAATCGCCATGCAAAATTTCAGCCCTTTAAGTCCAGCGGTTTGGTCTGTGCGTTATTTGTCAGTTAGTCAGTCAGTCATGGAGCTGTTATATATACAGGGTGATTTTTTTAAAGTGACACTACTCGGAGCCATCTGTAGCGCGATCTATCAGGCGGAATTCCACCAAAATTGATAGAGGCACTAAGAACGGCACGGGAAACAGTTTCCGTGAAAAGAAGAAAAAAAAATTAGTTCGAAAAGTCGACGATATGGCGCTTTTGTTGTCGGCGCACCCGAGAATTTTCATAAAAGGCAAGTAAAACATCAAATGCAAATTCACGACTATGTAGTCGACAACAGCGCCAGTATTTCGGGCTATGAAGATAAGAGATGAATACCGAAAAAGTTGTCAGCAGACAAATGAATAACAAAGAAATTTCACTGAAACACCACTTTATGCAGCAAATTCACTTCTCCCTCCTTCAATGGGACCACAGTTCTGGTGTACGACACATTGTATCCTGAACACTACGCTCTCAACGGCAAAAGCGTAACATGTCACCAGAAATGTTCATCATGTTGTCATTTAGGGCCGCCAAGATTGAGACTCTACCAAGATACACCTTAGACCAGGGGTCCCCAACCCTATGCCCGCGGGCACCATGGCGCCCGCCAATCGTTTTGCGTGTGCCCGCCGCTGTGCGACCACGATAAAAATATTTCAGGTTTCAATAAAATGCAATGTAAAGTTTTCTCATTGTTAATGATTAACCACACAAAAGTAAAAAGGGCGTCCAACACAGATTAAAGTTCAAAGTGTAATGCAACCGATCTCTTTTCCCCCTCGAGCCAAATCTTCGCCAACCTAATTTTCCATGCCTAAAATGAAATGAACCGGACCGTTTCTATGGTTGCCGTTACAACAAAGACATTTGTCTGGAGCTCATCTCGTGAGAGCCAGTAGTGTGGTTTGTGCTATGAGATACACGGCCATTCGATGTATCTATTTCATTATTTATTCATAAATGTATGCTCATACTTTTTGTATACTGTGTTTCCTCCTTCGCTGTTTTTAAATATTTCCTGAGGATATCCATAAAATTTTTATAACATACTAGTTGGTACTCGTCAAAACATGACGACTAGATAGTTAATAAGTGTACTAATAAACAAATTATGCTCAACACATCATTGCCAAGTGTTGATTTTCATAATAATGCGCAGAAACAAATTAACCGGTTTAAGCGGTCTCGTGCTTAGTGAGTATCTAAAGCAAGACTTAAAAATGGCACTGAGCATGCGCAGAAAGCAGTTTTTTTTAATTGTAAATTATCGCTAATTAAACAGCTCGAAATAAACAATTTCCATCAGGTTTAATCATATATTTCACAAACATAATTATAATAAAAATGAAAATGGCAGAGAGAGATTTAGAGAGACTCCTCGGAATAAACGTTTTTATCATTAAAACATGTCACTGAGCATGCGCAAAAACAGTGAGTTTCTAGAGACAAATTTAAACATGCTACTGAGCATGCGCAGATATCAATTTTTTTAAATTGAAAATTATCGCTAATTAATAGAAATTGCAGTTACAAAAACCAAATTTGACAAATCTACAGATTACATCTTTCGTTTAAAAGCAAGATGAAGTAAATTGATGCAGAAGTTCTCTCTCACGGACTGCCCAAAAAGTCGGCTTAGCAATTTAAATATATAGATGCAAAGTCGATAGATATGCCTCTCCAGAAGCTGTCTGCGACAACTACTGATGGGGCACCAACAATGGTTGCATAAAAGATGAATCATTTCCAAACTTTATGTCGTATCACTGTATTACCCTCCAGGAAGTCTTGTGTGGTAAATACTACTCTTCGGACACGTCAGGAAAATAATTATAAAAATAGTCAACTTAATTTGCGCAGATTCTATGCAACACCGCCTTTTTAAGGTCCTATTAGAAAATCCTGAAGATCCTGATTTCATTCTGCATACTGAAGTACGTTGGCTCAGTAAAAGTCAAAGTTCTTCCTAGATTTGTAGATTTAATTGAAGAAATAAAAAAAATTTCAGTACCAAAAATCAAAAATTTTTTTGAACTAACAGAACCTTGTTGGCTAGCGGATTTGGCTTTTTTAACAGGTATAATGTAAAAACTAAGTTATTTAAACTTAGAGCTGCAGAGAAAGGACAAACATATAGCTACAATGATAGAATCTATAAATTCGTATAAAGCTAAACTGGTTTTGTGGATATCACATCTGAAGATGAAGTTCCTTGTGCATTTTCCAAATATGAAAAAAATGATAGGCGACGGGAAAATTGACTTATCAACATTTGTTATCAACCTTCAATTACTTCCAGACCAGTTTGAAAAGCGCTTTCAACAGTTTAATATCATCCAGCCAATGGTCACCTTTTTTGTTAATCCTTTTACTTACCTAGTAAATGTAACCGAACTAGCTACATACAGCTTGTTCAAGTAAGGACAGAAGAACTGGAGATAGAAATTTTGGATCTTCAGAACGACATTGTACTAAAATCCATCGTATCAGATGAAAATTTCTGGAATATAGTCAACAGAAACAAATATCCATTCTTGAAAAGAGTAGCATATAAAATAAAATCATTTTTCGGTTCCAAATACTTGAGTGAATCATTGTTTTCGACAATGAATATCATAAATAAAAGTACAGATCACAACTTACAGACGAACACCTTGACGATTGCTTACGCGCGTGCGCTAGCGAGCAGGAACATCATCATACTCTCCTAATTACGAAGCAATAGCCAATGAAATTCAATGCCAAAAATCACTTTGACTTTGAGATTTATATTTTTTATAAAGAATTTTTATACTTTGTAGATTTTGTATGCATTATTTAGTAATCATTTATTTTACACAAGAATATTATCAATAAATTTTATATGTTAAATTATATTTTTGGAATTAAATGTTTTTTTGTACATTATGTGTATGTACGTATTATTAACTATGTCCAACTATAAATTCACCTTGAAAAAATAAATGGTGCCCGCCGTCCGACCGGTATTCTAGAATGTGCTCTTACGTACAGGCCCTGATTTTCCATTAGTCCCGGTAGGCCCGGGCCTAGGGGCCCCCCAAAAAATTTTATTTTAAAAGAAAAAAAGAATAAATTCCCAATTCATTTTTTTTAATTTTACCTTTTTTTAATAGCAATTATTTTTATATATTCTTTCAAATTTGATTGATTGGTTCCTCATATGTATAGTCCATCATATGTATATTATAGTGTATATAAGGGATTAATAAGCTTTGCTGGTTGCATTATATTGGTGTTTTAATGATGAAGTTAATATGTTGTATTGCATTTTGTTATTTGATAATGTTCTTGGTTTCTACGCTTCAAATAGCCAGTTCTTGGAAAAAAAGTACTTTCACAATAATTCATGGTTATTTTTTTTGTGTGTGTGTCAATTTTGGAAATTTACGCCCACATCAGTGTTAGGGGTCCCCCATCCCGAGTTGTGCCTATAGTCAAGAATTTTCTAAATCGGGCCCTGCTTACGTACAAAAAGGTTGGGGACCCCTGCCTTAGACTTTAATAGCCCCAGCCTGCCTTAGACCAATAACCCCACAGAAAAATGGTCCCATGGGTTAGGTCCTGGGAACGATCGCTTTTTCCTCATGGTCAGGCACGTGGAAAAAAGCGATTGATGACCCTTTCTTCTGTAAAGCGAAGGCGCAACAGATTCCGCACCGATAGCCCAAAATACTGGCGCTGCTGTCGACTACGTAGTCATGAATTTGCATTTTGAACGTCAATAGCAAAAAAATGACGTGGCTACGTTTCATGGGCCGAGCCCGCCAACGTAGGAAACATAACAGTGATGTACTTGTGAACAATGAGGTAATTTTATTTTGCATTTTGATGTTTTACTTGCCTTTTATGCAAATTCTCGGGTGTGCCAACAAAAGTGCCATATCGTCCCCTATCGGCGACTTTTCGAACTTTTTTTTCACGGAAAATCTTTCCCATGTCGTCCTTAGTTCCTCTATCAATTTTGGTACAATTCGCCTGATAGATAGCGCTACAGAGGGCTCTGAGTAGTGTCAGTTTTAAAAAAATCACCCTGTATATAGATAACTACGGCTTGCACCTATCCCCTAGTTTAATATGAATGCTGTGTCTTGTTTTACAGGGTTTCGATTGACACGATTTGTGGTGGAACACATCTACCGTGTAAATCGAGGGATAGGTGTATGTTGGTTTGGGTCGCTCTCTGGACGAGCCAATTTTTGTACCTGTATACAGTTTACTCTCGATTATTAGTGTGTGAATTATTCGGTTTGCGGATTATCCGTGCAAAAAAAATACGAAATCTCTATCGAAAATAATACCTACTTAATTTATCAGAAACTATGCACATTTCTTCCGACATACATATATTAAAGACAAGATTTTCAAAATAAGTTTTCTATTTATTGCGAAGATTTTTTATTTGATAAAGGAGGCGATAAGGTACTAAAATAACACTCCTTTAATTTCCCGGAATTGAATGCAGTGTTATCATATCATGTTAGGAAAATTCGTAGAGATATCAATGAGCGTATCAAAGATTCGATGAAACATAGAAAATCACGAATTGCATATATAAATGAAATTACTAAAATAGAAAAGCGAATAGGAAGTGCAGTTAGACCCATTTTCTTATGGTCTAGTACACCGGTTCCCAATCGGTGGGTCGCGACCCACTCGTGGGTCACGGAAGGGTTACAGGTGGGTCGCGACTCGACCCTAAAACTATTAACATGGTCTTTGTGTACGTTTATAATTGTAGTTTTTATCTTCACCTAGGAACACTTGTTAGTGAGTATGAAACCACTTGTTGCATATATTGCAAACATATATCTATTGTTAAATAAATAACTGTTTTGCTACAAAGTGTTTATATTTTGTCAACCATTTTCAAATCAGAACACAAATTGTTTATCAATAATCAATCTGTATCTTCAAAAAAGCATATATATATATATATATATATATATATATATATATATATATATATATATATATATATATATATATATATATATATATATATATATATATATATATATATATATATATATATTTACAATATTTGATGGTAAATTATATATATACATAAGGAAGGGATACGATACAAATAAGGTTTTTACTCCATGGACCGATGGACCGTGGAGGTATTCCGATAAGGAAAGGTGGGTCGCCAGCTGAAAAAGGTTGGGAACCACTGGTCTAGTATTATATTTTGAAAATACAATAAAATTGGATAGAAATCGGATTATCTGTGTTTTTCGATTATTTGTGATACTCCTCCCTCTCCATTAATCCGGATAATCAGGAGTACACTGGATATATATCTGTGTTTGCTGTGCAAAGTGTGTCAAGTCCAAAATGGGCTAAAATGAGTTATCAAACCAGACATGTTTTAAAAATCAAGGGCTACTGCAGGGTACAGAAAACTAAGTCCAATTCCGCTCCTGAATATTTTTATTTATCAGTGAAAATTTGGGGGTATGGGAAACAGAACACAAACATGTTAGTGTTAAAGGGGTTATGCCCCAATCAAAGACGTAACACTCTTTACTGAGCAAAAATAAAATTAGAAAAATTTACTTTAAAAAATAATTAAAATTTTTTTTTTCAATGCGGAGGCACTTTGTCGCGAATACATTCACCTATAATTCACCGCAGTTTTGCTGGCCATTTTATTATAGGGGCGCCATATAGACAGACCAGCATTGCCCCTTATGAAGGGACGACACAAACGGAGGTATTTTAGTGGCGCTTCGCCAAGATTCGAACTGAGCACCCTCAGCACCGAAAACCAGCGCGCTGTACCACAAGGCCACTACGGCCCATAATTAAAAATTAAACATAGAAAAACTGACTTTACAAAAGCCGTTTTTTTTTAATCCCATTTTTCTCAAAACTACGATTTTGGACTTGACACACTTTTCACTGCAAACACAGATACGTATGTGTGTTGAGTGCCGTGAAATAAAACTAAAAAAAATCGTTACCTAATGTTCAATCTTAGCTTGAATTCATTCATTAATGGAATTGCTTCGGTACAGCACGTCTTGCAAAATACCAAAACTAATTTTGTTTGCCTGCAATTTTTAGTATAAAAGGTAATTTAGCACCTGTAATTAGGCAAGAAGGGTATACAAAAGTGCATTTGTAAGAATGCGATAACCCTGACTAGTGACGTGTAAGCTACGTTAAAACAGATTTTTTTTCTTTTCTTTTTCCCCAACAGCAATGGTATTATGATCTTATTATAACTTTCTTTCTCTCTGTTTTTTATTCTTCATACACGCATCGATGCATGTGGGTGTGTGTGGAAAATATTTTTAAATATGAATTACTAGCTGAATACCAGTGCTTCGCTACGGAGTAAATTCAAATTAAATACTATTGCCAATATATGCAATTAATGCAAAAACAATTATAAAAAAAATCTCAACGGATATTTTTATAGACAAAATAATGTAGAAGAAAATATTCAAATTCTATACAACGGTCAATGTATGCAATTAATTTGTATGCTTAATATCCTTAAAACATACTATTTTGAATTAAATTCTTTAAAAACTTCCATCTCAATTAGTCTAGTGGTTAAATTTTATCTTTTACCGTATTTTAATATTTTTTTGTCAATTTATTTCGTTGCTATGCACGTGACGCAAAATTAGTGTAAATTATCACAAAAAGAAAAGAAACCATGTAATCAGCATTTAATAAATTAAATTCTAAAAATGAATCTTTAAAAATTCACCAAAAATCAGAAAATAGAGGGGGAAATTCGAAAAAGATTTCATTTTAAAGGAATTTTTCTGATCTTTCTCGTGATATAAATTTTATAACCCTCACATTATTATTTTAAATGCAAACTTTAAAAAATGTTACAAAGACAGCTTAAGAATTTAATTTTAAAAAATCTAAGAAGAATTTTTCAAAAATCTTTCTTAGTGCACCCTTACACTATAAGAAGAATCGCCATTCAAAATTTCAGCCTTTTAGGTCCAGTGGTTTGGTCTGTGCGTTATCAGTCAGTTACGAAACTGTTTTATATATATAGATTATGAATATACCAGAAAGAGACTAAAGCAAAATTACTTTCTTTCTAGCTCTATATCCAATAAAGGAAAATACTGGAGTATTTATTTTTATTTTTAATGGCAAAACAGACACAAATGATGTCATCTAAAGCAGTGGTGCGCAAACTTTTTTCGACCGCGACCCACTTTCTTTAAATAAAAAGTCACTCGACCCCTAATGAACATTTTTTGGTAGAAACAATTTTTTTTTAATTAAAAACTGTTAAAATTTGCTAATTTTTTTTTCTATTTTTAAAATCAATGAACTGTAGATTCTGGGTATATATCAACTTTGCATAATAACAATTTTAAAAAAAACTTACCTAAGTACGCTTGTTTTTACCAAATCTCGTGTGACCAAAACTTCATATTGAAACATTAATATGTATGTTTATTTCATTTAGGTAAAAATGAACAAAACTTAAAATTAAAAATGAGCATGATTTCAAAATGATAAGCCTGGACCTCGAATAATATTTGTTCAATATTTGTTAAAATATTTGAGAGAGCCACTCTCATATATTATCTTCTACCGTGTTAAGTCTTAATCATTGTATGGTTTTTATAGCAACTCAATTTGAAGTTGCTATAAAGTTGATATTTTGAATGAGGTAGAAGCATAGGATAGGTAGAAACAATGTATGTATAGCCTTGCAAGACTGTTGGACGCCTAATATAACAATATCTATATATATAAAACAGTTCCGTAACTGACTCATTCATTCACTGACTGACTGACTGACTGACATACAACGCACAGACCAAACCGCTGGACCTAAAGGGCTGAAATTTTGCATGGCGATTCTTCTAATAGTGTAGGGGTGCACTAAGAAAGATTTTTCAAAAATTCTTCTTAGATTTTTTTAAATTAAATTTTTAAGTTGTTTTTTTAACTTTTTTTACGTTTGCATTTAAAATAATACATTGATGGTTATAAAATTTATATCACGAGAAAGATCATAAAAATTACTTCAAAATGAAATTTTTTTCGAATATTTACCTCCATTTCCTGATTTTTGGTGAATTTTTAAAGATTAATTTTTAGAATTTAATTTATTAAATGGTGATCACGTGATTTCTTTTTCTGGTACTTTCAATAAATTTATCGTCACGTGCGTAACAACTAAATAGACAAAAAAAATATTTTTTTCTCTTTCTAATGCAGCAGACGATTGGATATTATCCAAAAAAAATGCATATCCCTTACGATTTTTTTATAAATATATATATATAGATAGATATATATTTTACATCAATTGTATACATTGATCATCGCATTTATTATAAATATATATATTTATTTTTTGGCATAAATTGCATACGTTGACCGTTGTATTTAATTTGAATGTACTCCGTAGCGAAGCGCGGGTTTTCAGCTAGTCTATATATATAAAACAGTTCCATTACTGACTGACTGACTGACAGATAACGCACAGACCAAACCACTAGACCTAAGCGGCTAAAATTTTGCATGGCGATTCTTCGGGTAGGGGTGCACTAAGAAAGATTTTTGAAAAATTCTTCTTAGATATTTTAAATTAAATTTTTAAGCTGCTTTTGTAACTTTTTTTAAGTTTGCATTTAAAATAATAATCTGAGGGTTATAAAATTTATACGGCGAGAAAGATCATAAAATTTCTTTTAAAATGAAATCTTTTTCGAATCTTTACTTCTATTTTCTGATTTTTGGTGAATTTTTAAAGATTAGTTTTTAGAATCTAATTTATTAAATGCTGATCACGTGGTTTCTTTTCTTTTTGTGATACTTTAAATTTATTTTGCGTCACGTGCATAGCAACGAAATAAATTGAAAAAAAATATTAAAATACAATAGAAGATAAAATTTAACCACTAGACTAATTGAGATGGAAATTTTTAAGAACTTAATTCAAATTAGTATGTTTTATGGATATTAAACATAGACATTAATTGCACACATTGACCGTTGTATGTAATTTGAATGTACTCCTTAGCGAAACACGGGTATTCAGCTAGTATCGTATATTTTTAACATGAAATTTTTTAAATAAAAATACTAAAAATATGTAATTGTATAAAATTTAGAGCATATTTTTGATTAAATAATTTAATGATATACTTTGACTACAAACTATCCGTGACCCCTCCAATTTCTTTCTCGACCCCTTTGTTGTCGCGACACACAGTTTGCGCACCCCTGATCTAAAGCATTGCTTTTTAAGCACACATCAAAATAACGAGAAATATTAGATTCCAACATTGGAATCATTGAAAACAAACTAAAGAAATCTAATTTTTATTAAATAAATCCTCACCTCTGTGCAATCTGCAATTAGCTTGTAAACATCATATCCTATGAACGGTAGGTGAACAAGCGTCAAAAGTTGCCAAGTCTTGACGTTCAAACGACTGTTTGTATCTTTTATTTATCTAATCAGTTTTTAATTATGATGTCATATACATTCATTCGTATGAGCGTCATTAGCGCAGCTCAGTGGCAATTAAAATTATCCTACAATGTCATCGGTTAATACATCTATTATGTTTAACGGATTAATATCTCTGGTCTGTATTCTGTAAGCAAATTTGGGTGTTTTTAAGAGCCAACAAAACAGAGTTGAGCGCTTTATGCGAGTGGTTATCAGTCATTTATGCTCACTTGTCTAGTTTAATAGAAATTATATCGCTGATTAAAACTGTTAGGACGTGTTAAGTTTAAATATGTTTACTTGTATGAAAATAACATGC
This sequence comes from Dolomedes plantarius, assembly GCA_907164885.2. Lineage (NCBI taxonomy): Eukaryota > Metazoa > Arthropoda > Arachnida > Araneae > Dolomedidae > Dolomedes > Dolomedes plantarius. Next base: position 192,470,554 of record OU015493.1, read on the forward strand.
AATTAGAGTTAATAGATTAATTATTCCAATTTGTTTTAATTAGAGTTTTTGGTAAACATATTTTAAATATGTTTACTCCTGTAATCTATCGTATTCTTCATCAAAGAATACGATAAGTGTAAAATTTCTTGAAGAGGTATCTTTCTCCGGTCGTTGTACCTTGTCAATTATTTGGCTTGGAATAAAGTTAACGATACTAGAAGTGTGACGTAAGCGTCTACAGTAGAATCACACAAAATAAAATTATTTTCTTCTTGCGTCTCAAATCTTGATTCCTTTTTTTTAATTATTTCCGAAGTGTCAGGTACTTTATTACTTTATTCAGGGGGTATTCCCCTGAACTCGCCACAAATTGTTCGTTACTATGTTTTAAGAAGCCCCCGTTCTGTGAGCCAACGTTCATTCTTATGGGGGGACGATCATAGGCGTAGCGTCGGGGGGGGGGGGGGGCACCGTGCCCCTCCCCAACTCAACTTCAAATAAATTAAAGCGTTAATAGAAGTTCAGTTAAAATCGGAAAATTGTAGAAAACTATTAAGAAACTTGGTTTTTCACGCTTTTTCATACTGCGAAACTGAAGGTTCCGATTATGTCTTTAGCCTTAACATAGTTTTTAACAATGATATGATCCATAGCAAAAATTCGAAGCTATATTTTTTTCTCGTTTTATTTATATTGTATTTATTTTTCTCATTCTATAACTTTTGAATACTACTCAAATATCAATTCTATTGTTATTTAATTTTAAAATAATCATAATATTTCATATTTTAAGGACCGCCAGGCAGTCAGTGCACGGAGGAGGGCCCTAACTGAATTCAATTCGTGCCCCCCCCCCCCAAAAAAAAAAAAATAAATAAATAAAAAATGTTAGAATCACTCTACGCCTATGCGGACGATACAGGAACATTCATACCTTAGCCGGGTTTCGAAATAATAGCCAGTTACACTTAACATCATATATTCTGGCAGTGCTACCTTGATTCGCGGGAGAAACATTGGTTTAAGTCTCAATCAATAATTACAAGATAAAAAGAACTTTTTATATACCATGTTTTTAAATTTTCTGTTGAATCATATAAACTTGACAATTCTATGTATTAATAAATACTTTTTTTAAATTTTCTTGATGAATTATCCCATCAACTTGAAAGAAAATGATCAAATTCGTAATAAAGAGGTATCAAATGCGTAACCAATCGGTTAGCTCGGGAATTGGAAGTTAAATTGCGTTTAACTTTTCGTCCCCGTCCCGGCCGATAGAGGGCTGCACCATTCTACAAAACAAAATTAACTGAAAATGAATTAAAATATGCTTAAAGGTGGGTAAAAGTATCAAAAGAATGCATTGTCATCATGTTCTGAGCTATTCTAAAAGTTTCAATTGTCTAGCTAGTTGGGAAGTTAGTTAAAAATCGATTGCAAGATTCGTACTGGACAAACACACAAACAAATTAATAATAAAAAAACAAGAAAGCGCGTTAATAAAAACATGGTAATAAAGTAATTAAAAGATATGGCAGTTCTTATGGACATGCACATGGACATAAAGTTTTCGTGAGGTTCCTAATAGGACTAAGAAAGCCCTTTACCCTCGGTATAATTTTTATGGAGATAAAGTCTTACTGACCCTGGAGCTCCGATAAATTAAAATACTTGACCTAATTTTTCTAATGCTGCTAAAAGAAGAAGAAGAATAATTCCATGCTTGTTATCTTCTGAATTCCTACAGTTTTCCATTTCATCCTACCTTGAAATTAAGAATCATTTTAAAATCCTTCTGAGAGATAAGATTAAGCATAAAATTTTCCACAATTCTGGTAATATAAAAATGACATTAAAGCATTATCTTGACATCAATTGATAAGATTTATTGACTTGATAAGAGAAATACAGCCATGGAGTTTGATGCTGAAAATAAGAACATTCAGTAATGGTATGACTTCATTTGATTGTAGGGTGCTGGCAATGATAGTTAATTGCTACTTTAAGTTTCACGAATTTCAATTACAAAGTATTAGTCGCAATTACATTAATATTTAAAGCAGTAGATTAATTGACATAAGGGGAGAAAAATTATAAAACGAAATGGCATTTTCTCAGATGAATTCCTGGAAATATAGATATAGGTAAGACATTTGTCCAGTTTCCTACCTATTTGGTAATATAAAATTTATAAATGCTTTCTACTAACTGTCCTTTCACTCAGTAAAATGTGTAAGGTAAGTTGGGGTAACTGGGCCATATATTTTCAACTTTTTTATATACTATACTTTTAACAAATTAAAATTATACTAACAGGCATAATTTTCAAAAATCTTTGTATTGCATGCATTATAGTAAGTCTGTGGGAGTTTGTTTAAGCTATGATATTGATTTTTATTAAATATATATTATATATAAATATTGTATATATTTTTAAATACAGGGGGCCCCAGTTCCCCTGTTAAATGTGGTAAGTGGACCACCCGGGTCTATTTCTCATAAGAAACAACAGAATATGTGACTGGATAACTGGTTCCATTGCTACTATATCTAGAAAAAGAAAAAAAACATTTAAAAATAATTTTTCAAAGCAATTACAAAAATGGCTGTTTTGTTGACTTCTGCTTACCAGTGTTGCCACAAGAGTGGAATTGCCACCTAATATGTAAAGGAAAAATCTGGGAGGGGATGGTCCAGTTACCCCATGGGCCCAGTTACACCAACTTACCAAATTAATTTTCTAAGCTAAAGTAAACGTGTGTCAAATTCATAGCCATGGTATATAATACATAATTCTTCGGCCAAATTCGTCAAACTAAGCCTGTTACTATATTATGTTTTATTACAAGCGAATATTTATGAAACGAAATGACCTTTTCTAAAACGGATCCCCCTATAAATAAATTTAATGACGTCAGCTGTCAGTTTGATTTCATTATGATTGTATAAAAGTAATAAAGGCTTTCTGATTGGTTGAGGAAATTTGTAAGCAAGAGTAAACGTTATATCATCAAAATGAAATTTATATCTTTTTGTCAAATAATGAATTTTATTAGACACTACATTTTTCATGATTAAAATAATAGGTCAATCTAATCTTATGTGATGGGGGAAAAAGTTTGTTTTTACCGGAGGAGCAAATATTACTATTTATATCTTTAGAACATATTTATAACTGCTCAACGCAAATATATGTTATATGTGAACAAAAATTTAAAGGTAGCTTTTAAGAGTTTATTTCATTGAAGCCGTTCATTTACGGCTTTATGATTCATTTGTATATAAATGAATCAGTTCCAAATCTGACAATATTTTCCTTTTTAAAATGAAAACTAATTGAAAATAAAATTAGTTCATTCTATCACAATCAAAGTTCTACAAATGCAGCTAGTAATCCCACTGAAGAGGATTGGTCTTCAGTAGTCTTAATAGCGTATGACCAGAACTTTATTATGAGCTTTAACAACGGCGCAGCTTTGGCGAATTCGCTTTCAAAGAAGTGAAGTGGTCTGGAGTTTAATGCTGCTTCAACTTGATGCATCATTACCATGTTTTTATTAACTTGCTTTCTTGTGTGTTTGTGTGTGTGTTTGTCCCGTACAAATCTTGCAATCGATTTTTAACTTACTTCCCGACTAGCTAGACATTTGAAACTTTTAGAATACCTCAGAACACGATGACAATGCCTTCTTTTAATAATTTTAGCCATCTTTAAGCAGATTTGATTTCGTTTTCAGTTAATTTCGTTTTGTAGAATGTGCAGCCATCTATCGACCGCGACGGGAACGAAAAGTTAAACGCAAGTCACGCTCGCAATTCCCGAGCTAAACGATTGATTGCGCAGTTGATCATTTTCTTTGAAGTTGATGGGATAATTCATCAAAAACATTTAAAAAATCACTTATTAATACATAGAATTGTCAAGTTTATATGATTCAACAGAAAATTTAAAAACATGGTACATAAAAAGTTATTTTTATCTAGTAATTATTTTCCTTTTAAATTTAGAGAAAAATATTAATATATGGTATAAAAAAGAAATTTTAATTTAAATTAGAGTTACCAGACTGCGTGTATAAAAAGTATCTGCATTGAAATCGGCGTCACGTGTGCATAACACTAAATTAAATAGCTCAATCTGTTATTTCTTTATTTATTATTATTATTAGTATTATTATTATTATTATTATTATTATTAGTATTATTATTATTATTATTATTATTATTATTATTACTATTATTATTATTATTATTATTATTATTATTACAGTGGTGGGAGTACGGAGAAAGTTACGTGGTAACCGAGTTGGCTCATTCCCAATACACGGTGCCGCAGCTTGGCGATAAGTTTTTTAGATTTTTTAGATTTTTGCCAATTTGGCGATGAAACGCCAAATGTGGTTTGTGTTTGTTAAATGCTTTTAAGGTAACCATTTATTGCTCTCGATTTCAAAAAAGATGGCGATATTTTTTTGGCGATGTTTTTTAGATTTTTGCCAAGTTGACAATAAAATGCCAAATGTGGTTTGTGTTGTTAAATACTTTTAAGTCAAAGCTTCCGATAGTATAGTTCCGTTTAGTATAGCTTCCGATTTGAATAATTAGCAGCCAATCAGAGCTTGTGATTTACTTGTAAACGAGGGTTATCTGGATTTTATATAACGCGCCTGTTTCAAAAAATTAAACCGTTCTTTTCGGGATTGCAGTTCCAGCGTTCGGATGTACTTTTATTTGCGAGGTATAGCTTCTTTTACGAATGGGAGGGTTGATTTGGATTTTTTTCGGGATTTACAAAATGCGGGTAAGAGAACTATTATAGATTATTGTATTTATGTTGAGTTAATAGCTAATATTTATTATTGTCTTAATTGTAATTTGCAAATGACTATAACTTAGAGGAAAGATCTGAACATTGCGTTAAAAGATCCATTAGATGTGGTTCCCGGTTCGAAGCGAGTAAATTAGATTTAATTATGGTTTTAAAATTCACTTATTTATGGGTAAAAAAAACACCGTGTTCTTGGATTACAGACGAATTGGGTGTATCGAAAAACACCGAAAAATCAACAAAACGTAAAAGAAGCTATACCGAAAGTGAATAACCGGTAAGTGGTTTTTTTTTTAAATTTTAACATGAAATAATATAAATGACAACATGCAGAACTTTCATTTTTTTACTTGCTGATATATTTAACCAAGATGTATTTTATATTTGTTTAAATGAATTATTTGCAATATACTGACTTTTTTAGCGGGGGGTTGGGGGGGCGGCAGCCCCCCCACACATAACAAATTTCTCATCATATTTTGTATTTGTGTATTTTTGTGCTTTTTCTGTGGTTGTATAGTTTAAAAAATGCGTAATTTTGGGACTTTTCGGACTTTCCCGTTCCAAAAACACGCGTTCTGCTTGGGCGACAAAAATTTTAAAAAATAAAATCGACTATTTAAATGAATTATTTGCAATATACTGACTTTTTTTTTAGCGGGGGGTTGGGGGGGCGGCAGCCCCCCCACACACAATAAATTTCTCATTAATTATCAGCTTTCATTTTTTGTATTTGTGTGTTTTTGTGCTTTATTGTGATCGTACAGTTTAAAAAATGCATATTTTTGGGACTTTTCGGACTTTCCCTTTCCAAAAATACGCGTTCGGCTTGGGCGACAAAAAATTAAAAAAAACTCGACTGCCCTTATTTAATGTCATTTTTTCATTTTCTGTATAAATTTTCAATGAAAGTTCTGCATGTTGTCATTTATATTATTTCACTGCATTGGAACCGCCATCTTGGTTCCGTCTCCCATCGCCAAATTGGCGACGGGAGACGGAACCAAGATGGCGGTTCCAATGCAGTGAAATACAAGGGGCACCGTATATTGGGAATTAACCACAGAGTTTTATCACCTGAATTTAATATCGCAGCAAAATCCTATTTTCTTCAAAAGTTTACGCTCCCGAAATGCTAATGATCGCAGCCGGACGACCGCCGAATGGCTAGGGCGCTGTCTTTCGGTATCACATTCTGTGGGCTCGAGTCCCATTCTTGGCATCGACGTTTGAAGCCGTTTTGAATCGGCTTTAAGCAGTATGTCCCGGGCCAATTACCCCTGCCATAACAAAAATTGACCGTAGTGCCCCAAACCAAAACCAAAAATTTCCCGTACTTGTTTGAGTCATTCCGATATGTTTAGTCTGCAAAGCAGATTCAAAACTGTTACTTTGTCATCTAAATTCGAGCTTATCTTGCAATAGTAGGGTTAGATGAAGCCTGAGTCCAGAACTGTCTTTCTACAATTTAATCTTCAGGAGTGTGTCGGGAATTTAGATGTCATACGTTGATCATAAGGATTCATTTTACAAAATTATTTTCTATCGGCAAAAAAATAGGATATCTTATACGCTGATTTCAGAAAAACAAGTATGAACACTGTCGAAAGGATAATCTGCTATAAGGATGTTAGAATCAACCCTTTATTTTCTGCACAGCTCTTCTCCTTCTGTGGCGAAATGTGTCCCGTCGATTGCAGCGCCCCCACCATGTTTAGAATTTTGATCAGTTGAAACTGCGACTCCGCCATGTAAACATGGCTCTTAGATTAGTGGCATTTTGTAGACCTTTAAGTGTTGTAAATTTGTAAATAAATTCAGTGTCGTCTGTAGAACTCTTGTTAGATTATTCATTTCATCTATCGATGCAACCATTGATCTTAGATTAGTTAGATACCCCTTCGATTCGAACATTTCGCTATATGGTGCATCGGCCTTGAACGTTATTTAGAACTGCTAGTATTTAAAAAATAGACTTTCAACTCATCTTGTGAAAATAGACTAATAGATCATCGAAATTTTACATTTTTGGACTAGCACATTTAAGTACGAAGACTGCTCACGGTAAGACCGTTTCAATTATTTAATTAATTATGACGGACGAACTTACAAAATTGAAAGCGAAACGGAAAATTATTAGATCTGAAGTTTCCAAAGTTTTAAAGAACACTGAAACAGAATTTGGAAAGGAAACTGCGGATAAATTGATCTTAGAAGAAAACTTAGAACTATTGACAAATAAATATGACGAACTAAAAGAGATCGATGCCGCTATTGAACCACTTGTTGAAACTAAGGATCTCGAATTAGAACTTTCCGCTGTAGGAGATTATAAGGATAAAGTTATTTTATAGAAATTTAAAATTAATAGAAGATTAAAAAATAGTAAACCAAATATAGCTGCTACTGTAAACGACAACGATTCCGAAAACGCGAAACTACAAAGTAAAGTAGTTCGTCCGCCAGAGTTGGTTATGCCGAAATATTATGGCGATTACACGAAATGGACAGATTTCTTTGGTTCATTTAAAGTATCGATTGACAATAACAATTCACTATCCAAAATTGAAAAATTCAATTATTTACGCTCCTTTCTAGGGGGAGCAGCATTGAACGCAATAGAAGGGTTTGCCGGGTCCGATGACAATTATGACTAAGCCATCAAATTACTAGAGAATAGATTTGGGAGACGTGAGTTAATCATTAATATACATATGACAAAATTACTAAATTTAACTCCGGTTATCAAATCCAGTGACATCTCGAAACTTAGAAAATTGTACGACTATATTGAAATGTACGTACGCAGTTTGAAATCACTGGAAGTGCAACCCAATTATTATAGCAATATGTTGATCCCGGTGTTGTATAAAATTTTACCCGAAGATTTGACATTAGAATTTAATCGCAAAAATCCAAATTTTTCTTCCCTTTACAATATAGAAACACTTTTGGAATTCATTCGCACAGAACTTGAATGTAGAGAGAGAAATATTCTTCTTTCCCCCCCATTCGAAAGAGCGCAAAGTGGAAACGAAACTAGACCGTCTCTCTCAGTAAGACATAACAAAAACAAAGTGTTTACAAGTGCAGCCCAATTAATGGCGCTAGCGAAAATCGAATCTCAAAATAATTCAGATGATTACTGCTTATTCTGAAAACAAGAAAAACATACCCACAAAAATCAAATTTGCGAATCTGTTAGTGTTGTTGATAAAAGAGACATTTTATTTAAACAGGGAAGGTGTTTACTTTGCTTAATGCCCAAGCACAGGATTAAAGACTGCGTTTCAAAGCAATCTTGTTCTGAATGTAAAAAGAGACATAATTCAGAGATTTGTTTCCAACTTGAAAAAAAGTTGAAAGAGAAAGAGAAGGCCGCTGAGACGCAGGCTTTTACTGCGATTTCGCATTTTAAAACACCCTCGATTTTGATGCAAATTTGCGGTGTTAAAATTAGACACAGATCTCGCACAATACAAGCAAGACTTTTACTTGACTGTGGATCTATGCGATCTTTTATAAATGAAAATATTTCCGGCAAATTAAAGCTCCCAATAATCAGAAAAGAGACTTTGTCAGTCTATACTTTTGGCGATAAACAACCTATTCAACAAACATTCTATGTAGTAAGTCTAAAATTGGAAAATAGAGAAAAGGAAAATTCTAATATTCAAATAGAAGCACTTGTGACGGATCAGATAACAAGCTCAGAATTGCCTCCCGCAAACTTAAAATCGGAAATAATATTGTCAAAATTGAAAGATTTACAACTGGCTGACTCAGCCGAATTTAAAGGTGGTATAGACATTCTCATAGGAACCGACTATTACTATAGTATAGTAACGGGAAATTTGGAAAGATTAGACAAAACCCTTTTAGCCACTGAAACAATATTTGGATGGTGTGTACAGGCAAAAACTGATAATGCTCTATCTAGAATCTTCCATTATTGTTGAAGAGAAATCAATTTCGGACCAATTACAAAATTTTTGGACGCTTGAAGGATTATGGGTTAATCCAGAAAATGAAACTGTTGATTCTACAAAAGATGATATTTTGAAGAAATTTGAATCCGAAATTAAATATGAAAATTCCCGTTACAAGGTAAAATTGCCCTGGAGGTCGGATCTAAAGTATAAATTACAGGACAACAGGGTGGTCGCGGAGAAACGTTTTTCCCGACTTAAACTCAGACTTCGTAACGATCCTGATCTTTTTAATTCATATAAATCTGTTTTAGATGACGATTTAGAACAAAATATTATAGAGCCCGTACAGAAGACTGATGAAGATAAAAACCAAATTAAATTCTATTTACCCCATAGGGAAGTTATTCGTAACGATATAACAACCAGTAAACTCCGCATCGTCTTTGATGCTTCATTGCATCTTCCCAGTGAAATGTCTTTGAATGATTGCCTGCATGTTGGACCCAATTTGCTCCCTGATATGGTTCAACTATTTCTATCCTTTATACTCCACCCAGTTGCTTTCACAGCAGATATAAAACAAGCCTTCCAAACTCAAAAGGACTTTTATGCAGCAAAACCTCCCTTCAAAGTATTAGGGATGGCATGGGATAAAGATGAGGACATTCTTGATATTGATATTGAAGACTTGACGACATTTCTGTCAAAAAGAGAAAATACTAAACGATTTCTTCTGCAAGTTATTGGCAGAATATTTGATCCCGTAGGTTTCTTGGGACCATTCGTATTGAAAGCAAAATGCTTGATACAAGAGATTTGGACGCGTTCATTGGACTGGGACGATAGACTACCAGAGGATTTAAATTCCGCTTGGGAAAACTGGTGCAAGGAAATTTCTTGTTTAAAGGAATTCAAAATTCCAAGATATTACTTTTCGAGTCATTTAGACAACGTTGAAACAGTCGAATTGCACTGTTTTTCCGACGCAAGCAAGAAAGAATATGGCAGTGTTGCTTATTTACGCATAACTTACACTGACAATAGAATTCAATCTATCTTGGTGACCTCCAAAACCAGAGTAGCACCTCTAAAAACATTAACATTACCCAGACTAGAATTGATGGATGCTCTCCTTTCAGCCAGATTGAGCAACCATATCATCAAGGCTTTGAGGATGAATCCCAGGTTTGAGATTCAAAGCAAAACTCATTTTTGGACTGATTCGAAAATCACCCTTTTCTGGATCAAAGGTGTGCCTAAGAAGTTTAAGCCCTTCGTGAAGAATCGCCTTGAAGAAATAAACAAATTGACATCACCAGTAAATTGGCATTTTTGTCCTGGCAAAGTAAACCCAGCAGATTTAGCCTCAAGAGGAGCCAATATTTCCACTTTGAGCGATTCGGTTTGGTTAGAAGGACCACACTTTCTTAAGATGCCTGAAGAAAACTGGCCAGAACAGGAAAATGAGAAGAAATTTGACGATGAAGACCTAGAATATCGGAAAACCAGCAATGAAGTATACCAGTTTGGGTGTGCAGTGGCCAACGACATATTTATCGACATTTCGAAATATAGCACTCTCAGAAGACTCTTAAGAGTCACAGCTTGGGTGAAGAGATTTTTGACAAATCTTAAAAACTCCGCTAAAAATCGTGGACCTTTGACAGCTGAAGAAATGCAGTTAGCTGAAGAGTTTTGGATTCGAAATACGCAAAAGGAATTCTTTAGTTCAGAAATTTCAGACTTGGAAAATGATCAAAAAGTAAAATCTGATTCGTATGTCTGCTCATTAGTACCATTTTTAGACTCCAGGAAAGTACTTAGAATAAAGGGCAGGCTCACCGAATCAGACCTCTCCTTTGATGAAAAACAACCGACCCTACTCCCTAAAACTTCGAGGTTCACGGAATTGTTGGTGAAAAGAGAACACGAAAAGGTAATGCATAGCTGTGTGTCCTTGACGCTAACAAAGATGAGAAAAAATTTTGGGTTCCTAAGGGACGGCAATTAGTAAAAAAGATTATTGGCAAGTGCTTGATTTGCAGGAAGTATTCGGCAAAACCTGCTGACCAAATAACAGCCCCTTTACCCAAAGATCGAATATCACAAACGCCTCCTTTTAACATTTGCGGCGTTGATTTCGCCGGACCGATTTATGTAAAAAATGAAACGGGAGCAGTGAAGTCTTACATAGCACTTTTCACTTGCGCTGTCACCAGAGCGATACACTTAGAATTGGTGACCGCGATGTCGACTAAATGTTTTTTGCTGGCCTTTAGAAGATTTGTGGCTAGAAGAGGAAATTGTTCCATCGTATACTCTGATAATGCGAAAGCATTTAAAAAGGCCAGTAGAGAACTGCAAAACATTTCTGAAATTTTATTGAACCATGAGCTACGAGATTACCTTTCTTCACAGGGCATTGCATGGAAATTTATTGCGGAACGATCCCCATGGTGGGGAGGGTTCTATGAACGTTTGGTAAGGTCAGTGAAAGAACAGTTGAGAAAAGTGCTAGGTCGCGCTTTATTGAACTTTGAAGAATTATCTACTGTTCTGGCAGAAGTAGAAGTAGTTGTGAACATGAGACCACTGACGTACGTTAACGATTGTTTAAACGAACCTTCGCTTTTAACACCGTCTCATTTCTCAAACAAATATGGAAGAAATGGAAGAATCAGTACTTACTGAATTTGAAAACTGCGTACCATTTCAAAACTACTGAATCCTCTAAAGATATGAAAATTGGGCAAATTGTCCTGATTGACGGAACATCAAAGTCCAAACTCCTGTGGGACTTGGGTGTCATTCATGAATCGTTTACGGGAAGAGATGGACATGTTCGGGCTTGTATGGTGGAAACCTCAAAGGGACTGTTTAGAAAGTACAACTTTTGTACTCACTCGAAGTGAACGAACTTTAGACTTTTAGACTTTGTTCCAGCATTTATTTAATCAGAACAATTTTTGAACTTTTGAGTATTTAGTAATTTCTTTATTTAGTTGATTAATTTGTCTTATTTGTGTTTTAATTTTAGTAGATATTCAAGAACATTTTTTAATTTGTAAGAATTTGTAATAGTGAGTAATTGTAAGTATTTTCATTATTTTATATTTGATTGTTATTCTTCTTCTTCTTTATTTAGTGAACTTAAAATTTAGTTTGTTGATAACTTTTCTTAATTTTCCTTAATTTAAAACTTTAATTTACAATTTGCATATTTGTTTATAATGATTCATTTTTGATTATTTGATTTGAATTTAACATTCATGAGTTAAATATCTAGATTTGAAATTTGACTAACTGAACCCCACTGTAGATTTGTATGGATGTGTATAAATAAAGGGTGAACTCATGGAGTTCAGGTGGGGAGTGTGGCGAAATGTGTCACGTCGGTTGCAGCGCCCCCACCGTGTTTAGAATTTTGATCAGTTGAAACTGCGACTCCGCCATGTAAACATGGCTCTTAGATTAGTGCCATTTTGTAGACCTTTAAAGGTTGTAAATTTGTAAATAAATTCAGTGTCGTCTGTAGAACTCTTGTTAGATTATTCATTTCATCTATCGATGCAACCATTGATCTTAGATTAGTTAGATACCCCTTCGATTCGAACATTTCGCTTTACCTTCACTTCACTTCACTATAGCTTATGCAGTATCTAACTAAATATCTTCATTGAAAATTTTTTAGAGTTATATATATTAAGGTACTTTCCCATTACACCGACCTGTCACCAACGTGACGCAAAAAATTGCCAATTAAATAAAATGAATACAAGAAAATACACATCACACCAAACTTCTATTTTTACCATGTTTTTATTAACTTGCTTTCTTGTTTGCGTGTTTGTTTGTGTGTGTAGTTGTCAAGTACAAATCTTGCAATCAATTTTTAACTAACTTCCCGACTAGCTAGACAAATGAAACATATAGAATAGCTCAGAACACGATGACAATGCATTTTTTTAATACTTTTAGTCATCTTTAAGCAGAATTAAATTAATTTTCAGTTTTTTCAGTTAATTTCGTTTTGTAGACTTGTGCAGCCATCTATTGGCCGGAACGGAAACGAAAAGTTAAATGCAAGTTAATTTCCAATCAACTTCATTTTCTTTCAAGTTGATGGGATAATTCAGGAAAAAAAATGTTAAAAAGTATTTATTAATACATAGAATTGCCAAATTTATATGATTCAACAGAAAATTAAAACACATGGTATATAAAAAGTTCTTTTATCTTGTAATTATTACGAACTGCATTTTGAAGTAATAGTGAGAAAAATATAAACAGAAGAAACATAAACACAAGATAAAAAGAACTTTTTATATACCATGTTTTTAAATTTTCTATTGAATCATATAAATTTGACAATTCTATGTATTAATAAATACTTTTTTAAAATTTTTTTGATGAATTATCCCATCAACTTGAAAGAAAATGAAGTTAATTGGAAGTTAGCTTGCGTTTAACTTTTCGTTCCCATTCCGGCCAATAGATGGCTGCACAAGTCTACAAAACAAAATTAACTGAAAATTAATTTGATTTTGCTGAAAGATGGCTAAAAGTATTTAAAAAAATGCATTTTCATCGTGATCTGAGCTATTCTAAAAGTTTCAAATGTCTAGCTAGTCGGGAAGTTAGTTAAAAATCGATTGCAACATTTGTATTTGACTGGACAAACACACACACAAACAAACAAACAAACAAAAAAGAAAGTTAATAAAAAACATGGTAATAAAAATATAATGCTGATTTTTCACATCGCAAATTATTTTTTGCAAACCACATTTTACTTTCTGTGGCATATTATGTCGTGATTCCTTTCATGCGTCAATTTCATTTACATGAAGAAGTATATGCAAGAAAAGGACAGAACTATATCGGAAAATAAGTTTTTAAATAACCTTTTAATTTCATTTTCATGTATCCTTTTAGGTACTTTTCCGTTAGCGGGACGCTTTGCAAAATGTGCGCCAGCTCGCCAAGGATTTTAACTTTTATCGCGGACCGTTCCAAACATCGTGAATCGCTATCTTCGATTTTTATTGTCTCGTAGATTTTTTTTCGAGCATAAAATAGGATGGATTTCACAATTTGGCATAACCCTGGGTTAATTCCCGAAATACGGTACCGCATGTATTGCGCTGCGATGGAACCGCCCTCTTGGATACGTCTACCATCGCCATTGGCGATAGGAGACGTAATCAAGGTGGCGGTTCCCTCGTAGCAGAAAACTGGAAATTTAAAGAAACAAAACTATTTTTCAAATTTTGAAAATAATGAGAGAATCTAAATTTCAAAAGCAGGAAACTAGAAATTTAAAGAAACAGAACTATTCCTTCAAATTAAAGAGAGAGAGAGAGAATATAAATTTCAACAAGCAGAACTTTACTTTCATTTAAAAATTATCAAGAAATTATAAAATGGAAGTTAAAAAAACACCCGTTATTCGGGGTTTTTCCGTTCGCATGACTTTACACAGATAATTTTGCGCTGGTCGGTGGAAGTCCTAGGGTAAGCTTTCTTTACCGCTTCCAGAAAGAAATCATACATTTATGGGACATCATCCTGACGCCACACGAATTCGAAAAGATAAGAATCAAAGTGTTCCTTAACTTTCCGAACGTCGCATAATGGACGCCTGATGTAGTTCCACATCCCCCTCGACCATAATTGTATGAGCTCCTGTGCCCGGGTCCTTAAACGTCATGCTATGATTGACTTTCAGCTGCACGAAGCCTTCATGTTGAAGGCAATCGTACGCCTTTCAGCAATCAGAGATAACAATAGTTCCCGGACACACATACTTGCTCAAAACACTCAACAACACAACCTTTCCTCTAGTTTCAACAATCTAAACAAAACTCTTATTCATACTTCTCTCAACACCCCCAAACACCCTAACGGAAAAGTACCCATTTGGGTCCACTTCTTACATACACTCAGAGTTATTTTGTTAGTAACTCTGTGATGCTGTGATTGCATATGCAATTTGAGAGATGTTTCGGAGATGAAACCACAAACCCCCGCTCTCTAAGAATATGATGAGAACAGTTTTTCCTCGCCAAGAATCGAAGATCGTCGATCAGTTGGCGACAAGTCGGTATAATGGGAAAGTACCTATATTAACATTACGTTTTGTTTAATAGGCATGTTTTTTTTTTCTTCAGATATAGTTCCACATCCAGTTCGTTTTCTGAAGACGACATTGACCCAATTAAAAGAAGATTCAAAGCTCGTGTCAGAGGACTTCCTTATGAAACCTTTCAACAATACAAGCAAAGACGAAGAAAAGAGGCAGAAATGTACAAAGTAAAAATATGTAATGCCAGAACGCATCTAATGATGAATATAGTGCTACATCTCCTGGCTTCTATCAGCGTCATAGGTCTTGTTAATATAGTAATTATTTCAAAGGCAACAGAAAGTAGGAACATTAATTTAAAGTTTATTGCATTGTCCATTTGTATACTTAGCACAGGATTGGGCTGCATTATTTTAGGTAAAATGTGGCAAAAGTATATGCCTTTGTTGGCTAAAAGTTGCTTCTGCATTTGTGCTATAATCTTTTCACTGTACCTATGTGCTATATGTTTCTTCTTGAAACACCTGTATTTCGATTATTTACCACATACTGTAAACTTTTAAGCCTTTTATACCTAATGGTTTGTACATAATTTCCATCAAATAAAATGCTGTGATTAATATATTTGAATAATTTTTGTGTTATTGGTGGCTTTTGAGCACAGTTTTTTTGTTCATGTAGAGTAATTATCTTTAATAAGGATATCGCATACAGCTCACTCGTTGACAGCTTTCATCGTGAGTTTCATTTTCAGCGCCATGCTCCGCTCATTTTATTTTAAACTAGCGGCCCGTCCCGACTTTGTCCGGGTTGAACAATTATCTACATAGGCCTATTCGAAATACTCAAATTTCACAGTTTCAATGAAACACACTGATTTTTTAATAAAGTTCAATAATTCAAGTTCGATTTACGCAAATAGGGCATAAAATTGTACATAAATTCAAAAACATAAAGTTTATAAGTTAAATAAAGTTTTGTAATATTATACCAATAAATTTCCAGTTGATAGCCAATAAATTGCAAATCTTTTTTTACCTTAAATGGCCTATAAAAAGAGTATTTCCAAATGTAATTTTCTTCTATAAACGCTTAAACGTTGCCAATTTCAAAAGTCCTCTTTTGTATTTATCAATACCTCCTCCACTTGAATCTTTAAAATATTAAATGTTTTACTGATAATAAATGAAAATGTAGTTTGATGTGTTGCTATGGTTACTTGACTATGGTTGACAAAGAAAATTCAAATGTTAAATGTTTTACTGACAATAAATGAAAATATCGTTTGATGTGTTGCTATGGTGACTTGACTATGGTTGGCAAAGGAAAAGTTTTAAAGGTAAAGCATCAGCTCAACATTTAGGCCCCCTAACTTTCTTTCTACTGATCAGATATACATAATATATAGCCTATGTCCATCTGGAATAATGCACCTTTCAAGTAGTGAAAGAATTTTTCAAATAGGCGCAGTGGTTCCAGAGATTACCCTCCACATACAAAATCCGCCCTCTCTCTTTATATATTAGTACTAGCTGAAAACCCGCGCTTCGCTACGGAGTACATTGAAATCAAATACAACGGTCAATGTATGCAATTAATTAAAAAATATATATATATATATATATATATATTTATAATAAATACGACGATCAATGTATACAATTGATGTAAAAAAAACATATTTATAAAAAAATCGTAAGGGATATTTTTATAGACAAAATAAAGTCCAATCGTCTGCCGCATTAGCAAGAAAAAAATATTTTTTTGTCTATTTTTTGTTTTGCACGTGACGATAAATTTATTTAAAGTACCAGAAAAAGAAATCACGTGATCAGCATTTAATAAATTAAATTCTAAAAATTAATCTTTAAAAATTCACTAAAAATCAGGAAATGGAGGTAAAAATTTGAAAAAAATTTCATTTTGAAGGAATTTTTATGATCTTTCTCGTGATATAAATTTTATAACCCTCAATGTATTATTTTAATTGCAAACGTAAAAAACGTAAAAACAGCTTAAAAATTTAATTTTAAAAAATCTAAGAATTTTTGAAAAATCTTTCTTAGTGCACCCCTACACTATTAGAAGAATCGCCATGCAAAATTTCAGCCCTTTAGGTCCAGCGGTTTGGTCTGTGCGTTGTATGTCAGTCAGTCAGTGAATGAATGAATGAATGAATGAGTCAGTTACGGAACTGTTTTATATATATAGATAGATAATTCAATATCATTTTTACCATGTTTTTATTAGCTCGCTTTCTTGTTTGTTTGTGTGTGTGTTTGTCCGGTACAAATCTTGCAATCGACTTTTAACTAACTTCCCGACTAGCTAGACATTTGAAACTTTTAGAATAGCTCAGAACACGATGACAATGCATTATTTTAATACTTTTAGCCATCTTTAAGCAGATTTGAATTCATTTTCAGATAATTTTGTTTTGTTGACTGGTGCAGCCATCTATCGGCTGGCACGGGAAAGAAACGTTAAACGCAAGTTAACTTCCCATTAACTTCATTTTATTTCGAGTTGAAAGGATAATTCATCAAAAAAATTTTTAAAAAGTATTTATTAATACATATAATTGTCAAGTTTATATGATTCAACAGAAAATTGAAAAACATGGTATATAAAAAGTTCTTTTTATCTTGTAATTATTCATTTATATTTTCGTGTAATTGTAACTTACATATTTGGCTACATTCAAAATTCTCCATTTTCAAGATTTTTTTCGACATTTTCTAAATGACAGTTGGTCATATTGATCAGGTATTTTATATTCACCCACGTCGTATAGTGGTTAGCGTCACTACCTTCCACGGAGTGGGCGGGTTCGAATCCCGACTAAGGTCTGGACGTTCTTGTGCTGATCCCTCATAAGGAACGGTGTTGATTAACCTAGGTGGTGTGGCGTACTGAGGCTAACAGAAACGTGTCCAACTGGCGTGGTAAACGAGTGGTCTAAATATAGCAGACCGGATGTAACGAAAAACTTAATATTTATTTATGTACAAAACGTAACAAGTAAGAGGTTGGTTCGAGCAGGTTACAGCATCACCAGACTGGTGCAAAATATTTTAATAACGGCAAACTCAGTCTTTCGAGGAGCAGAAATCTACACGGGTGCTTTGGCCCAGATGTTACAGGGGCTCTCCTGAAAATAACAGTCTCGCATATATACTCTACTTGAAGTCTTCGCCCGTGGGGGCCGTCTTCTTATAAGGCGTCCACACTAATGCAGTATTGCAGAGCATTCTGCGGGGAAAACAGTTATTTATGGGGCAGAGCGCTCTGCAGCGATCCCTTGTCAGAGCGGTTTTTTTGCAGTTCATCAAAGAGACACGCGGGACCTTGGGGGGGTTCTAAATGGGGGAATGTCTGGAAGATAGTCTAGCGTTCATTCACACATCGCTTTGGAATAGCAGGGGGAGGAACGTGACTAATCGACCCCAAAATGTGTCAAGAGGAGTCGGGGGTACTTACTGCATATGCGCTCTGTTTATATGTGGATGCGCCATTAGAAATTGCGGTATTCCCAGAGGGGGAATCGGGGGATTTCGTGCACGATGACAGTCCTAGATCCTGGTGGCATTTTTATGGGAACGTATCGCTTCTATAACGGCAGCATATTCTGAATGACGATCCTGAAGGGACATCTTTACGAGGGGAATAGTGGCTGATCCCAGATCTGTCGGTAAAGATAAACATTGTGGGATTCGCCCGCAGAAACCAGGAATGTTAGAATTCGGCGGTGAAACCGTATGTGATAGCTTTTTAATCCCCCACAGAAATTTAGAATGCAGTGGGAATCTTGCAGCTGTAAGAGGGCTATTTGCAGGTGATAACCCACACGATACATGCGTGACGTCACAATGGTGCTCCCATAATAAAGAAGCCAACTAATTTGTTTTGGGGAATGGACAAGTGTCAAAAGACAAGTGCTTAACAAGTTCGAAAGAAAAAATAAATACTTATGAGCAGAAAGATACATCCACTGTTATTAGTAATTTCTTAAGTGCAGGTAATTGTTACTCAAATAAAAAATGCATCCTCCATACAAATGACTCAAAAAGCTTATCTAGTAAGTGTGTTTAATCAAATGCAGGTAACCCTCCTATAACACGGTAGATAGGTTCCTAGAAAATGCCGTGTTGTGTGAAACCGTGTTATATGAGACCCAGAGACAGTTCAAAACAGGGGGTTACGTTCTGAAAACTTATTAAAAACAAACATTTTTTTTAAAAATTCCATGTAAACAACTTAATTTTGATTAAAAATATAAATGTATGTATAACACAAAACGAAAAGAAACAAAAATATATTATTTTCATTTAATGCGACCTTAATTTAATAAATTTCTTCCTCATCACTGCTCAGTACAATCAAACGAGAACGTTTTTTCGAACGATATCGCCTTTACTTTCAGAACCTTTTTCTTCATTTATATTTTTTGCACCTTCTATCCTCTTTAAAAAATCTGTAATTTTGGTTTATTTGCTGGTTCCTACGAGGTCATTGTAGATACACGGTATGGAGATAGACAATTTTGCAGCTCCCTTTTGAATTTTTGGCTTTTTTCAGCGGAAGGGTTTGCATTCAAGATTTTCAACTAAGCTTAGGCCTTCTTGTAATTTTATAGAGTTATAAATGAATAAATTATAATTTGTTTATACATTTTCATGTAAAGCCACTGTAGATCATTATTCCTCTCCCCATCATTATTTTAAGGTAATTTAATTTTTAAATGTGCTAAACAAAAATCATGTTATCTAGTGCTATAGAAGTACAGTGTTGTACAAAGGTTTTCCAAATTTATTTATCGTGTTAGAGCGAAACCGTTTTACAGGTTGCAGTGTTATACGAGGGTTCCCGCAATTCATCCTATCGTGTTAGAGCGAAACCGTGTTGTAAGATGCCGTGCTGTGGGAGGTCTACCTGTAACAGCTGTTTACAGACAGACAGAGAGTGATCTAAATGCTTCTTGTCATACGTCATTGACAAAATTCCTTGTCTTGTGCAATGCGACAAAATCCCTTGAGTTCGTACATTAGCACTTCTGTCGGTAGTCGTCTTTTCCTGGGTTTAATATTTTTGGCATACTCCATCGTGGAATTAGTGTTACGAGTTTTCGATAGCCCCGCTCCGTATTGCAGGAATGAAAATTTCGTATATTTGTATTTATATTCCCAGACGTAGGGAAATTTCCCTAGATTTAGGGAAATTAGTGTAATCTTAAATATACGTGGAAAATTACTCTAAAATATAGGGAAATGCACTTGTTTTGAAAAATAATTGTGAATTATTAAATTTTACAATTTAATAATCTGAAAGAGAGAAAATAGGAAACAGTTAATATTTCTTTTTCAAACTTGTTATTGTAATACAAGGCAATTCATTGAAATTCTTCAACAAAAATCAAAGATATTATATAAATGTTTTTATTTTTAATCTCTAAAGCTCGATATAAATAAAATAATTTTTTTAAATTCTGGAAAATATATTATAAATTAAGAAATATATTTAGGGAGATTTTACACGCAAAAATTCCTTTTTAAAAATCCACTGGAAATACTGCTTACACTTGCTAAGAATATGTTTGTTTTCTCTTCCATGTCATGAAATTAAAGCTTTGATTCACATTTTAAAAAACCTTTTTGGACTATTTATATAACATTAATCACTCCAAAATGTAACCTAACTTTCTGTGGTACAAATTTTCTTTTTTTTGTGTAAAACTAATTTTTAATTTATTGTTTCTGTAAAAAAAATTTAATTGGTGAATTTCTTTTTCTTCATGCGCTTAACATCATTGAACTTATTTTTTTTATTGAACTTCTTGCAGTAAGTTTTAAACTTTGCTAATCTTTTTATGTTTATTTTATTGAGAACTTAATTCAATGTTAAAGTAAGATTATCTTTAACAATTTATTATTTAAAAACATCATCCTACATCACAGCTTTCTCCCCTAGCACAACTTGAGATCAACCTAAAAACTTCATAAAAATCAAAACTGACTACGACCGATCAAAACCCCAAGATGTATAAGTTCCTATAAATCAATTAAAGCAGCTTTACTTTAAAGTAAATAATACATTTTATTTCAGTATCTCTGGAAAATAAATTCGCTCTAGTCATCAGTAAGGGAGAAAAGTCATCTCAACAAGAACTAAGGAAAAAACAAAGTAAACAAAAGCGCTATCAGGAAAAGTCTTCGATCCGAGATTGCAACTGATTATTTCAAAACACCTGACGTCACATGCTGTTATTTTCATTTGCTGTGTACCACCATCAAACCTAAAAGTAGAGACTTAAAAATCATAGTAAAATTTCACCATGGCCGAGTTTAAATTATCATTAAAATATAGACACACTTGCTTCGCCAAATAAAAACGAAGTCTTAAATAAATCAAACACATTTAATTATATATAGAGAGACGACACAGGGTTACAAACGAAATCACAATAAAAAATAACATAACGGGAGAGCAAATGGTCTGATACGACCTCACCCTAAGACAAAATCTCCCAGAATGACCTTCTTTTTAACACTCTTCGCGCGCAAACCTCATCACATCCGGCATGTGCCGAATAAACATAAATTCCACTAGATCAGCAATGTCCTGTAGACACACAGGCTCCGCAAACGCGATAAATCTAAGACGTGGCGTCACTTTCGCTTCTGAGTCCAATCTTTACTATCATTCTACAGACTGGTTTACTGACAGACACATACAAATTGCCATAGTTCTTGTATCAGTAATAACATGCGCATTATATGCAACCTTTGGAATGAATCTACACTGCTGGCCACTGTAAATGCAACACCCTGAAGGAAACATGCAAATAACATGAAATTTACAACATGCATTGGCGGAGGTGAGATATGCAAATGATTAGAATTTCAGCGCAGACGCACATCACGCACGCTTGTGGCGCCACTTCAAAGCGCTATTTAAGGCTTGGAGATTTCGACTATTTCAAGTTCGGCAATTGTGTTTTTCTTGTGGTTTTTTCAAAAAAACGATCAATTATGCCTCGTCGAAAACAGCGATCATCATTTGATCAAGTATCCGAGTTCGACAGAGGAAGGATAGTGGCCTACCGAGATTGTGGATTATCTTTCAGGGAAATCGGTAGTCGTGTTGGACGAAACCAAACAACTGTAATGCGGATATGTGATCGTTGGATGCAGGAGGGTACGACGGACCGGCGTGTCGATCGCATCCACCTCAGCGCACCACTTCACGTGATGACAGGCAAATTGTGCGCATGGCAGTGACGGATCGCTCAGTCACATCACGAACCATAGCACAGTACATGCAGTCTGTAACGCATCATCCAGTGTCTGCGCGTACCATTCGACGCCGTTTACAGCAGAGTGGTCTGTCCGCAAGACGTCCATTTCTTTGTCTACCCTTGACGCAGAACCACAGACGTCTCCGCCGCCAATGGTGTGATGACAGAAGGATGTGGACGGCAGAATGGAATGAAATTGTCTTTACTGACGAGTCACGATTCTGTCTGCAACACCACGATGGTCGCATTCGAGTCTGGGGACACCGTGAAGAGAGGATGCTGAACAGCTGCGTTATGCACCGCCACACTGGTTCTGCACCGAGTATTATGGTATGGGGCGGTATTGGATAACACTCTCGCACACCTCTAGTACGCATTGCCGGAACTTTAAACAGCCAGCGCTACATCTCCGAGGTGTTGTAGCCAGTTATCCTTACTTACATTCAGGGCTTGCCCACAGCCATATTTCAACAGGATAATGCGCGACCACACGTGGCACGCGTTGTCCAACGGTTCTTCGTCAATCGCCAGATTGAATTTCTTCTCTGGCCGCCTCGCTCTCCGGATCTTTCACCGATAGAAAACATGTGGTC
Source organism: Dolomedes plantarius (assembly GCA_907164885.2). NCBI lineage: Eukaryota > Metazoa > Arthropoda > Arachnida > Araneae > Dolomedidae > Dolomedes > Dolomedes plantarius. The sequence goes on from OU015493.1 coordinate 192,493,271, forward strand.
CATGGTTGCTCTACGATTGACCCAGATTCCAACCCCAGCTGCCACAGCAGATCAACTTTGGCAACGTGTGGAAGCTGCTTGGTCTGCTGTACCCCAATAACTCATCCAAAGTCTCTTTGAATCAATGCCGAGGCGTGTGACAGCGGTGATCTCCAACAATGGCGGCTACTCTGGCTACTGATTTTGGCAGGAACCACACTTCACTGAAGTCTATAAATTTAATCATTTGATACTTGGTCAACATGTTATCTACAAAATAAATTTTGTTATGATATCTCTTGTCTTTCTTGGTGTTGCAATTTGGGTGGCCAGCAGTGTAGATGCTGGATCAAAGAACTTGTCTACGAAATGTGGCGTTGCTAAAGACGTGCAGTTCGGCATCTAGTGGTCAATCGCTGAAATGTGGTTAAGATTTCTAATAGTAAAGCTGAGAAAACAATAAATAAAGACAAGGTAAGGTATTCATTTGAGCTAATTTTTAAGTATCCGACTGAAAGTTTTAAGTTAAGAAAAGTGTATAATGAAGTTGAGACTTACAAGTTAGTTCAAAATATAATGTATATATATGTGATAATATTATTAACTATCTATAATCGCCCATTCTGTACTTCATCTCTGCCATGGTAACCCGTCCTTCTTGTCTTGACGTAAACGCTCCGCCTTCCACATACTAACTTCCTCCGCCAATTCTGGCAACCTCTTTCACCTAATTCCATTTCTCGCGCTTTTTAGGAGACGCGGGCTGGCTCCGAACGGAGTAAGATGTGTTAATCTTTACGTTAAATAAACTTCAGTTATTATTTATGATTTGGAATTGCATTTAATTTCTGCCTCGATCGTGTTTCTTCAAGAGATGACCATTCGGGTCATCACATATATAAATATATATATATATGTGTGTGTGTGTGTGTGTGTGTGTAAGTAATAAAAACAATCAGTAATTAGACATTCCCAACAAACCCCCTCAAAACTAATGCTCCCAAACTTACGGGCAAGTTTAATGTTATGACTGGAATATTATTAAAATTTCATTGACACGGGAATAGCAATTTAATTTGAAGAACTCTTTTCTTCGGGATTAGAAATTTTGACTAATAGGGTGGTGCTAATTTTCTTATAACTATTTTCTTATTAAAAGTTTCTCGTTAGCAAGCTATCTTGATTGCTTGCTAACAAGACTTTCTCTTCCTAAATTTACACTTTCTGAATGTATCTTTGAAACACTCTATTGACTGAATATGGCTATTTTTTTATATTTTTTTTAAACTTTTATTTTTTAATGAAAAATAAAAAGCTTCAGCTGGACTTTTTAACAACTCACAAATCGCAACTGCAGAGGGGCTTGCAGCTATACTGTCTGAGGGAGATTTTGGTGATCTGTGGATTTTTTCCGACAGCCGTAGACAAACATTCCTTCAACATCTTAACAATTGGACTTCTGTGGGTGATAGAACCAACATATCTATCTTATGCAAGCTGAAGTTGATTTCTTAGTCTCATGCTGTTCACCTCCAGTGGATACCATCCTATGTGGATATTCACGGTAATGGGGTTGCGGACAAATTGGCTAAGGAAGGAGATGATACATCTATCTCTAGCACTTCTCTTACTTACCTTAGACAATTTTCTAATAGAACGGCCCTGGATAATATCTCATGGCTAACTCCCCCCACCCATCACTGGTACGAGAGGAGTCGTACCAGTGATGGGTGGAGGGACTCCTCTTTTCTTAATTGCAATAGAAACGCTCAAAACTTTCTAGGCTTGCTAGTGGACACTTCAGGAACTTTTTTTGATAAGAGCAGAAAGGTTGTCTCCATCTGCTCCATGTCCGGCAGACCTCCCGGGAGCACATTCTTCAGTGTTTGGGCCTTACCAGGGAGGATCTCATTTCAAATCTCCTTCTCGTCATTGATATTGTTATGGATCTCATCTGAATAATCCGGATGCCAGAGGATTAGAAACAACAAACAAAAACTCCTCGAAACAACACTCGTGGATGCCTATTGAAATGTGGGCCATCGGTTGGGTGCCGTTCAGCCGAATTTCTCTGGACAGCACCCGTCGGTCTCTATCTCCCAGTTTCGGGGGGTCTGCCAACTCGGGGCACAATCACCGCTCACCTTCCGCCTCTGAATCACATAGGCCGCTGTCGATTTTTGGTAATTCAGCTCGCTAGATATGTCCCTTAAGGATCGGCCATGTTTGTGATACCCGACGATTGACGAAATCACTCTATGTAAACTTTTGTAGTGTCACCCAGATCATTAGAAACATAGTTATGGTTATTCTTTTACCACGCAAATAGAAACTTGGAATTTAGAAGACCCAAAAATGTAACTGAATGTTATTACCATTCAGTTACATTTTTAGGTCAGTGAAATGAATTTGGCTCAGTGATTAATAACCTTTTTATGTCTAGCCCTCCTCCCCCATTGGATAACCTTCAGACCCTACGTCCCCTATGCCTGAAACATACGTGCATAAATTTCGAAAGATCAAAATGTCTATAAAGATAATGTGCAAGTTGGGAAAGGCCAAAGCACATTCGCTAGCTACAAGATTATGAACGCGCTGCAGAAGTTCCCAGGCAACCTAGTCAAGGCCCGGATTCTAGTAGCCGCGGACTAAGAAAGAAACGTACGTTAACAGTAAACAACACAGCTGCCCTATGCTGATTACATGAATATCTTATTGCAATCATAAAATAATAAAGCAAAGAGTAACAAATATTCGATAATTAATAATATCATAATTAATAATATCATTAATTCGATAATATCATAAATCTAAGCGCTGAATTTAATTTTCACTTTCAGAAGCTACATTAAAATACGTTCTACACATTTTTCATTTTTTTTTTTTGGGGGGGGGGGAAGGGGCTAACCATCCGAGTCCCCTCCCCCCCCTCTGAATATCTCTTTCGCCTTCCAAGGAGGGATGTCCCCCACCCAGGTTGAGAACCACTGATTTGGCTTTTAAATTAGTGGAAGGTAATATTAATGCGAAATACCTAATTTTGTTAGAAAAACTTATAATTCAGGTCATATAATAATTTAGGTCATAGGAGTGGTGTCAAGTAGTATAGACTACTGACTTTTGGCCCACTGACCCCCCAAAAAAACTGTTAAACAGAAACTTCTCTAATTGCTGCAATAAGCTGACAGTGAAAGACCTGATTTTCCACGCTATGTGCCTGTTGAAATGTTTCGCCTATTTATTGAACATGATTATCTGGTGGGGCACCTTTACACCCTTTTTGGTGACTTACCCGACCATAATAGCCTCTTCTATGGAACAGACGATGTCATGAATCGAGATCATAATCAGCGAAACTGGGGTATCCGCGAAGTGACGAGTCGTAGTGATACTGGGAAGCTAGATCCCGATTGGGTCAATGACTTTTTAACGTAGGATTACGTTCCTCCACAACGGTCCTCCGGAAAGCAAAATTTCAGATGTCCTGCGTCGCGAGTCATAATTTTGGCAGCGCGCCAAACCCAGTATGTATCACTTGGACAAGCAGTAAACAGTTAAACAGAAAAGTACCAAAATGCGTCAAAATTTTGACATACATATATATATACATGCAAAAGAGGTAAGCAACGATAAGTAATCTTCGCGGTAGTTTCGTCAGAAGAGACTACCTGAATTTTTTTCATCTAATGGCCCGAGGTAGCCTAATAGTAGCAAGTCGGTTTTCGGCGCCGAGGTGTTCTCGGTTCGAATTCCGACAAGCGCTATTAAATACCTCCGTGTCTAGGCCGGATATAACCGTAGACCGGAAAGTCCCTCTATGAGGTCAGATAGTGTGGTAGAGGATACAATCCCATAGATATCGCTCCTGGGGGTGCTCGGTCAAATTTACGGTGGCACCAGGCTCAATTGGACTCCGACCCTTGCGGTGCCATTATAAACCGGAGTCGCAGCCCTCAGCCAGCTAGCCTATATGAGCCTGGTCTGGAATATTTCCGACCAGGGTGCATTAGAAACATCAATAACCTTTTCCTCTTATGTATTGTTCTTATGCTTCTGTTCTTTTTCTTCTTTTTATGAATAAATAATGTTCTTCTTCCAATCCATCTGCTATGAAAACGTCGTATTTGGAAACAAAACACTTTCTACAAACACTTGAAATAATCATATGGACACACGCACACACGCACACACCTTCTCTCTTTTCCTGTACCGAGGTAAATATAGATATACAAATAAAATAAAAATAGCATAATAAATATTTTTATGTGTGAAAATTTTAGAGATCTTTTCCTCCAGAACTGAAGTAAAAATTATAAAATGTACATATAATTTAATGGATGGATCAAAATTTCCGTTTCTCATTTCATTTCCATTTTGGCCTTTTTCAATTGGGTACGTCAGTTTTTTTTATCTTTGTTGTTCTTTATATTCAAGTATTATTAGTATTAAGGTGCTATAGTTATCATTTTGCCAGATACTCTCATCCTTTCCTTCTAGTGGAAATTGAGTGAAAATTCTGTTTTTTTTCTGTGGCCCATAACAGAAATTTATGTCTTAAGTCATCTGCTTTTTCACACAGCAAAAATATTTGTAGTAGATTTCATTTTTTACCATGTTTTTATTAACTTGCTTTCTTGTTTGTTTGTGTGTGTGTTTGTCCATTACAAATCTTGCAATCGATTTTTAACTAACTTCCCTACTAGCTAGACATTTGAAACTTTTAGAATAGCTCAGAACACGATAACAATGCATTTTTTAATACTTTTAGCCATCTTTAAGCAGAATTGAATTAATTTTCAGTTAATTTTGCTTTGCAGACTGGTGCAGCCATCTATCGGCCGGGTTGGGAACGAAAAGTTAAACGCAAGTTAACTTCCAATTAACTTCATTTTCTTTCAAGTTGATGGGATAATTCATCAAAAAAAATTTTTTTTAAGTTTTTATTAATACATAGAATTGTCAAGTTTATATGATTCAACAGAAAATTTAAAAACATGGTATATAAAAAGTTCTCTTTATCTTGAAATTATTGGACTTCAGAGTATTCAATCAGAACAAATCTGCATATTAAAAGGTTTTGCCACTCTGGCTTTTCATATGCAACTTGCATGGTACTAGGTACCAGGCAGTGCCTTTTATTATACTAATATTGAATTCATTTCGGTGCTATGCTGATATTTAATAAATTATTTATTAAATAGCAGCATTCAGAACTACCCGAAGATCATATTTACATTTACCCCATTCAAAAAACTTAGAGGGGTAATTGTAAACTGAGTCTCGCTTGAGCCCAGTGGCGTAGTGAGGGGGGGGGGGGGGCAAGGGCGCATAATCATGCCCCGGGCGCCAATCGCAGAAGGGCGCCAAATGGTCTTTTTCACTAATTCTATATATTAAAATACTGTATGTTTTTCGGAAGAGGGGGCGCCAAAAAGGTGCGTGCCCTGGACGCCAGCTAACTACTGGTAACCTCTGAAGAGAAGATCCCTGAGAAACCCGTCACTCGGGGAGAGTTCTTTTTCGATGAGGGGTGGAACGTTAAAGCGAAGGTCAACGAGAGAGGAAGAGATTGTCACCAAACATGCCCCACTTTTCGCCAAATATCGGCATTTGTCCCAAGGAAGAGTCGAACAGGTGTTTTCTGCCGATTGACAATGGTTTAGTCTAAAGAAAACGCAGTGTTTACAAGAAACAGATGGGGAGAAATACACATCTGCAGTTACAATTGAAAGGAAATTTTAAACACTATTGGAACTATTATACCTTTTGGAATATTAACTGCCGTGATGTGCTGTATAATCTGAAATGTTTAAATGCTCATTTCTGAAGTCTATTTTCCAAGGTATAAATTTGCAACCAAGCAAAACATCTTTCCCGTCTTTATTAGCCATAATTTTGGCCAGTTTAAAAGTTAACAAAAACCAAGTTATGAGAAAATATTTCAAAGAGGGGGAAATTAAAGTTTGAAAAAAATTTTCCTTATTCAAATTGCGGAAAATGGGAAAATTTTATAGTGTTGATAAAGTTAATTGTGAATTTTGATTAGGAGAGGTCATTAGGGTAGCACACTTTAAAGGGCAGGGCCGACCTTGCCAGTTGAACCTATTTGGTCTGGAAAATTAAAAATATGTCTAAACTGAAATGGCTTTAACATATGAGCTGTTATTTTTGAAAGTGGCATAAGTCCATTTTTCACGTATCGAGATATTTAAAGGTTTGTATTTGAATGAATTTAAAAATATTGGCAAACGTTAATCAATTCGAGTGATGTTTTTAACACTATACACCTTTTAAATTTTACTATGAAATAATAATTATTAAAATTATTTAAAAAATAAACGATTTTTTTAGCTCCAAATGGACTTATACCACTTTCAAAAATAACATATTATAAAAAATAAAAACAAGTGGAAATTAAGTCCATATTTTTATATACATTAGTTTCAGTGAAATGGATATTTTAATGTAAACTCTTACTTACCAACATCACTATCAGACCAAATTGACATATAGTATCGTCTTTTTTATTGCTATGTGAACTCATTGTAACAACTGTATTAAATGTTATTTATCTAAAACTTTGATTTCCTGCTTTAATAAAAATATTTAAATAATACTCACGCTGCAATCTATTAGTATAAGAAACACAAACCAAACAGTAGGAATTGCGAAAGAAAACCAAACAAAATCAGTGAAATTACTTCTGACCACTTAATCAGAACAATAATACCCTTATTTTGTTAACGATGTTGTTTTTAAGACACGAGCTAAGTAATATATGCTAAAGCGTAGTGTACACTGAAGTCGTAATAATCAATAATAATTGCAATAAGCAAGTTGCTTTTATTATAATTATTAGGAATGGACTTATTCCACTTTAAAAAAAAATTTTGCGATAACATTTTTATAGCCAAAATTCTTTTGTTTACTTTATGAAAAAAATCGTACGAAAAAAAGGTGTGTATATCTTACTAAAATCACCGTTAACTCATTTTTTTAAAGTGGACATACACCACTTTCAATATTTTATTATGGGGGTGCCATATAAGCGGACCAGCACTACCCCCTATAAATGGACTACATAAACAGAGGCATTTTCAGTGGCGCAAGGCCGGGATTCGATACGAGCACCCTCAGCACCGAAAGCCAGCGCGTTGTACGACAAGGACGCCACAGGCCAGTGTGTAACTATATTTTTATCAAAATATCTGTACATTATATTTTTATCGCAATTTCAGCAGTTGGGCCCAGCAATAACTAAGGCCGGGGCTTTTAAAGTGAAGTTCTATTCCGAAATTTGGAGGGGGAAATTGGGGTAAAATTATACTAGAGTTGTGTCTTTTTTGCAGTCATTTTTTGACTGATAAAGAAACTGACAAAGCAATTTCTATAAAACTTGGTGAATACGTTTATTTTGATGCAAGGAATAATGTATACTTCAAATTTAGTATTTTTAATTGCATTAATTATTTAAAATTAACATGTTTTCAATAAAAAAATGCATTTTTCAAAGTTTTCTAATTTTAATTTTAATTTAAAAAATTTAAGTTTTTATTTGCTTAAAAATGGAGTATACGTTAAATATACATTAGTTTTACAACCTTTATCAATATTTTTTGGGAATCTAGAACCAATAGTTTTGCTACAGTCTTGCGCGCAATGGATGCAAGCCAAAACACAATTTTAAAATTTTCATAAAAATTAAAAATAGAAAATTAATTAAAATACCAGTTGTAGAACATTGAAATAATTATTCTACATAGAACATATATTAAGTTTTCAGTGGTAAATTTCATGTATTTATGTTTTGTAGGGAATGAGAAATAAAACTAAATGTGACATGATGCTAAATTGCACCTTCAGTAAAATAGTAAGACTCCCGAGACCCCTTAAATGAAAACAAAATTACCGAAAAAGATCGCGTTTGCTTTGGCGAAAGAAAAAATAACAGTTGCAAAACCAAAATACTTGAAATCTGTATCTATAATAATAAATTTTTGTATGATCCAGTATTTATAAAAATAAACATGACTCTAAATTTTATTGAGGTTTTCTGAAACTCCCTTACATTACTTCGAGAAATAGTAAGTAATACGATGCAGGGTAAAAAGTCCCAAAATACGTTGATTACATGAAAATGGAAATCAAAACATGCGATGGTTTTCTTAAAGCCTAAATAATTAAAACCTTCATAATTTTCTTAATGCCTAAAGAGCGATAAATACTTTCCGCGGGAAATGGTACTGTGGTGTTGATTATCCCCGACCCCTCATTTTGAGAATCGACCTCCCGGAGGCAGCAACCTTAAAACCGGTCCCAGGTCTCTTCTCTCCAGAGGTGGACTGTACGTCACTGCTTGAGCCTATCTTGTGATTACCTGTACACAACAAACACTTTTTAAAAAATACGAGCCAGTAACTCTTCTCCACAAAGAATTACAATATATTCATGAACAGGGCCACCGAGAGGATTATTAAGTGCTGGAGCAAGAGGAATACGGACCCCCTCACTTGCACATGGACACATTAAAAAAAAATTTCCTTCGTGGGCTTCCTTTGAGCTCCATGGGCTCCGGAGCAGTGTACCGACTGCATCCCCCCTCCTCAGGCCTGCTTTTTAAGCCTGGAATTTTTTTTTCTGTCTTGTTGGTACAACCATCAGCTACGTAGAAAGCCGCCAATAATTATTATTTTAAGAAAAAAAAATCAGTAGTAATTAAATAAAACTATTTCTCCTTATATATCAGGTACAACGCTTTTCACTCTTCAAATTAAATACACCAGTCTGGACGACATTGTACTCCAGAGTTAGGGACATCTCTACAACCGATGGCGGAATGGCTAGGGCGCTGGCTTTCTGTACTAGAGTCTGCAGGTTCGATTCTCACTTTTGGCATGGACGTTTATAACCGTTCGGAATTAGCAGTAGGTCCAGGCGCGCTGTAAATTGAGCCCAGCCCACTTCCAGCACATGCCTAGCTCACGCGTGGGGAAACTGTGAAACATAGTTTTGACCGAGGCACCGCAAATTGAGCCCAGCACACGTCTAGCCCACTCAGCCGTGTTCCATGCGTGGGAAGGTTCGTGTAGCAAAAAATAGTCGTAACGCTCTAAACCAAATCAACTACCGTGGTTGTGACGTATCGAACTGAACTGAAGTAAGTCTTTATGGCTCTCCAGCTGTAATGTAAACAAACATCGTGTTAACACGTGTGTTACACCATCCGTATGTTCTTGTTTAATAACATAATCAAATATTTGTTTCATAGGTATTATCACCAAACATCCATCACTTCTTATATGCTCTGATTTCTGTCTCCAAGACTATGCTTTCATGGTCTAAGATGACAAAAATAATCAAACTAGTTTCAGAATCATCTTCATTTGATAAAGCAGGTGAGTAATTGTATTTATGCTAAAAATTAACAAATTTGCTGTTCTATTAAGACTTACTCAAACGTTATTCTTTTTATTTATGTGGTATTAATTTTGAATGTAATAAATTTATGTACAGTAAGGGAGGAAGTGAATTTTTCGGCTCATATCATTACCACATGGTTGGCAGATTTTTTTACTTGCTGACACAAATAACTGCTTGATATTATTTTAGTTACTTTTTCTTTGCTGTCATATTTATATAGCGGCTAAAAGGGATGGTGCATAACGTTTTTCAGCAATTTTGTACTCGCTGTGTAATACTATCAGAAATTGCATCATCCGTTAATTTATAATGCGGGCGATTTACAAGTGATAATTATTTTTTTTTAATCGTGCTCTAAAGGCTTTTAAAGACTCATTTTACATCTTTGTACCTCTAGAAAATTTCCATCCTATATTCCCTCTCTTTTTACATGGTTAGAAAGTTGATTTTTAATATTTTGTCATAATTTAAAATGTATATTTTCTAGTGCAATCTGCAACGTGTGCTCTTAAAGAAGGAAAAATAATAGCTGTACCTACTGATACTATTTATGGTATTGCTGCTCTAACCCAGTGTGATGAAGCTGTGAAAGCAATTTATAAATTAAAGGGAAGAGACTGTAAAAAACCTGTAGCAATTTGTGTTGGTGCAATAAGTGACATTCCAAAGTAAGTGAATCTCAGGGAACTTTGGTATGAAATAAAAGGAAATATTCTGGACATTATATTAAACTACAGCATATAATTATTTTTCATTTTATAGGAAATTAATTTCAATTTTGTTTAGTGAATGATCTTTTTTAGTTTATTTTTTGTAAAGTATTTTATTTGTGACTGCTTATTGTATCAGAGAATTAAGGGCTTGAAAATATAGAAAGCCTCTAATTCTGTTGGAATTTTGGCATCTATATCTTGCATAACATTTACTCAGTTGTTGAAAGCAACTGTAGGACTGTATTATGCTGAAACTGAGATTTGCATAAAATTTTTAAATAAAATCTCAATTTGAAATTACTTTTTGTAAATAAATAAGATTTCTTTCTAATTATTAAGAGTAATAAAGTTTTAAGTCATTGTAGTAATGTCAAATTTAGTATTAAATTATGAAAGTATGTAAAAGATGAATCACTTCCTAATTCAATCAAGTATTTTCTCCATTTTAATTAATATTTTTGTCAGGTTATCAAGTGCAGCATAAATAATAGTACTTTTGTGATAATCTGATTAAAAACTCTTGAATAAAATAAAAATTTTCCTTAATGATAGGGAAAAAGAGTTAAATAAAGATGTTGAAATTTCCAAAATATAAACTCTAGTCACCTTTTAAAATTTGAGGAAACTTTTCTTACTTTTGTTTTATTAGTTACCTTTTTTTTTATTTAGAGAGGACAAATTTTGTTTATTGTTCTGTAAATGGAGGGTTTCTGGCATGCTTTGCTATACATGTCTAATTACTGCTCCAGTCATGTCTCTATAGGCATTGGTCTTTTGCATTTTATTTAGATTGAGATTTAATTGTAGACATTTATAAAACATCTAATATGCTTAATTAGAATTTTATTTTACTTTTTCTGCTTTGTGTGTATGTGTGCGATTTGAATATCATTTTATATTTTTCAGATGGGGTAAGACACAATTTCCAAAGAGTTTGCTTTATGATCTTTTGCCGGGACCAGTTACAATAGTTTTAGAGAGACAGCCAACATTAAATCTGAGTTTGAACCCAGGTGTTCAAACAATTGGCATTAGAATACCCAAGAACAAGTTTATACAAGATTTAGCTACTGCGTGTGGTGAACCTTTAGCTCTGACCAGTGCTAATGTTAGCTCTAGAATGAGTACACTAGCAATAGGAGTAAGTATCTTTAATCATTAATTTGTATTAACAGTTATTTTGGCTATTCTTTTTTTTTTTATTTCTTATTTTTCATCTATATTATCTATGTGAATTGTTTGAAATCGCCTGTATTAAAATAAAGTCTTTATGTCTTAGAAATACATGGATTGTAATAAATATATATATATATATATATATATATATATATATATATATATATATATATATATATATATATATATATATATATATATATGTATATAATACCAAAGAATAATTCCAAAATTTCATAATTGGCTGTATAATTATCAATGTTGAACTGTCAGCATAAATGTTTAGTGTCTTTATAATAAATAATCCATCTAGATTCAGCTATAAAATACAATATCCCATTAACATCATATTTAATTCAGTTTTTGGAGAGAATCAGTATTGTTGCTATCAGTATAACAATACTTTGTGGCAAATTGAAAGTATTGCATATTTGTTGTAAATTGATCAAAATTGTATTTTACAAGTATTTGTAAAATTTCTTTGTCTGACATGCAATTTCAATGTAACCCTTTGATAAAAATATCAAATGCCCTATCCTTTTATCAAAATTATAGAATTTGATTAAAATGAACTGCCAGAATACTTTTAATCACTTACTAGATTCAAAATGAATAAATGAAAGTTCCTGAAATCAGTATGCTTGTGTGCTGTGTGGCCATCAAAAATTCATGGCAATACATCACATCATTTAATATGATGTTGAAATTGTCTAATCTAATTCAAAACAAACAGGATTTTATATAGAGATAATAATTTATATTTTATTTTGAATTCTAAAATTCCTATATTATAACATTAATTTGGTCAAATATGTTTTTGAATATATTATTTATTTAAAGTCTTTACTGTTTAATTTTGGTGCTTTATTTATTAGATGAAGAAGCATTAATAAATTGATGAAAAAATTTTAAATTAATATCTTTGCTAAAATTAATATTTTAAAACCTAAAACTGTAATGACTTGTTTGACCTTACCTTTCAGTTTATCTTGCTGTTTTAAGTGCATTATATACACAAACTGATGAACAGTCAGTTAATGCTTATGGCAAGAACTTGGTAATTATTAGTTGCCATATCTGAGTCTGTTCACTTAAAAATTCTCCATGCCCTCTGATTCTGAAAAGTTTATGATACATTTGTGTTTTTCTTTCAAGTTAAAGTATGAAAATCTAAACTTAATCTTTTTTGTGTGGACTTTCAAAATGTTTCTTAATTATTTGTTATTTTTGCATTGTCTGTATATTGAAGATATGTAAAGGGTTGGTGCTTTTTCTCTGAATACAGATTAATATTCTGCTTTTTAACTGAGGAGCAAATCATGTAGACTTTTATTTATTTGTTTATTTTTAAATATATTTTATATAACTAGATTAAAAAAGTATTTTCTGAAATCTGTGAATCATATTTAATGTAATTTTAAATTTTGTTGATCCTTGAATGTGAAGTTTCAAGAGTTTATAATTTTTTCCCTGTATAATATATAAAGTTTATTTTATTTGTTTTGATAACTTTTTTAAAATTCAAATTCAGTATGGTAAAATTGTTTAAGCATGTACAAAATTGTTCATTCTTATTATAAAACAAAATTTTTTTATATAATGTATCAGGTATATGAGGCTTAAATACATAAAATTTTTTGTACGTTCTAAATGTCAGAATTTAAAAAATGCATGAAAAAAATTTTAATGTTACATTAAAGTCTTTCAAATTTTTTCTTTATTTTTTACCTGTAGGAATTCAAAGAAATATGGCCGTTTCTTGACTTGATAATTGATGGTGGTGTTCTTGGACATCAGGATCCATATAGACTGGGTTCAACCATTGTGGACTTGTCTGAAAAAGATTTTTTTAAAGTAATAAGACCAGGATGGTAAGTTATAAATCTGTTCTACATCCTGATCATTTTTCTGCTGGTTTGGCTATTTGTTTATTGTTATTTACAAATATGCTTTGAATATATCTATTGCTTTTGTGTTTCTTGTGCCTCATTGCTTTAACACTTTTTTGTTTAATATATTTCGTTATTTAAATACATACTGCTGATTTTAAATGAAATTTATTAAATGCAGATAGAGTGATACCTTGGTACTCATCATTAATTGGTTCCAGAATCCACCAATGAGTATCAAACAAATTTTTTCCATAAGTAGTAATGTAAATTGAATTAATTTGTTTCTGAAAACCAGAAGTTTCACATTTTACTAAGCAATTTATAATTTGATGGGTTTTTTTTTAAAGTACAAAATCTGTAAATGAGACAGGCATAATTAAAAATAATAATTAGATAAAATAAAGTTTATCTTCACTCAACCTCTCCTGAAAGGAGATGATGGCCAAACGGGATAATGGCAAAGTAGAGGAGCAGAGGGGTTATTGCTTTGAAAGGGAGTCTCCTTCAAATAAAACATCAGGTGCTGGCACAGGGATTCTTTCTCTTTTTTCTTAACACCAACAATCCCTGTTGTAGACTCAGATATAGGGAGTTTCACTACAAACCTATCAAGAGAAACTTGTTTCTGCCTATGTTTCAAAATGTTTCTGAAGTGAGACATTGTTTGATCATTAAAAAAACCACATCGGTTTGCTAGAGCTTTATCAAGGTGATACTTTTGAACAAAATTTTGTAATTCATCTCATTTAGAACACATTTCAGCATATGTGATGAGTAGCAAAGTGTTTTTTTTTTTTTTTTGGGGGGGGGGGGGGCGCATTGAAATGCAACGAGTGCCAAGCAAATGCCAAGTGGCAAAATAATTTTTTTGTGTTGAAATGCGACGAAAAGCAATTTTTCCACCACAACAATGTTGTACTGAAATTGATTCAAATAAAATTAAAGAGCTTAAATTCTTTCTACCTAGTTTAAAGAAGAAATTTAAGTTTCTTGACTAAATTTTATTTATATTGTAACAGTGCTGCTTGCATGACCTAAATAATGAAATCTCTTAATTTTGATGATATTTTTCTTTGACAGAATATTTTAATCAGTCATTATATTTGCTGATTAAAATTATACTATTGTTAGCTAGAAACAAAAGTAAAATTTGGATTAATAGCTGAAGAACAGCTGTTTCTTTATCAATAACATCATTTCTCAACCATTTTGCTATATCAGTATTCTTTAGATTTTTTTATTTTTATTAATACTGATCATGTTTTCACTGACACCAACTTAATTTTAAAAATGTATTCTTGAGTCTGAGATTTTATTATAAGCTTAGATAAGAGTTATTTTAAAACAATAATAGATCAATAGCATATTCTAGATAATTAGATTATGACATTTTCATAACTTACTTGTTTATGAAAATAGTTTTTGTTTTAATAAATATGGCCTTCAGTCATACATATAGAATTTTGTTTTTGATTGGAGAGTAATCAAATTAATATTTACCTTATAAGTTACATAAAACTGTGTAACAGGCAAAATTTTTATTTTCAAATAATAAAATAAATAGTTCTAATAAATGTAAAATATTAACTTTCTAAATTTTTTTAAAAGGGAATATTTTTTATTGATTATTTATGTGCAGCTTATTTTTTTTCATTGGGAAAATTAAAAGTCTCTTGATTTTGTCTACTAAATTATGTAATTATCAAGAGTTGAATATTTAAATTCTTTCTTAATTATTTGATACTACAGAGTTTATTGATTGAAAGCAAAATAGTTTCTTGCTCTTGAAAATTTTTTTATATTTAAAATGCTTTACCCTATTTGTAATTTATATCATTTATAAATGTTATATTGAATTGTGAAACCAGTATGTGTGTGCAGGGCTGTTCCTAGGGTAGCTGCCGCCCATGTGTGAGAATAATTTTGCCCCTCCTCCATCATACCTTATGGATTAATTGAAATTTACTAACTTTTAAGAGTGATAATATTTCATGTCTTATTTTTTGCCCCAAAAGGGAAATAAGTTCATTTTGAATATGAACACTTAAATAATGAGGCATATTTGATGGATTTCTGCTAATTATAGTGAGGTGGTCTGATATGGTATCATTAAACTTTGCAATTGCTTCAATTTTATGTTTTTAGTGAACCACAAGCCTTCTTTACTAATTCCGCTTTTTCAAGTTTTCTTTTTTCTGTATTGGGCCCAGAAAGCTTTTTTCGATTATCAGACATCTGTAAAAAAATGAGGTTCTTTTTGTAAAGAACTTTAAAAAAAAGGCACAATGTAAGTTAAGCTGTTTCTCGATAAAGATTGACTTTTGCAAAGAAATGTTCCAAATCGATTTTATTTTAATTATGTTCATGTTTTAAATACAATTCTCCCTACGTTTACTTTAATAAAAAAAATCATATTTTCCAGATTTCCGAAAAAAAATTGCCATATTTCATGCACCTGTTAAAAAAATAAGTGATGCAGTTCAAAAATCCAAGTTTATACTTGTTCCTGTAGTATAAGTTTAACATTTGCAAAATAAAAAAACATTTAAAATAGAATTAAGTTATGAATCCTAGCTTTTTTTTTTTTTTGCAAAACAAATATCAAACCATAAATGTATTAATTCAATTTCTAAGCGCTAACCGTGCAAAAGAAAAAAGATCATCAAATTTACTTACCTGTGAAATACTTTTATTGGTCAGTGATCCCAAAATCGAGCAAAAAAATTAGAGACAAAAAGGTTTGTTTTTCAGTTGTTGAGATGGACATGTTCAAAATTAATATAGTGCAAATTATCCTGGTACGTGTATTTATAGGCACAGGGTATAAACAAGTATTTTCCTGCAACCTGACAAAAACTGCCCGCACCGACGCGATGTTGGCAATGAGACACGATTTGATGGGATGATGGGTTAAAACAAAAACAAACAATGTATTTCCCAACTGGTTGCGACGTGGAGTAGCGTTTTTAAAACCAATGTGGTTTTATTTATTTCCAGTTATATTTGTAAAATGCATTTTTTAACTCTAGTTACCAAGCATAATGATTTTCATATTGATTATTTTACTAATAAATTAGTTTTAAATTTTTTTTAACTGGGTGGTCGACTTGCCGCTTGTGTGCCCCACACCCCTGGCACCCGCGGGTTGGAACGGACCTGTGTGTGTGATCATGTTTTTTGACAACTTTGTGATAGTATTATTCTGTGTTCTCTATGTTTTAATGTATAGATGATAATTAAAAATAAACAATTTGATATTAATTATTTAAAGTTTTTTTCCCCCATGGGTAGAAGTATTTGCTTTGTACAGCAATTTAAAACTGTATCTTTTATGAAATTGTCTAAAATTTCCTTGTATGTTCCTAATACTGATTTTTTTTTATTTTAATTTTTTTAATTAGTTCTCTTGAAAGGACAGCAGAAATTCTAAAAAGATATGATTTGAAGGAGCTAAGGTGACAGTGAATGTGTTGTAGTCATACTCCATTTCTACTGCATTTCTTTCAAGAATAATTTTTATATTTTATTATGACTTTGAAGTATTGTTGTATTATAGATAAAACTATTTATTAAAAAATGTTTTGTTTTTACATATAGTATGGTACTATTAGAATCAACTGAAACAAAATGCATTTGGTATAAAATAAAAATTAATGACTTTTTCACTTGACACAAGAAAGTTTTGGGCAATATTTTGTAATTAACTATTTGACTGGTTTGATTTTATATATATCAGTGTTTTCCAGCTTTTTTTCATGTTTGGACTATCTTTTTGTAATTGCCAAGTAACTTACAAAAACCACCACATTAGCATAAAAAAGGATTTTTAAATAAGGTTAAAAATATTTAAATGGATTTTTCAGCATAAAATTATAATCTAATATTTAATCGACTTGCTGTAGCAAATGATTAACATATATTATAAAATGTCTAATATTTATGAGCACATTTGGCGTTTAATAAATTTTAAGTATTTACCATGATAGATTTGAAGTCACATCTTGTTATTTGTGAAAAAAAAACTGTTTTTATGAACCAAATAAGGCTATTGCTGTATAATTATGTAAAAGTACATTAGTGTTGAAAAATTGGTGGGTGAAATTTTCTTAAAAAATTATTACAACTTAAAAAGTAATTGCAGCACCAGTTCCCCTAGAAAACAGTTTATGATGTATAATTTGGCTTTTTATATCTTTCAGACATAAATACTTAAGTACTGGCATAATGGATTAATTTGAGTAGATATTTCTAATGTCATATTATTTAAGATAAAAAAGGTCATCTGGATATTTGTGATCAAGAAAGGTTTTTTAAATGATGAATAGTAAATTGTGGAACTCATGTCAAACTTCCAAAAGTTTCTAATCCTAGAGAACAATTACTATTTGAGCGTGTAGTTAGAGTTTTCCATGAAGTTTTATTACATAGTTTCGATACATAAATTAACTAAGATTTTATCATGCTTCTTGTGACAAAAAAGCTGGGATGTATCAAACTGTTGAATAGAAAATGTTTTAATTTATTGTTAATATTAAAAAAAAAAAAAAAAAAAAAACATAGCTAAGGTGCTAGTCTTGGGACCAGTGTCTGCAGGTTAGAATCCTATGGTAGGATTTGGTGTTTGTAACTATTCACAATTGGCTTTAGTCTGTAGTTCCTGGTCAGTTTATCACTGGTGTTACGAAAGATGACTGTAGCATATCCAACCAACTTGCCAAGAACATTGTTCACTTTGTTGTTCACATTGAACACTTTATTCTATATAAATTATTGCCAGAACTGTTCTGTTACATAAACAGAGATCTTGTGAACATTAAATTTTTTAAATTTTATTTAAATCTCAGTCCTATCATTAATAAGTAAGAACTAGATAGCATTTAAGATTATGATAATGCAACATAAAATACTGTGATTGCCAGATAGTATAATTTACTGTTTAAATATAAATGCTTTGCTGGCATATTTTTTTAAAATTTGTTTTCAATGAAAACTAAAATTTGGTCATGCAAATTATAAAACATGTTTGTGTTAGAGTTTGATTGTTTACTTGTTATAATCACACATGTAATATAGTGCTTAGCAAAGAGAATATATATATCTTCGAATTTTACCAGTGATAATGCACTAATTTTGTCCATGTTAGCAGATTTCAAACCTGGCAACAAATCATCAATGTCAAATTATATGAAAGGCGTAATAATGCAAATTTATCACCATAGAAATCAATACAGGCTGAATTTTTCATTTTTTTCTTTTGTCTCAGTTTTGAATGATCTAAAATCTAAGGATATAAGTTTTGTCAAAATTGTGGGGGTTTGTGATACTCCTTAAAATGGGCTCTTTCGGATACAGTGTTTAGCTTTCAAAGACAAGCTTAAGATGGCAAAAATAACATAAAATAAAATTACTGTTCTTGATTTTCAGTGTTTTAATCTGTGGCATGTGTAGCATAAATTTGTATTCTTCAACACAATCATTCAAGATTTCTCTCATTCTCAAGCCATCTTCACTTGCAAAATCTGCACATCCTGAATTGCAGAATGTGAAAAATTGAGTGATGGAAAAGAAGCAAAATATTTGTTGACTGCCCTTCAATTGATCTATTCATATTTTGACAGAGAAAAAGTAATCCTCACAGGCATGAAATTGTTGTGAACACTTGGGTATTTGTAAATATATTCATCTTTGGAATTTTATCATGATCTGAAGAAATATTAACCTTTAGCTTGCGGGGTCCATTTTTCCGATTCCCTCTTTAGAACGGGAAATTTCAAACCCCCTTTGTAAGAACAGCCATAAAGGGGGTTTTATATATGTATATATATATTATTTCACTCTTGGGCCCGTATTCTTGGAATACAGGCTATCCCACCCTGTAAGGAGAAGTTTAACATTTATGAATGTTTTTCATTGTTGTACAAAAAAGTGCTAATTTTTTAGTTTTTGCATTAGGGAGGAGCATGGAATTCCCTTTTCTTATAAAAGTATTAGAGGATATACTTAACATTTTTAAGTTGGGGATAAGTATATCGCTTGGAGAGATGAAAATTTTGTTTGCATCCATATTTCACAATTTTCTCTCATGATTAAGATATCAAATAATTAGATGAGTGGTTGTTTTGAACATATATGTATTCTTTTTATTATTAAATTATTATAATTTATGATTTATTTAATATATTTTGAAATGCTGGCTGAAAACCATAGTATGCCACATATTTATTTCTTGATCAAAATTCTATTAAATTCATCTATATAATTTTTTTTTTTTAAATATAAAGAAAAAAATTAAGAAAAATGTGACCTTGATTCCTTATATTTGGCCATTTGTGATAAAACAGTAACTAAAAAGTATATATTTCTGTTATATTGATTTTAAATTTAAATCTTATTTAAATCTGAGGTGCATTTTAAAAATGGAAACAGGAGTGTTTTCCTGTTTTCCCACTCTTATTAAAGCAATTATTGAATAACACATTTCTGTTACAAGATGTTTGTACACATGCTCTGATGAGAGAACCATGCAAGTACATCATAGTTTTTCATTGTATCCTATTTTTATATTTGTAAATTTTTATATAATATCATAAGTGAAATGGGATAATGGTTAATAGTACATACACAGAAAAGAAGATAAATTTTTGGTAATTTTTCTTGTATACCAATCTTTATTCAAATTCAGATTGTTCTTATTAGCTTTTCTGAGAATTATTAATTATCCTAATTACCTCCAAGTAACTGACTTATAAAATTTAAAAGAGCTTTTTCACTGAATCGAGGTATACTGTTGTATGTATTGATTCTAGATTCCTACTGTCATTTGATCTAAAAACTCAAGATTGGCTGAACTTTATTAAATTAGTACCAGACATTGTTTAGACAATTATATTGGTATGCAGATTTCTAGAAATTATAAAGAAAAATAATGGTAAAATCCAAATAAATAATGGAGCTACACCAATCTGTGAAAGTTTATGTTCTTAGAAATAAAGTAATCTTTTACAGAAATATCTTTAGAACTGAAATAAGTATTGATGGTTTGGTTTGGAGCACTAAGGTCAACTTTAGCTACACGAGGGCTAATTAGACTGGGACCTACTGCTTAAAGCCGATTCCGAATGGCTACAAACATCCATACCAACAGTAGGGCTCGAACCCACGGACTCTGGTACTGAATGCCAGCACCCTAGCCATTCAGCCATCATCTGCAAAATAAGTATTGAATACATACAAAATATGACATATACTAAGAAAACCTTTTAAGAAACACAAATACAATATTTTTCTTTTGAGCTCTCATACATAGTAGATAACATCTATAATGTTTAGGATTGACCTTGAATTTTACAGTGTGTATTAATTAATTTTTTTAAGAAGGGATTGATATAGTCTATAGCAGGGTGTAAATTTGTCTTTCCTGGAGAAAAATTAGTTTATGAGGATCATAATAGGCTAATAACTGTGCTATATTATTGAACCTGTATTTTTCTGCAACAAATAACCTGTATTTGGGAATTTTTTGCCTCATTAGTATCCAGTATGAAGAACTAGCCAAGGTAAGTTTCAACAATATACAGTGGTACCTCGACTTATGAGTTTTTCAAGATACGAGCATTCTCTTGGCAGATTTTTTGCTTCGGGTTACGAGCAAGCTTCAGATATCCCACCGCTAGTTTGTGCAACGAATGCCATGTTACGTGCTTATCAAATGAGAACATGAGAAGCATATAATATTTGCAACCTTTATGTACAATTATTATACAGTTGTATACATATTATTCTAAGACTACTATCCAGTCTTAAACTGAGAGATAACACTCAACAATTATCACTCGGGGCAGCTTGCTCTGCCCACACATGAGTCACCCTCCTAAACCAAACAGCGTCCAAACTCTCTCACAGAGAAAAAACTTCAATTCCCTCCCCCACACTGGAACCCCCACAGGGTCTAGGGGATAGGATGACCTTGGTCAAAAATCAATGAATAAGATTTAATTATTCAGTTCAGCTTTTCTCCTCCTATTCCATCAGCATCTTCATATCTGATCTGCAAGATAAATGTTGTACATTACACTTAATAAAACAAGTTTATTGCAGTACATTCCATTGTATTGTGTCTTTATACAATGTTCATCATTTATAAGCACATATTTCATTTCAATGCAGAAAATTGATTCGAGTTACGAGCTCCGTCATGGAACGAATTAAACTCGTAAGTCGAGGAACCACTGTATATATATATATATATATATATACACAGTGCGTCAAATAAGTTTTAAGACTCGTCTCAGCTCGCAGGTTGTAATGGTGCTGTGAGTGTAAATGTGCATGTGTCATAACGTCCATCGTCTGCTGGTACACTGTCAACAAGTTGAGCGCATTTCGTTAAGTAGTTGAGAGAAGGCGAGCATTTATTGCAGAAGTGAATTTTTTTCATGTTGATTTTTTAAGATGGAGCAAAGAGCTGAAATTAAATTTAACGCAAAACTTGGTAAAAGTGCTTCGGAAACATACCAACTCATGAAACAAGTTTACGGTGACTGTTATTTAAGTAGATCAAATGTTTTTGTGTGGCACAAACGTTTTTATTGGACGGTAGAAGATGATCAGCGTAGTGGAAGACCAATTTCATTTAGGACGCCTGAAGTTATTGAGAAAGTACGAAATTTCGTAACAAACGATTGCTGTGCATGACTGAGAATGATGGAGGACTCTTTAAACATCAACAAAGAAACAATTCAAACCATCCTGCATGAAGATTTGGGCAAAACAAAAGTGTGTGCTAAATTTGTTCCACGCACTTTAACCCCTGAAAAAAAAGCAATGAGAAGTGCACATTGCAAAGACATCGTTTCAGCCGCTGAAAACGATCCAAACTTCTTGAAGTCCATTGTTACAGGTGATGAAACCTGGTGTTTCCAATATGATCCTGAAACAAAGCGACAAAGTGCGGAATGGAAGTCACCAAATTCAACGAAAGCCAAAAAAGCAAGAAAAGTTCCATCCAAAATCAAAACAATGTCATTACATTCTTCGATATTAAAGGTATTATCCACAAAGAATTTGTTCCAACTGGACAAACAATTACAGGTCAATACTACTTAGCTGTTTTAAAGTGTTTGATGGCCAGAATTCGTCGCATTCGTCCAGACTACACAAGGACTGAAAGCAGTTGGTGTTTGTTACACGACAATGCACCCAGTCACACCTCCCTTATTGTTAGTCGACTTTTGGCAAAAAATAATGTCTGCGTGTTGAACCATCTACCGTATTCACCCGATTTAGCACCCTGTGACTACTCCTTATTCCCAAAACTTAAAATGAAGTTAAATGGGTGTTATTTTGAGGATATTTCGACCATACAAGAAGCATCGACATGTGCTTTGGAGGCCATTCCACAAAGTGATTTACAACAGGCGTTTGATTCATTAATAAATCGCTGTAAAAAGTGCATTGAAGCCACAGGGTCCTATTTTGAATAAAAAACCAAAACAGGTATTAATTTATTGTTTCCATTTCTTTTTACAGACCCAGTCTTAAAATTTATTTGATGCACTGTGTATATATAAATATTGTGATTTTACAATGTGTTATAACTTTGTTTACTTATATAGAATTATAGATCCATATTCACACACAAACATAAATTTACTTATGCTTGAAATTTATAAATTACTTGTGAAAAGTTTCTTTTTTACCTCTGGGGGGTGCTAGGTCAGGTGGTTTGGTCCTGTCACTTGACTCAGTTCAAAATTTGCAAACCATCAAATGGGTGCAGTGTCGACCCACCCCCTGTGGTGCACCCAGGGCAACGCATGTGGCGAAGTGAAAATTGATTCGATGCTTCCTGCTTGAGCTGGAGAAGAGCCTAGGCTCAGTTTTCCCAGCCATTAGAGAAAAAAGTTTCTTTTGAATGCTGATTGTCAAATTTAAAATCAGAGTCTGTAATCCTTTATTTGAATAAAATACATATTATAAAAGACAATATAATTATAAGATTTAATTCTCAGTTTTTTTTAATTGCACATCTAAAAGTTTACCGTGAAACACAAGATTCACCAATTTTATTCATTTCCTACATGATGTGTTCCACACAAAACAAGAAAGACCATGATTAACACAAAGCATTCTTGAATTATCTTTCAGTGGTGTTCTTCTATAAATAATTTTCATGTGCTCATTTAGACCAATACATTACCATGGGGGGAGCTACACTTAATACGAGGGTTGTAAATAAAGTAGTGGCAACATCGGCCAAAAATGTCATAGAACATTGGGCATGCTCAAACAGGATATTGGAGGAGTGAGGTGGAGCTGTAGTCGATGAGTAGCGTACATAAAACCATAGATCCAGTAGAAGGGGTAGTTGCTACGTGACGTTCAAGTGAACAGTGTCGTCTCTACCGCTCTAAATCATGTTTACAAAAAGTGATCAGCGGTCCGGCATTAAAATCGAGGTTGCCGTGGCTACAGCACTATTTGCACCCGGGAGTTGTTGGAACACCCTCTGTATGCCCCTGACATGACCTCTTTCCTAATTTAAAAGAACCCTGTCGAGGCATCAGATTTTCCTGACGTGCCGTCTGTGATCCGAGCATTAGGGTGCTTGCTCCATTGCTGACATCAACACATAACACCTTGCCAACGGTATCTTACGGCTTCCTGACATCTGGCAAAAGGTACATGACTTTGCTGGTGATTATATTGAAGGAATGTAATGTAATTTTGTTTGTACGTACAATAAAAAAAGTTTTCTGGGTATGTTGTCATTACTTTATTTACAACCCTCGAATAAGGAGTGGGTTAGATCACAGGATTTTATCCTGTTTTTACAAAAGTTAAGAGCAATTATACTACATTTTTTGGGGTTATTAGGGTAGTGTATGTAGATTCAGCATTCTCTCTTTCAAAATCATTTTCACAGAGAGCATTTTTCCTTAGCACAAAGCATCTTAGAATTACATTTATTCTTTCTGTCAACATTTCTTAAAAGATCTTTATATAATAATAATTTAAGTATTCAAAGTTAAAAATTTTTTTAAATATTTGAGCAAATTTCGGCTGACCAGTTAATTAAAATATGTTCAAATTATATTAAAAAAATGAAAGCTCATTAATTTAGGTTTGAAAAAAAATGTGATTTTTCATAACATGACTCATTATGAGATTGGTAAATCATCTTTTTTTATTTGGTACTTTAATTTTTTTAATCTTTTTGTGGTGATTCTGCATTTGAGAATTTGAAGAAATTAATATGAAAAGCTCTTAGTATTTTTAGTTATTTTAAGGAAGTTCATGAGAATAGAAAGGTAATCTGTCTATGGATTATAAACTACATACTATTACTTACATTAAAATGAAATTACATCTGAACATGTCTGTTAAAATTGTAAGCGTCTTTATACGTCAGATACACTAGAATGCAAAAAAATTAAAGTACATTAGAATAATGCCAGAAAATACATTTACATTAAAAAATATTAAAACTCTAAAAGATCTGTGCTTTACTTTAAATTCTTTTTTTATACTAATTTAATTAAAAACAGTACTTAGAAAGATTACACGTTTAATACTAATAATACATGTTAATTCTAATAAAGTTTCAAGTGTACATTAATTGATAATTTTATTAGCTATCTTCCAAAACTTTTCCATACTTCTCTATGATTGAAATCTTGAAATGGATTTGAAAAGTAATTTAAAAATTTTCTTCATGAAAACTTTGTCCATAGCTCATTTCATAATTAACTCTAATAACAACTTTTTATCATGCCACTTATTTTTTGAAAGAAACAGCCAACTGTATGCATTGAATACAGATTTTTTTTAGATATATTTGAGCAAAAAAACATGCAAAATTTTGAAGAATTTGACGAGTTTTCTCCATTAATTTATTATTTTCGACATTAATACTCTTTGCGACTTCCTTAATCGCACTCCCTGACTTTTATTTTTGATAGTTTGCACCGGTTTAGATATTCGGAGCTTTTTCTAATTTAAACATGCGAAGTTAATGCAAAACATACGCTTCGCCAGCTTTCCGCGCGAAGGGTAGAATCATTAATAAACAAATATTAATAAAATTTTGTTAACTTTCGATTAACTTCTAGGAGTTTCAGGGATCGTTTTCGTGTAATAAGATATCAATGTGAAGTAAAATGTTTCCTCGCTAGAGATAGAAAAAAAAATTTTCTTTTTAAAGCACACACACTCCGTCAGCGGCCGAAAGTGGAGACCGCTGAATAAATTTGATGACGTTTCTACTCGCTCTCTTCTCCCGGTAGCGCGCAAGTCATAATATATACACACGAACACGAACGGTAAACGGTTCCAAGTTCCAAGTGTTTTAACCATATGGTTTTTCGTGTAGTTTCGATAGTGAATGTTTGTCATCAAATATGACAGTTTTATATTCTGTATCAGAAATAGGAATAAACAAGAACTACCATGAATTGAAAATTATTATAAAACTGACGAAGAATGTCGTGTATTGATGATATTTTTTCAAGTTTTAGAAGTTGACGCGTATAATTTCTAGTGATTTTTTTTTTCTAGGTATATTGGTTTGTAATGTTTCTATTTCTCTCCAGATCTCTTGTTAAGTTCAGATATTTTTTTCTTAATATGTAGTATACAATACAATTGTATTTAGAGTGTTGTTTGTTGTAACTTATAAGCTCATTAAAATGTCTTAACTTTTTTAGATAATCTTTCAATATGGAAGATATATTGGCTAAAGTAATGAAAGATGCATCTTCGACCAAGCATTCTGCTGTCAAACAATCATGTTTGGAGTCTCAAGGTTTGAATAACTCTTATTACCAATACTAAATTCGTCGCAAATGTTTTTATTTCTTGGTCGATGTCATAGTTTTTTGAAAAAGTTCTTACTAGTCGTTTATCTAACAACGAGAGGATTAACAATTAAATCTCTTACCATTTTAAATTAGTTTTACGTGTAATTTTAATCGTATTACTGTCTACTTGCGTTCACATATGCATTTATTTTTAAGTTGAGTTGATAAAAATAAACAGTGAACATATTTTTATACGAATAATAAAAGAACCAAATACTCTAAAATAGAAATAAAGATATAATTGATTTGTTCTTTAAACATCTTGAATCAGTCTTATTAATAAAGGAAAAGCGATAACTTAATAAAATAAAAGTATGTTATGAAACATGATCATTATCAATATCACTCTTAACCCGCCAGTACACGGGTAGGGAAAACTTCCATAAATGAATGGGTTGGGTCTCTCATACCTAATGCAGTATACTTATTATTCTTTGGATAATACATCATTTTCTTCCAGTATTTTAATTCTTATTATATAACACCCACAGAATTGAATCGCACAATAAAAATACGAAATATAAAATCTCACTTTTATTATAATTTTTTTTTCACAGAATATATAAAATATTTCACTTACATTGCATTCTAGTAAGAATTACAAAAAAAAAAATTCCTTAATTACTTTGTTTACATAATAAATGGAAAAATAATTATAATCACGCCTGCACTCTTGGCATAAAAAATGTGAATGCTCCAAACACAGATACTTTCTGCATTGGGAAAAGGTGTAACAAGTCTTTCTGTCCTTACAGTAAGCACACTGCCCTCGCTCATTTGCAATGTTTTCAGGTTGTACATCTTCATTCATGCCTGCTGACCTTTTAGCAGTATCCCTTATATGTTGTGAGAGATATCTGCTGATACATCTTTCTTTAATCTGTTCGTCACTCAGAGTGAACACAAGTTTTTTTAGAAAATTTCTTCATTTTTTTTATTCCGGAGAATCTGGGTTATTTTCTATAAAAATCAAAAATGAATTAAAACAAGCGATATTCAGTAAGGCATAAGAAATTACCATAGTTCAGTGTCTGGTATTTCTAGCAACATTGTAAAAGGTCATACGCTCATCAACACATTCCACACCACCCTTAGTAGAATTATAAAAGGTGATTATTTCAGGCTTCTTCTGTTCACCTGTGCTCTCATCAATTTTGTCATTACTGTGCATTAAAGACACAAAAACAACTTTTTTTTCCCTTTTTCGGTACATGAGAGACTAAACTCATATCTTCTTGAAATCCAAAGATGCTGCTGTAAGGTTCACGCTTTACAGATGTTACAAAAATTGGTGGCAATTCTTTTTTGTTTTTCCTAATATGTCTAAAATTTCTTCCCTCTTTGACCTGTTGAAATGGGAGAAAAAAAATGTCTTACAGTTCATTTGGAACTAAAAAAAAAACTGCCTGCAAAAGATAAATTCACATATCTCAAAAAATTGCCTTTTGAAAAAATACTTACATGATTGCACGGGATGGGTCTCACAGACCCACTGCATTTTAACGAACCCGATTTCTCCCTATCTAGAACAATCTCTGCTTGCCAACTTTCAGTGCCAACTGACAAGAAAAGAATTAGGAGCTACTGGAAATCGCAGGTGCGCAGCTTCTGTCTTCTCTGAAAAACGTAAACAAACAATTTGGCTAGGGTCATGTAGACCCAACCCGTGTACTGGCGGGTTAAACTTCTTCAAAATAGACACTGTAAACTGTATCATATACATACGAATACCTTTTTTGTGTTTCTTGTATGTCTTTCTAAGGTTTCTTAAATGATTTATAACTACGAGGAATAATAATTACTTTCAGGGGAAAACATTGAACATTTTCCTTCGTTAAATCTTTTTCTCATCTTATATGAAATTTAACTGATGTAGCTGATGTTCCTTTCATACATGGTCATTATAAAAAAACTACCTCTAGGAAGCACAATTTGTAGAGGTTTTGATTGAGAGATTGGTTATTATAATTTTTTAAAAAATCATTAAAAAAAGTTAGGTTTGTTATTACATAATAAAAAAAGCCAAGTTTGAGATCTTCTCTCCCCCTCAGGAATAACTGGGTTTCTACAAATTGGCAAGAGTGACTTTTTTTGTTTTAAATGTATACTACTGATGTGATTGTACCTTTTTCCTGATTACTATGATAATATATTTGTTCTAATACTGGATAGTTGCTTGTAACTAAAATCACATTTATCCTTTTTATATAGAGTTCCTGGCAAACCAACAAAGTTTAATGCGTTCTCCACCTTATGAACTGAGGTAAATTATCTCTATTCTAAAAATAAATTAAAAAAAAATTTCTTTTTTTTTTTTTTCAAGTTTTTATGCATTCATTTAGTTTGTTATCCAGATATTCAGGTAAATATATAATACTAGAGAACTATTTTTACTGTAACTACTTACTTAATCTGTATATTTTATAATGCGTAATCATATAATTGATTTATAAACTGATAGTAAAGGTGTTCCTTTTAATCTATGATATGAAAGAGTATTTGTGAAATCTAAATGAATATGTGATGAAATATTATATGTGGTATAAAAGACGTGCATTTAAATTATTTCAAAATCATTGAAGTTTCCTTTCTGGAGAATTACAGAGATGTATGTTAAGCAGCAACTAATATGAA
The DNA here is from genome assembly GCA_907164885.2 of Dolomedes plantarius. Taxonomy (NCBI): domain Eukaryota; kingdom Metazoa; phylum Arthropoda; class Arachnida; order Araneae; family Dolomedidae; genus Dolomedes; species Dolomedes plantarius. The sequence continues at coordinate 192,521,942 of OU015493.1, forward strand.
AATTAGTGATCCTGGATATTATTTTCATTCTCTTGTACTCATCTCATGAAATCCTTTTATATCAATAAATGTTGTATAAATTTTATACAAAATTGGTATTTAAAACAGGATTTAGGTATTAAGTGTAGCAAAATTGTATAATACTTAAAATATTGAAAATTGACTGAAAATTATGAGAGCACAACATAAAGTCAAAATTAAGTGACATAATAAATTTGAAATATGATATTTGATATTCTTAATTATTTTAGATGTTTATGTAATAGTGAATTTTTTTCCATAAAATAATACAAAAAAATTAATTTTGAACTTTGCCTTTGTCTGTTCTTTTAGTTAGATCTTTAGTTTTGATATTAAAATTTTCTTTTTACATGACTTATACCAAATACTTGCACCAATGACCAAAACCTAGCTACCATTTTCTTTTGTATTAAAACTTTTAGAGGTTGTTAATAAAATAGATTTCTTAATATGCTTCAGATTTTAAGTTTTAACACAATAAAAGAATGAAAATTATATTATAATATATATATATTTCAAAATAGGAAAGTTCAGAAAATGTTAAAAGAAATTTTTGTACAAATTATCTTAATTTATATCTTCATTTATGTTTTATATTTTGTAATATTTTTTTTTTTTTTCAGGCAAAAGTGTTTGGAGACATTGCGCCTTGCTCTTGAGACTAAACATGGAAGACTAGTTTCACATGCTTTGAATGGGTTTCAGGTTGTAATTCCTTTGTCTGTTATGTGTTTAAAAATAATTTTTGTTTTTAATAGACAATATCAGCCCAATGAAAGTTTCTATTGTGCCTTGAAATATTGTATGAGCCAGACATGTTTCTTCAGTGTTTTGATCAGCTTTCTTCATGCAAAGCACAGACCAGACGTCCTTTAAATATTCCATATTATCCCTCATAGAATTTGGGAGAGGGCAGTGGCAATCTTTTGACTCACCACCAGTCATGATTGCCATACTCAGCATCTTTACTACATTAATGTTCTTTCCCCATTACAACTTCTGTGACCTCTTTTAGGATATGAGTTGGTTGAATCCCTCTTGCTGCTCTGCTAAAGCTGTATTTCTTGAATACAAGTATTATTAAATGGCATGGGCCTCTGTGCCTTTAAGGACTTTTTAACATTTTTTTTTCTAGCCTTATCTTTTCTATTCATTTTTATGTTTCCTTTTGGCTTTTTGTACTATCGTAACTTGCCATTAAAATTTAAAAAATTTGAAAAACTAAATTTGTAAAATAATCTATAATTGTATGTTTTTGATATGTATGAATCTGGAAGTATTTTTATAGTGCAATGAAATTAAGATAGTGTTTTCTGTTAAACCTTTAATATCAACAATAAGCATTTTTATTTCCAGAGAATGATATGGGATAAAGGTTTTCAGTCAGTGTTTGAGAGTGGCATTGAAGAAAATTGGTTTCCTGTACAGCTATTGAAGGCTGTTCAAAGTTTACCTGTTCAGTCTGATGAAGTTCAAGTAGAAATATTAAAAGTAATTGTAATGAGTAAATAAATTTTTCTGTCATTTTTCATGGTCTAAACTTTCAGGCATATGTGCACATGGTATTTGAATGAACTGGTATTTGTAACATTTTAATACAGTGAGCATTTGGATAATGATCTTTTATATCAAGCTATATATTTTTAAAGTTCTCGTTTTTGCTACTGTGACTCAAAATCATCCAGATGCATGAAATAAAAAATCTGTGATTCATATGTACTAAAAAAAAATTATGTTTGATCTTCTTTTCATTATAAGTGATAATACAGATAAAAAAATTTCCCTGTTTTTGTTAATAACAGTTGAAAAAACATCTGCTTGTTAGAGTATATAGCACCTGTAATGCTTATGGTCTTTTTGCTATTATGTATGGTTGTATCTGTTAAGTGTATGACCTTGTAGAAAATGCCCACAAGGAAATGCTGTTGGAGTTTTCAATCAAAATAACATAACATCCATGCAAAACAAACAAAAAAACCTGTTTTGATGAAACATCAATAATTAATAATATTCAGCATTTAATTCAAAATAATCTTTCATGTGATCCTCTTAAATCTAAAATTCAGACCTTCCTAACTTTTTATTCAATCATAAGTTTTGAAGTAGAATAGTTATTTTCTGCTTTGATATGAAACATTTTTATCATTTATAGTATTCTACGATAATTATAATTACATATTAAAACTAGTTATATAAATTTTATATAATTTTAAACCTTAAATTTTAAATCTTTGTGTAAGTTATGAGGCCTTGATGTATATGGCATTTTGGCATGCAATTCTTCTAATTTGTTCTTTTGCTCTCTTTGTAGGTTCTTTTAAATATGACAAGTACTCATGGTCAAACTTTAACATCTAGTTCGATTATAACGTTAATTACCCTTAGTCTTGATGCTTATAGTGGTGGTTCAGGGGCAGTGAAAACTGCTGCTCAAGCAACGGTTAATCAGACTTTAACATCATTTTGCATTATGTTACAAGAAACAAATGCAGGCCGTGAGGTAAGTAATTGACATTTTATTCATAAATATTTATAACACTAGAACGGCGGCGTTTTCAGTATACCTAAAACGACGAGGAGCGGTAAAAAAAACCGCTCCCTTAAAATGATTAAAAAATACACTTTTTTTCATGGTTTGTTTTCTAAAACAAGTTTTTTAATATTTTAGCTTTTAAATTTTACATTTTCATCACATAAATTTTCCTCTCGGCTCATGCATTATTTTATAAAGTTTATTTATTTATTTTTGTCCAAGAGAATACTATATGTTTTTATAAAACCAATTAGTAATAAAATACAATATGTACAAAATAAAACACACTATACAAAAGGAATTACTTTGTATTGCACACAATATTTTAAATATTTATCACATATGATAATTTACAAAAATTTATACATTTAGATGTATAAATATTACGAAATTACACTTACATTATTCTTTTTTACAGTCTCTGCAAACACTGAATTTTATGAATTTGCTTGTACATGAGCTGCAAACTGACTTTTTGCAATGAGAACGATTGTTCATAGTTTTATTGCGGCATCGATTGATTTGACATTGTTTGCATTTCCTGCTTAAGATAGTGGATGTCTGTACTTGGAGATCTGTACTTGGACTGAAATCGGAAAGCGGAGATGTCTTAGAGGAAACATAAATTTTACTGAGCTCATCAGCTCATTGCAAAATATAATCAGCACACTTGACATTTACACCAGTGGTTTCTTTGTAAATGATCCAAGCATTGATAGCAGCTAAGTCCAAAATATTTCAAAAATCTTGTACTGGCCACCATCGTGAAGTTGAATATTTTCTTGCTATCTAATCAAGCACATCTACACCGTATTAAGTAGAGTTGTAAAATTTAACAACCTTAGGGGTCTTCTTTTCATTGCTCCATTTCGAGCGTAGGATGTTGAGTGCTTAACAATTGGACACTTTTGCTTTTCTTTCCTTGATATGCCGTCAGAGTGATATTATCGTGCTTGAGAATTTTGCTTGAATACAGTTCTCCCTTTTTGAGCTTGAATGAGTTGGGTACTTCTTTCTTTGCATGTTTCACAGTTCCTACGAGACTTAAGTCCTTTACTTCTTAAAGTTTTGGCTAATTTTAATGATGTAAAAAAATTGTCAGTTGTAATGTTCCTACCAGTATTTTGAAATGGTTCTGCCAAACTACATACCGCATGTTTTCCAATGGTATCTTCATTCGGTCTACTTTCATTTTTTTTCTAAATATTGAAAGCCATTCAAAAAGTACTTTGAATGAACATTAGCTGCTAGACAAAGTTTTATCCCAAATTTATTCGGTTTTTGTGGCATATACTGTGTAAATGAGCAACTTGCCTTACTTGGGAATAGTTGAGAATCTACCGTTATATTTGCACCTGCTTTGTAACACAGTAAGCAATTTTCAATAAATGTGTTCCAAATCTCTGATACTAGAACAAATTGATCTGTTTGAAGTCTTTTGGATCTTGTTGACTTCAGATCAAAGAGCAAATATATCTGGATTTCTTTGAATCTACCATGATCCGTTGTTTCATGAAAAAAGTTTAGGCCCCATGTCATGGACCACAAATTGTCGATTGAAATATCTTTAGAAATAAAAGCTCCACGGGCATACAGTAAGGAAAAAAAGCGTCTAATTCTTCTAAAGATGCACTCCAATGCGGATCTTGTAAGCGCCTGTAAGCTTTTGCTTCTGTGCATTGTTGTATGAGATGCAGAATTTTTTCGTTTATGAACAGTCTCCATGCACTAGTAAAACTACCCAGAGTTACATGCCTAATGACAAATGTGCTGGGTCCAGGCACTTCTCTCAACATATTGTGATGCTGCCGTCTTCCTAAATAAAGAGTATTATAAGGAACTGTATTCCACACTGTTCCATCTTTTGCTACTTCTTCATTTCGTTCATTTTGTGACAGAGATGATTGTTCCTGATTTTTTTCTCAGTACTCAACTTCGGTTTTGACGTCTTCCTTCTCTTACATGGATTACTTCCTTCTCATACACGGATAGCAAAAAAAATAGAATTTTTTTTTTTTTTTTACTAATCCTGCTAGACAATCTGGTTTCATGGAGATTTTGAAATTTGAAATCTCCATGAAACCAAAAATATCTAAAAAGTAAAAAAAAAAAAGTAGTAATAATAAAAAAATAATAATAAATAAAAATTTCATGTAGCTATGTATGAAAAAAAACTTTACCATGAGTCCTTTCTTTTAAAAAAAAAAATAGCTGTCTATGTTGTGTTTTCTATTCTATGTTGGATCAGCGGTCAAAATGACCACAGTCAGCCTTTATAGGTATACCCCTTTATAGCGGCGATAATAATGCGCAGAAAAAGATAATTTTTGTCCGCCATATTCTTTATGATTATTTAGGAAAAGTCTGTGAACAAACAAAAAATCAAAGAATAAAAAAGAGAAATATGAGCGTGTGAAAATCATTTGCGGTCAAAATGACCGCTGCCGCCGTTCTAGTGTTAAAGTAAATCTTATTTTCAAAAATTTTATTCATTATTTATGGCATGTTCCAGTTTGTTTATTAATGAGGACAAAAGCTCTTATTGTTGATGAAATAAAATTTAGAATTTCCGATCACAATTTGTACAGTGCCTATAAAAGTTAAAGATATTGAATTAGGAATCTGAAAAATTAAAATAAAAGTAATTCTACTGAAAGTTAAAAGAAATAAAAATCATGGTAGATCATAGAATATAGCTTAAAGTGTAATTTTCCTATTATAAGCCCTTCTGTTCTAATTATTAATATTACCGGATATATGTCGATGGGTAAGATTTTTTCTTCTCTTTGCCTTGTTTTGTTACCATGTTCCTCCCCAACTTAACTTGAAATAAGTTAAAATGTTATTAGAAGTGTAGTTAAAATCGGAAAATTGTAGAAAACTTAAGAAAGTTGGCATTTTCCCGCATTTTGAAGCTGTGAAACTGAAGATTCCAATTATGTCTTTAGCCTTAACATAGTTTTTAACAATGATATGATCCCTAACAAAAATTCAATGCTATTTTTTTTTCTCATTTTATTTATATTATATTTAATTTTCTCATTGTATAACTTTTGAGTACTACTCAAACAATTCTATTGTTATTCAATTCAAAAAATCATAATATTTCATGTTTTAAGGACCATTCAGCAATGTGCTGAGGAGAGCCCTAACTGAATTTAATTTGTGCCTCCCCCCCCCCCCCCCCATTAAATTTGCCTGTGGCTTTTTTTTTGTTCTCAGCACTACTTATCTGTGGAAAAAAAAATTCTCCGAAATGAAATGTACAAAAAATATTTACAGATCCCAATTCACTGAGGAGCATTTGAAGTCGCTGCTGATAATTACCACTAGTAAACTTGATTCACAACTGCAAACAGTTGTCAGTGGAAAGTTACAGCTACATAAATCTCATTAATCATAATGTTTAATTTCATTATGTAAATTATTTATGTATGTCACTTATTGTAAGTTTTTAGGATAAATCTCATATCATCAATTACAGTTAAAATGTTCTATTTCATTATGTATGTCAGTTATTGTGTTTCTTAATTGGTTGTTAAATTAAAAAAATCTGATTATTATTTTATATGATTTGCCTGTATTGTAAATTTTACAATGTTATCAAAATAAACTATGGCAGGCCGGATTGGTGGTGCTCGCGGGCTGGTGTTGGCCTGCAGGCCGTAGTTTGGAGACCCCTGTTTTAAATAACAGGTTTTGATCAATAAAAATGTTCAAGATTAGGGGAAATAAAATAAGTTGGTGATAAAGGAAATTATTATAAAACTTGATATAGACATAACCTTACACTTATTACTGAATGTTTGTCATATCTCTAATAATCAAAAGTGCATATTGGATACAGTTCATAATGCTTAAAGAAACAATAATTAATATACAAATAATTTGAATTTAAGTAAGAAAATTCATTTCTTTCGATGTGAATTTTTACTTTGTTTTTCTTTCCTTGAATAGAGTTTTGTTCTGGAGTGAGGTTAGTATTCTTCAAAATGTTTAAATTTGATGTTTTGTGTTAATCTACTTTTAAGAATATTCTCACGCATAGAATAAAAAAGAACCAACTATGATTATACATACATACACACACACACAACACCACACATAACTATATACTTAAATAGTTGTGCATGAGGCATTGAAAATCATTTTATATGAAGAAACTCTTTTATTTAAATCAGTGGTTCCCGTAGAAGTCTGCTGACCACTAAGCCAGAAATTGAACAATATGCCCGCCTACCCCCCCCCCCACACACACTGATCCCAAGGGGAACCTTATGGGGGGGGGTATGGGGCTATAGAATATCCCTCAGGCAAAAGGGATACAGGATTAACGTACTCACATTCTAACTTATCATATTCTAATAATAAAATAATTATGTTACACTTTAAAGAAATTTTAATTCAAAAACTGATAGTCATCAGATATATTCGGCCCATCTAGTTTGATGAACATTGCTTTCAAAATCCCCATTTGTTTGGCAACTTTTTTATATGTGGTGCCAGACCACTCCCGAGGCACTCGCAGACCACTGGTTGGGAACCACTGATCTAAACAGATTGTTTTAATGAATATGTTGTTAAACAAAGAGATTATTATATTTCAATAATTAAAAAATATTTTTCTTTATATATTTTAAAATATATTTTTATTCAATAGGAAGAAACAGATGACTCAGATGATGACAGTAAGAATTAATATTTCTTATTTTAAATTAGTGCCTGTTAAGCTTCTAAAGCATTGTGAATGGTTTTATTTACTATCAAATGTAGATTTCTTAGTTATGAGCCAGTCATTTGTATATTTTGATAGTTTTATATTGTTTATTTTTGTGTAGTTCTGTTCTTTATTTCAATTTTAAGTAAGAGAATATTTCCTGTGTTATTAATCAATTATCCCCTTTTTTAATTTTACTTTCTCTTACATTTTTTAAAAATGATTAAAAGACTAAAAAATTTTGTTATCAATGTTTGTTTTTCCCCTTAAATGGATACTGTGGTATCTGTATCTTTTATTCCTTTACTTCATTAAATTATTCATATTCAACCATTTTATATTAAAAATTCTTCATATTACTTTGAAATAGAATGTTGAAGACCAGTGTGAGAAATTTAGACCCTTGTGATACTAATCGGTCAAAGTATATAATTTTGCACTTGGCAGATTCCTGTCTGCACAGTTTCAGATTTAAATATGTAAGCAAGAATTACTTAAAAATCAGTCAGTTTTAGAGGAATATAGGTGCACTAGCTGAATACCTGTGCTTCGCTACAGAGTCAATTCAAATTAAATACAATGGTCAATGTATGCAATTAATGCCAATATATATATATAAATTGTAGTGGATATTTTTATAGACAAAATAATGTATTATAAAATATTCAAATTAAATATCTAATAGAACATACTCAAGAATATAGTACAGTTTGAGGAACATTTTTTTTACTCTATTTTAATATTTTTTTGGATAATGTACAATCGTCTGCTGCATTAGAAAGAAAAAATATATATTTCTTTTGTCAATTTATTTGGTTGTTATTGACGCAAAATTAGTTTAATATATCACACTAAGAAAAGAAACCACATGATCAGCATTTAATAAATTAAATTATAAAAATTAATCTTTAAAAATTCACCAAAAATCAGAAAATGGAGGTAAAGATTCGAAAAAGATTTCATTTTAAAGGAATTTTTATGATCTTTCTTGTGATATAAATTTTATAACCCTCAGATTATTATTTTAAATGCAAACTTAAAAAAAGTTTCAAAAACAGCTTAAAAATTTAATTTAAAAAAATGTAAGAAGAATTTTTCAAAAATCTTCCTTAGTGCACCCCTACACTATAAGAAGAATCGCCATGCAAAATTTCAGCTCTTTAGGTCCAGCGGTTTGGTCTGTGCGTTATCTGTCAGTCAGTCAGTTACGGAACTGTTTTATATATATAGATTAAATGTATGAATCCAAAAGTTTTTCGGAAAGGTTATGTTGATTAGGTAAACGAGATTGGAGGCTTTGCATAAAAGCTGATCAGTTGTTGTTAAAAATTGACATAAGTTAGCAAATTACTTTCATGTTTTTTTTTTTTTTTTTTTTTTTTTGCTAAAATTAAAATTAAAAAACCAAATTTATATTAAGATGAATTGTTATGTCTTTATGAAATTAAGTATTGTATAAATCTTAAAACACACAATAAATTCTTAGTTCATATTATTATTATTTGATTTTTTTATGCTAAAGTTTACATTTAGGTCTTCTATGTTTAAGATATTCGGAAATCAGAAAATTAATAATTGTATAATTAAATACTAATAATTGTGTCAGTTAGATAGAAGCATTAATTTGAATGTTATTGACCAGTTATGCTTTTAAGATACAAAATATATTTTGATATTGGTATCAGTCAAGCATATTTTGTTGAACTGATTTACTCCATTTTTTGTTTAATTTTTCAGGCTATAATTTGCTCGAAAGTGTTGCTGAAGAACTCTATCCAATTATGCATTTTACATGTGAAAAGCTAAAAAGTGGCAACAGGTGAAATTATCATTTTTCTCTTGAATAGCCTTTTTGTAAATTTATCAAGAAATTTTCTGAATTTTGTTTAATTTCTCATTACACTTGCAGTACAAACAAAAGAGTTGGAGCTCCACTATTACTTCAGTCCATTCTGTCTATTCTGAAGAACATAAAAGTTGAAATTTATCAAAATACTACTTTCCTAAATTTTCTTTGGTATGTTTTCCTATATTGTCTTAAAATGTTCAAAAAGTGTTTTTCAGCAAATTTATTCTTGTAGGAGTTTATAGAGATGTAATTTAATGATTTTAATATTTAATACTAATTAATGAATAGTTTGACAAGACTCTTCATATTTTGAATACTTCTAACTTTCTTTAAAATATTTATTTATTCTTTAAAATACCATGGATGCTGATTCTTAGTATCTTTGTTTTAATTTATTTTTTTAATTACTGTATCTTATTTTTTATTTATAAATGTTTAAAATTCTTAAGTATTTAGAAACCTTTAGGTATCTATGGGCTCTCATTTTTGTCGATGGATTGGGCTTATACCATTTCAGGATATTTTTACTATTTGGTTAATTTATATTTTCTGCATATCATTACAGGCAGGAGCTGTGCCCACTTTTGATTGCCTTTTTGGGCTCTCCTAAAACTGATAAAAATATCATATCATCACAAAAAAGCTGTGAAGGCCGTGAGATTGGCAGGGGATCAGGGTGTTTAGGTGCTGCTCCATCATGCAGCAGTATGGAAGCAAAAACTATATACAGGTAAGAGCTATTCTATTTGCAGGTATATAATAACCTTTAAAAAAAATTTCTGTTTTAAAAAAAATATTACTGTTAAAAGACAATTTTTTTTTTATATATGCAATTTTTATGCTGTACTGTGCATAAAGTCTCGTGTAGTATATGTTTATATGTATTTAATGTGTATTTAAAACTGATGGAAATAGCCTTTCTAATAATTTTATTATAGACTAGCTGAATACCCATGCTTCGCTACGAAGTACATTCAAATTAAATACAACGGTCAATGTATGCAATTAATTTGTATATTTAATATCCATAAAACATAATAATTTGAATTAAATTCTTAAAAAACTTCCATCTCAATTAGTCTGCTGGTTAAATTCTATCTTCTACTGTATTTTAATTTTTTTATTTGTCAATTTATTTTGTTGTTATGCACATGACGCAAAATGAATTTGAAGTATCACAAAACGAAAAGAAACCATGTGATCAGCATTTAATAAATTATATTTTAAAAATTAATGTTTAAAAATTCACCAAAAAATCAGAAAATGGAGGTAAAGATTCGAAAAAGATTTCATTTTAAAGGAATTTTTATGATCTTTCTCGTGCTATAAATTTTATAACCCTCAGATTATTATTTTAAATGCAAACTTTAAAGAATGTTACAAAAACAGCTTAAAAATTTAATTTTTAAAAATGTAAGAAGAATTTTTCAAAAATCTTTTTAGTGCACCCCTATACTATAAGAAGAATCGCCATGCAAAATTTCAGCCCTTTAGGTCCAGCTGTTTGGTCTGCGCACGATCTGTCAGTCAGTCAGTTACGGAACTGTTTTATATATATAGACTGGGTTAATATGATATGAGAATTCAATTTTTTATTTCTCACAGAAACTTCTTATTTTCAAAATTTTGTAATTAGGCTTGAATAAAGTTATTTTTATATTTTTTTTAGCATTGCAATTGAACTGGTTCGCTTAGTTGGCAGTGTGGGGTCTCTTCGCCCTGTTTTAGAATCTTTGTTTCATAGAATGTTGCTATATCCATCAGTTCAGCACAGACTAGAAGCTTTGAAAGCTGTTAAAGAGGTAAGTTAATTCTTATATATATCTATTTATTTGAGCATGGCTGATATTAAATTATTATCCCTTTTCTTTCTTTCATTTCACCAAACAATAATATTTACTAAATTTGCTAAATTTCAAATGTTTTCAGGTAGCAAAAAGTTGACTGCTTTTAAACCAACCAACCAACCAACCATCAAATGTTTTCATGTTTTAAATATTTTTTGTAGAAATATTTTCATGATTTTATGTACGTTTGATTTCTTTTCATTGATTAAGATAATTGAGCATAGTTTCAAAAAAGGTTCTTAAAACTGACCTTAAGTATTACCACGTATGTGCAAAAAATAATTTATGCAGCTATTTTACCATTGTAGTCATCTGTAGTGGTAAATACTGATTTTTGCTGTCATCAGATTGTTTTGCCTATATTTGGCCTCCATTTAAAGAATAATTTTTAACTCCTTTTGGAAAAGTTAATATAGATGATTTCTCATTAACTTGCTATAGAAATCTTTTGTATTGGAACATACAGTTGTCCAGAAAACATCTATGAGCAATTGATTTAAAGAAACCGTGTTTGAAATTCAATACATTGTATGTGTATACTTTATTTTGCTTTTTACTAAGTTTATCCTCATTTTTATATATTGTAATTTAATCCTTAAATTACAATTTTAATAACATTAAAAACAGTTGCATGATAGTAAGCAGTTATTTTTTCCTTCCTCTCGTGCATGTTTATGTACATATTTCTCTCTTCTGAATAATTACAACTAATACATTCGTATGCAGTCACTAACCTACTAACATAATCCTTATGCAGTTGTTTTCAAAGTCAGAATTACTTCTGGAATTAGCTGCACCTCCTCTTCATGCTACCAGTGATAAAGACTGGATATCTCTGGATTTGGATCTCATTAAAATGTTTGTATATTTAATTTAATTTTAGGAAATGAATGCAAATTTCTTACTCCCCATCTCCTTGTATCTTTAATTTTCTATTATCTCTTTTTTGTAATTTATTGAAAAGAAAAAAAGGCCTTAGAGCATTTCAAGATTTTTGTTTTCTCTTTAAAGAAAAATTTAATTGATATGAAATTACACACATACAACTATTATACTTGTTAATTTGTTCAATGGTGCTTTAGAAGTTTCTATCTGTTCCACTTTTAATCATAAGATTGTCATTGAATTTCATATTGATGGAGTTTTGTGAAATAAATCTCTTTAATTCTTTCACATTTGTTAACTATTTATGGACATCCAGTTTGAAAGGTCGAGGCAATTTTTTCAAAGGCAGGTCATTGAATTTTAACTGTCTATAAATCAAAGCATTTGACGATATTGAAATTAATCAAACTGATTAATTGTATATAAAATAAATTGCATATATTTGAAAGATAAATTAATTATATCCATAGTCGCAAGTTTTCTTTGATCAAAAATCCTAATAATATAAAGGTCAGCCTCTTCCTCCCAGGACTTTAAAAATTTGTAGAAAAGAGTTAAATATTTAATTAAATTTCCTTCAATCCCTGCCCTCCTAAGGATCAGAACCGCCCCCCCTCCCTTCACACACACAAAAAGAAAATAGATATCTTGTTAAAATATTTCTAGTTGTTCCAATAAGTTTTACGTTATATTCTTTTACATTGTAAAATGTAGGCATGGCATTTTATGAAATTTGTTTGAAATTACTAGATCAATTGATGCTCTTGGAGAATGCTGCCATAGTTCTGATAAAAGTATATGCTATGCTAGTGTCAGCTGTGTCTTAGCTTTGCTGCAAAGTTTAGAAGAAATATTATGTGGTGAAAAAATGAAAGAAGAACTTGTGACTTGTATTAATTCCCAGTTTAGAACTTTGGAAAGTTCAGATTATAAAGGTAAGAAAAGCCAAATAAAATGTCTACAAGTCTCTTAGGTATTATTATTTTTTTTATTTTAAACTATACTTTAAATTAGTGCTTTGTGCCTTTGTTTGCAGCATCGGTAATTTCTCATACATTAAAAGAACTTAGTGTTTGGTATCCCTAAAAAAATTTGATTGATAATGGCGCCTTAGAAGTTATAAATTTTGTAGGTGTTTATAGATTATTGCAAAATTTAAGTAGCTACAATCAGATGTTTTTTTAGCAGTATATTTTTAGTATAATGTGATGAATGAAGTTCCTCATTAAACCATCTTTTATCTGATTTTATGATAGGTTATTTCATTTTGACAAAATAGTTCATACTCAGCATTGTATTATGTATATTATCAAAATAAACGTGTTTTTACATATACCTTCATATCTCAAAGTAGGAAACTGATATCCATAAGATTCTTGCTTTAAAATGAAACGAAGACGAATACCTAAAAATCAATTTCAGGATTTTTCAAAATTCAGCCCCCATAGGGCAAAACATGTTTTTCCCATATTCTCTCATATCTCAAAGAAAGAAAAAGATATCCATAAGATTCTTGATTTAAAATGCAACAAACAGGATTAAATGTAACAAACACAATCAATGCCACGATTTTTCAACATTCACTTAGATTTTGTAAAATTTGCTAGAAACAATCCAATAATTTGTATTTTTATTACCCTGGGCAATGCCAGGTAATTCTTTGTTTATGAAACCAGCGATTTTCACAGGGGTTTACTGGGAAGCCCTCAAACTCCTCGAAGGGCTGGGATCCAGTGGGATATCAAGAAAGAAACATTTTAATGCTGACATCAGCATTGGGGGAGGGGTATCAATTGGCATAAAATTACAAGTTTACATAATATACAAGTAAGCCTTATTAAGGGTACGCCCGTGCAACGCCGGGCATATAAAGCTAGTATATACAGGGCCGCCCAGAGACTTTAAGGGGCCTGGGGCAAACTTCTGTTGTTTCAGAAGACTATTTTGTAGTAAGAGAAATCTGAATAATCGAATAATTTTTTTTATTTTTGGAGGGGGCCCCTTTTTTCAGGAGATTATTTTGAATTTTGAAGTACGGTACAAGTTTCAGAATTTTCTGTCGGAGGAAATCTAATAAATAAATTTAAAAAAAAATTTTTTGGGCCCCTCCGGCAGTTGGGGGCGTGGAGCAAAGTGCCCCAGTTGCCTCTCCCCCCCCCCCCCTCTAGGCAGCCCTGAGTGTATATATATATATATATATATATATATATATATATATATATATATATATTTATAACAAATACAACAGTCAGTGTGTGCAATTAATGGCAAAAAAAAAAAGTATCTATACATTTATAAAAAATCATAATGGATATTTTTTTAGACAAAATAATGTAGAAGAAAATTTTCAAATTAAATACAGCGGTCATTGTATGCAATTAACTTGTATGTTTAATATCCATGCAACATACTAATTTGAATTGAATTCTTAAAAAAGTCCATCTCAATTAGTCTAGTGTTTAAATTTTATCTTTTACTGTATTTTAATTTTAATTTTTATTTTTGTCAATTTATTTTGTTGTTATGCACGTGACGCAAAATTAACTTAACGTGGTTCCTTTTCTTTTTGTTATACTTTATCAGCATGTAATAAATTAAATTCTAAAAATTAATCTTTAAAAAATCACCAAAAATCAGAAAATGAAAGTAAAGATTCGAAAAAGATCTCATTTTAAAGAAATTTTCATGATCTTTCTCGCAATATAAATTTTATAACCCTCAAATTATTTTAAATGCAAACTTTAAAATATTACAAAGCATCTTAAAAATTTAATTTAAAAAAATCTGTAGAATGTTTCATAAATCTTTCTTAGTGCACCCTTACACTATAAGAATCATCACCATGCAAAATTTCAGCCCTTTTGGTCGAGCGGTTTGGTCTGTGCGTTATCTGTCAGTTAGTCAGTCGGTCAGTCATGGAACTGTTTTATATATATAGATTATTTTTTTTTTCAGGAGCAAAATCTGAAAGGTGGCTTAAAACAAAATTAAGATCTCTACTAGTTATCAAAGAAAAGCAGGATTTGTTAAAAAAGAAAAGGAATGATTCATCTGTTTCTACTGAAGCATCAACTGAAAATTCAGCCGATAATGTTAGTTTAAATGATGCTGAAAATGAAATTTCATCTGATATTAAAGAGGTACATGAAGATGATGTGGCTGTTTGTGAATCTAAAAATGATGATCCTGCATTTGAAAAAGAATCAGCTAGCCCTGTGCTAAATGATGAAGCAACAAATCTGAGCATGGATAAGTGTGAAGAGGATATTGAAGAAACTGAAACTGTAAGAATTGACTCTGATCTTTCAATAGAAAGGAAAGAAATATCTCAGAATAAGTCTCAAGAAAATATTTATATTGATTGTGAAACTGAACAGAATGCAGGTACCTCAAATAATTTAAATCTTGATTTAAAAACTTCAGAAAATAATGGTCTCACAGTTAAAGAGAAAGTTGGCGGTATTTTATCTCCAGCTACTGAAAGTGCAGAGGAAGCCTTAAATTACATATCATCCAATTCTAGTGAAGATATATTTGAAGAATTAAATGATGACTGTGTAAGTATTCACCTTTATTGCACTTTAATTCTTTTTAGTTTATTTATTTGTGAGGTGTTCATAGATTATATAAGCTTAATCAGAATCTTTTATTAGAATTCAAATAAGATAATTTGTTCTAAGAATGACTCTTAACCTTTAGCTTACGGGGCCCATTTTTCTGATTCCCCCTTTAGAATGAGAAATTTTATACCCTCTTTTGTAAGAACGACCATTAAGGGGGTTATATATATATATATATATATATATATATATATATATATATATATATATATATATATATATATATAATCTTCATTCTTGGGCCTGTGTTCTTGGGATACATGCTATCCCACCCAATAAGGAAAAGGTTAATTATGGTCATAGATTGTTTTCTTGTATAATAATGGCTCCAATGCTAAAAATATATGGTGATCTAGAATATTTTGTGAACTAATGATCTGTTAATAGGAACAAAAAAGCAGTTTAAGATTAGGGACATTCATGACATAAAATAGCATTTAGGTTTAAGTGAAATTTTATATTAGGGAAATCATAAAATTTCATTTAAATCTAAAATTATGACATTGAGCATTCATAAAAGGTTTTAAAAGGCTGATAATATATATATATATATATACAGTTAAAAATTAAAGTGTATATAATTAATATAGGAAATTTTATTTCCATGTTCTCTTTTTTTTAAAAATTTAATCCCTGATTAAAATGCAGTTACTTTCACCTTCACACCCCTCTTTTATGAGTTTCTTTCAACTATATGCAAATTTAACTGAATTTCTATTAAGTACTATTAACTATCTATTAACAAAATATCACATAATTTTCATTAATACTTTCCAGTTTCAAAAATACTGCTTAGTTATGTCTTAAAAATTTTCTGTTCAAATTTTTCGTTGGTATCCCTTCTTGTTGTGTATATATTTCTAAGGAAGGTTATCAGTGGTAGTCTCTCTCCATTTTTTACTTGCCTTTGCTTGCTCTCCTATAAAAAAAATTAGTCTATTTTTTTTAAGTATGGTCTTTTGTTTCACATGGGAGGATACCATGCACACCATTTTAGGATTTCAATTGATAGGAATAGAACAACAACAAAATTTTTTTAAATTTAGAGGTTACAAATTCTTAAAATTCAAAGATCAATTCTAGGAAGTTAGATTCTTCAGCTAAGAATTCAAAGCTCAATTCTCAGGAGCTTTGAAAGAATTAATGGAATCTAAATGCCTGTGGCATGGTATGCAACCGTCTTGCTTTAATGCCAAAAGTGAATCAAAGTCTTTCTATCAAAAGCTAATTTATAAATATGTGAGGCTAAACCACTAATATGATTCTGTTTATACGCTGACGTTTTAATTTTCTTTCTGTCATCAGTACCTTTGCTTAATAACTGTAAATTATGAAGTAAGATCATTTAAAATAGGCGTCTTCAACCTGTGGTATTTACAGCACCATGGGTAAACAGTATTTTAATGGCCCGCCAAAACATTTTGATCATGCAAAATGAAAGTTTGATATAAATTTGAAAAAAAAAAACCTTAGAACCGCAAATTCTCTTACAGACGAAAAAAAAATCAAGAATGCACAGGGAAAAGTAGCCCACAGCACATAGGCTTATCAAAATAATAAACTGGTAATTGTATTCATAATCTTAAGACAAACACTAAAAGCAGCATGCCAAGCCTCTTTCATTCCAGAACCTCACGTGTGTTTTTTCTTGCATTCATTCTGTTTCATGCAATATAAAATATAAAATACATTGATTCAACTCCCATTTTTTGTTGTTTGTAGAAAATAATAAATAAATTCTTTCTTAATTAATAAGGGTTATAAAGGTACAAAATACTTTTTAAAACACACCATACATACAAAACTTCAATGACGTGTTTTGAAGGAATTAATCCTTCATCATCATACTATAAAAAGCAAATCAAGAAATCAACTTAAAGCTGAAGCTCATTTGCAAATAATATATTTTTTCCTCTGCTTATACTATTTTTTTCTCAGATATGTGGCCCGTGGAACTTTGCAAATTTATTGGTGTGGCCCGCAGAACTTTGTGAATTTATAGGTGTGGCCTGCGAATGTGAAAGATTGAAGACCCCTAATTTTAAACTTACTTAGATTATGTGATAATTGAATCTAATATAGTACCTTTGTTGAGAAATTGGTTTGTATATAGACAATTTCTCAACATCTAAAACAAAGTCTGAAAAAAATAATAATAGTAGACTTCAGCAGTGGTCAATGAACTGTCTTCCATAAAAAAAACTTCAAGTCTAACATTAAAATTAAAGTTTATTATATAATCATAAAAGCATATGTAAAAGAGACATACACTGCGACAGTCAGCAGTAAAAACAAAAATGTTTACATTACATCAGATCGACCATCATCAATCTTGAAAGGGAGTACCCCGATACAAAAAACACGAGCTTAAATACTCGTTTCTGATAGATAAATTTACATATACCACTTGGTTAGCAGTCATACCACCAACCGTTGCGGTTGCGATACATTGGCGGTGGTAGGAATTGACACATCGAATGAATTGAATTACGAGCTCACACGTCATTGACTTGTAATGACATCATTGCTAAAAGATGATGATTTATAAAGATGTTGTTTTACTGTAAATTATCTATCTTATGCCTTTGTGCATTTTTTCAGCTAGTTATTTTATTTCAGGTTGATGTTAATGAGGAACTTTCTGATCACATGGAGCGACTAAAAAAAGTTCCACGAACTTTGTTGGGAAAAGAAGATGCTGGTAAAGAAGAAAGAGAAAGAATAGAAAAATTGTGTCTTGCCAGATTTGAGTTTGCTCAGCAGGAGAGACAAAATGCCAGACGTTTCATAAAAATTCTTCAGTCATTTTTGCCAGATTTGTTAGCAATTCGTAGTTCAATTGAGGCTGACCAAGCTCTTCAGGAATTCTCATCCAAATATTGTGAAAGTATGTTTTTTAATGTGACTTGAATTACATTGTGATTAGAAGCACTAAAAATCTTTATAGCAGGGGTAGGCAAATAGCAACCCGCTATAGATTTTTTTGTGGTCTGCCAAGACACCAGAAAAATGTGGATAGCCAGAAAAACTGCCAAAATTTAATTTAATTTATATTTATTGATTTTTATGATATAATTTATACCTTATCTGAAATGCAGAGTTAACTAATAAATGCAATAATTTTAAAAGGTGTGGCCCTCCACTAATTTCTGCTTATACAAAGTGGCCCCTGGCCAAAATAATTGGCCTCCCCTGTTCTATAGAATCAAACCATATAGAAGAATTTTAACATATTGTTGACTGTAGATGTATCATTACATGTTTCATAAGCAAAATGTTGTCTTGAGACATTCAGGTGTCCAATATTGACTTTTATGAAAAATTAGTGGCCACAGTCATTACTTTCTGCATAAAGTACCTGCTCAAATTATGAACATACACTTAAAGATTTGCAATATTATTCAAAATTATTTGTGTTATGATAATGCTTAATTTGTAATGCATACATTCTAAAAGTAATACTAAAAGTATCTGTCTCCAAAAGTGTTCAAATCATTATTAGTTGCAAAACCTTTAACAGAAAAAAACAATAATAGAATAACTTTGAGAATTGGTTTTAATTATCATTAGTAAACAGTTATGTCACTCTTAGGAACAAACTAATTTAAAGTCTTCATTAATATTTTCTTATTCTTTGTTACATGTAATAATACAAAAATTCTCTCAAAGGAATCAATGAGATTCTTTAAAATTGTTAAGTAAGTTTCAAAACATTGCCTAACTAACAATCTTTAATCAGCTATAATCAATTAAACAGAAAATTGATGAATCAGAAACTTGCTTGCTAGTGTAGCATACTCTGAGGCGTTCGTAATGATTTTGTGGCAAGTAAACACAACAATCTTAGTGGTAAAAAATTTGAGGACAGAGGTTTACTAAAACTTAACAAATATTTAATGAAAATTTTAACAAGTTGAATAAAAGCAAATGTAACCAGTAAGAGGTTGGTTGGCACATTTTACAATATCACCAGACTGGTGCAAAAGATTTTAACAGCGGCAATCATCGCGGACCAGTTTAGTCTTTCCGGAGAGCAGAAATTCATGTGACCATTCTAGCCTAGATGTTACATGGCTCTCTCCAAAAAATGAGAATAATATAGTCAAAAGTCTTTGACTATATTTTGCTGTCTTTTCTTTGTCAGCATCTTAGAATTCTCAGAAGTGTGCCCCTTTTCCAGAGTGGGGTCGTGAGGATTTGTCAGGATGTCAGTCTTTCTTATCAACGAACATTTCGGCTATCTTTATGATTGCCATAGTGCCAGACTGAGATATTGTTCTGAAAAGACAGATTTACTAGGTGTGTTGCAAGATAGCGATGCTTTTGTCCAGTTTTCACCCACATTCTCTCAGTAACTGATATGCCTGTGGATTAACTTTCCACGCTAGGAACTTTTCGGGAACCGCTGGAATATCATCTTAATCCCGCAGCTGAGCTGGGGGCCCTTTGAGGGTCGTGGGAACACCCTCCCATTCTACGTGATGTTATACTAGCAAAAACCTTTCTATGAGAAAAGAGCAAATAAAGATGTAATGAAAAACTAATTTCTATGAGAAAAGAGCAAATAAAGATGTAATGAAAAACTAATTTATTGTATTTATGCTTTTTATATTTTGTGCCATCTCAGGAAGCTCAAGAGCTTATTTAAAGGAGTTCAGTTTCCCTAAGATCCCCTCTGGAAATGGGTCCAATAGTAACTGAGAAGAATTTTTTAATAATTGTATTTTGTTTCAGTTTAGCAGTTTCCCGTCAATTTAGTAAATTTTAATTAAAATAGAGATTTGAAGTTAGCAATTTCCCCCACAATTTTTACTTAACAGGTTTCATTTAATTCTCTATCTCACTTTGTTCTATGCAATGAAAATCTGATTCTAAAAGTTTAAATACTCTAGCACATTTATTCACATCCTAGCAGATATATGCAATAGCATTATTTATGTAACAGATTTATTCAGTTGACAGTGCTGAAATACAACATGTACATTATTGACATTCATACATCATGGTTTTGAAACTACATAAATATGCCTACCATTTAAGCTGCTTGAAAAGTAAAATAACTATTATTCTGATTTGAATTTTTAATTCGTATTTTATTTGTATGCATTAATTAGAATGTCATATTTGAGCAATGATTTACAATAATACATTTTTTATTTATTTAAAGTGTATTGCAAAATATGTAATTATTGAAAATTATTTACTACTTACAATTATTTCGTAGTAGTTCTATAAGAAATTTTTTTTAATAAGTAGAAATAGTGAATGGGATAAAATTGTTTCCTTTAATTTATATTTTAAAAAAAATTTTTAAAAATGCATGCAGCGAATAATGAATCATCTTGAAACTAATTTTCAATGATAATTAAATATAAGTATATATGTATGTGTTTGTATCTATCTATCAATTTTTCTTTATCTATCATCTATCAATCTATCTATCTGTCTCTCTCTCTCTTTATATATATATATATATATATATATATATATATATATATATATTCCTAGCCACCCGGTTCCCTCAGATATCACTGAGAATACGCTGGATTAGTGAACATAAAAATAACATTTATTCAGTTCGCGTATTTACAATCTATTTACATTAACTCCTATGAGTTTTGCACCTCCAGTGCATTCATGGCCTCCAGCCAAATCAATTAATTCACACCTGTAAGGCGCTCCGCTAAACAAATCACAATCACCTCCACGTGGCTTCTCCGCACACGTAAACTGCTCATCCGAGACCAAGTCAACATCCACGCCGGACCCCTGACTCTCTCTGTCTCCCCCTGTCTCCACCACTAGCCTGCTCTGGTCTGCATAGACGAACACCAGTCCAAACCGGTTCTCCTCCCGCTGTATACCTCCGGAACAACTTGTCCAGAAAACCATTTGCACATCCGGTCCTGGTTGTCATCTGTTTACTAGAGAGCTGGCCCGCCTCTTGATTGATTACCTGGAATCGCCTCTGGTAAACATTCAAAACTGAAAAGAAACTTCACCATATTTTATATATAATATACCGGGGATTAAGTAGAGAGTCCGCCGCCATCACAATATGTATGTGTTTGTATCTATCTATCAATTTTTCTTTATCTATCATCTATCAATCTATCTATCTGTCTCTCTCTCTCTCTTTATATATATATATATATATATATATATATATAAAACACTAGTTTTCTCAATATATTAATGAAATTTTTGTTAGTTTCTGTCCACAATGTGTCATTTAATCTTATAGTTAGTTAATGTCTAAAAGTTCTTACATTTATCTGTAATGTTTATATTTTTAATTATTTTATATTTTTTCAGGTCTCTGGCAGACTCAACAAAATATAAAAGAAGCTAATAGTGATATAGAGACTGTAATGTCACATATTACCATATTAAATGCAGATGGAATATATTTAGCTCTGTATTCTGCATTGTTATTAAACTTAAAATTGATACGGAATAATTATTATAAAGATTCAGCAAGTCCTATTCCACTGACAGAAGTAATTTTTTTTTCTCTTATTATTGGTACTAGTTTGCTGTACAGCTGAATATTTTTTTTTGTTATTATAAAAACTAATAATCTAAATAAAGTTGATTTTGTCTTCATTATAAGCAGCTTGCTTATCTTTGTGTAGTGTAGTTTGTTAGAATGTATGCTTTAGCTTAATTAATGTTTTTCCTTTAAATATTTTGATTGTTGGCACTATATTAATAATCTGACAGTAATAAAATTAAGATAAATTATTGTCAAGTGATATACTATGTCAATAACACTAGTAAAATTGTAATGCATCCTTATATTATTTCTACAAAGAGTATTAAACAGTAAAATATGCAAAATATTAGAATAAATGTTGAATAACTGTTTTACATCTTTGCTTCAATTATCACATGACAATTCTACAGCTCATATTCAAAATATTAGAATAATTACATTTTTTTACAAATTGAAAATATCATTTGGTAATTAAATGTCTTTTAATGCAAATATGCAAACAATATTTTTATTAAGAACTTATTGTTGATTAAACTTATTTATTATCTTAAAATTAATATAATTTTTGAAAAGATTAATTGAAAAAAAAATTATTCTGAAAAGTCAAAATATTAGAATATTTATTCAAGTGGTTCAAAATATTAGAATATTTCATATTAATTCTCCTTTGATTATCACCAATTCATAATTGGTGGCATCATTGATTAAATTCAGACTGATTTTATTTAAAATCAGTATTCTTTTTGCAGTTTGTTTGCTTTTTTGTCTTAAAATGGGTCGTGTGAGTGATATTCCTGAATCTATTAAAACTTCGTATGGTTGATTTGTATCGGCACGGTAAAAATCAATGTTATAGTGAATTATTTACATTGTTCGCAATCAAGCGTTAGTAAAATACTAACACAATATGCAAAAAATGAAAAATTTCAAAATAATCGCCGAAATGGCGGCCGAAAACCAAAAACATCTGCTAGAGATGACAGGAAACTGAAGCATATAGTTAAGAAAAACCGTATTAAAAGTGTGCGATTCTTGCACCGAAAATGGAAAGAAGAAGGAGTTGAAGTTTCTAAATCGAAAACATTAAGACGTCTCTTTAAATTTGAATCTCGTGTACCGAAAACAAAACCTCTCACAACTGCAAACGTTCGGTAAAATTTGCTGCTAGGGTCATGGTTTGGGGTTGCATGAGCACAGAAGGACCTGGAAAGTTATGCATCGTCTACGAAAAGGTTAACTCTCAGATATATCAAGAAATTTTGGAATATTACATGATTCCATCATCAGAAGATTTATTTGAAGATGATTTCATCTTTCAACAAAATTTAGCGTCACCACATACCTCGGTATCAACTAAAAATTGGTTCCGCCACCGTAAAATTAAGGTACTTCCTTGGCCACCAAACTCGCCAGATATTAATCCCATCGAAAACTTATGGGGTATAATGAAGAAAAAACTCAAGAAAATCCTCTTTCAAGTAAAACTGAGTTAGTGGCACGTATAAAGTCTATTTGGGTTAATATTGATAGAAATGTTTGTAAACACCTTGTATATAGTATGCAAGATCGATTGTACGCTATTATTAAAGCTGAAGGGGATGCTACAAAATATTAACTGCCATTTACTTCATATTCACAAGGTAATATTTTTGCATAAAATAAAATATTCTAATATTTTGAACCAATCTAAATTTTATTCTAATATTTTGATGTGTTTCAGAAAGCTGTTGTATACCTAATTTATTGTATTTTATATTTTGTAAATGTTAAAATCTTATCTAAACATTCCAGATTTAATTTATAAGAAATTTAATTGTATTAACTTAGCATCAAAAATAAATAAATGGAAAATAATTTCTTTCTTATTACTTTTTCTCAATTATTCTAATATTTTGAATCTGAGCTGTAGAACATTAAAAAATATACTAACATAAAATAATGAAAATTTTTTATAGCTAATGAATTTTGTCTGAGATTTATGTTTCAAGTTTCATTTTGCAGTCTGAAGCGCATACTCATAATAATAAAGTAGGCTATCTATGCAGACTCTACTCGTAGACTACTATTTGGATAATAAAATATTGTAAATATTTTTGTTGCTGCCATTTTACTGCCCCAAAGAAATTGTTGTAAGTGTTGTAAAAATTGTGTGAAGAGTAATGTCGAGTTCAGTCGAGTCTGCATAGATGAGAGTTTTGAAAGTAGTGCTTATACTGGGAAATGAAATGTGAGAGTCCAGATGTAAAATAATATTAATAATTTTGTACATGTTGAATCAAGTTGAGTTGAGTCTGCGTAGATGAGAGTTTTGAAAGTAGTGCTTATTCAGTGGAATCTCGATCTATCGTTTTTCAAGGGACCGATTGAATTGAACGATAAATGCGGGAAAACGATAGATGCGGAAACATAAGAAAGCAATATGATCATTGGGACTAGATAAAATGAACGACACATACGGAAAAACGATGGATCCAAAAACGATCGATCGAGATTCCACTGTACTGGGAAATGAAACGTGAGAGTCCAGATGTAAAAAAATATTAATAATTTTGTTCATGTTGAGTTGAGTCGAGTCTGTTTAAATGAGAGTTTTGAAAGTAGTGCTTACATTGGAAAATGAAATGGGAGAGTCCAGATGTAAAAGAAAAATTTATCATTTATCTATTATTTTATAGCATACTTTATTTATTTAATACTCTTTGTAGAAATAATATAAGGATGCATTCCAGTTTTACTAATGTTATTGACATAGTATTTCAAAGGTATTTATTTGTATATTTTAAATTAAATTTTTTCATGTGGTTTTTCAAACTGTAAAAATTCTTTTTTATTTGTGATTGAACTGTAGTTTCATTAAAATGTTTGTCTCTGTTCTTCCTTTTAGCAACAATTTATTGAAGAAGTTCATGGTAGTGGTGTTCTTGTCTACCTTTCAGCTACTTGGCTTGCTGAGTTGTATCAACAAGTATTAGCTCTTAACTTGCTCGAGGAAGCTGGTTATAAACCTGTATCTATTGAAAACTCTGCCCTTGTAAATTTACTTTCAGGTAATTGTATGTTGAAGGAATAATCTGTTGTACAGCCTGTTTTAATTTTATAAAAATCTTAGTACAGATCTACATTTTTACAGTAATCTTTTCCATTGATTGGTTAGTAAAAATTTGTATATATTTTATTTTCGTCAATATCAAATTATAAAATTAGTGGTTTTTAAAATTGCACATATAAATGCAATTATCTGTATACCATTTATTGTATAAATTTTAATCTCTTCACTACAATCTGTGTACTATATGAATTTAGTGTTCTATTGAAATTAAATAGAACCAAAGCAGGTGAAATTTATTATTTAAAACTCTTAATTCTTGTTTTTTCTTAACTAGTTATAAATGTCATATATCAAATAATTTCCTTTGCCATGGGTTTGTTTAAATTTTTACCTTGATAAATAATTGTTTTATTCATTTTAAAGCAATAATTATCTTTTTGATCTAGTTTTACCTCCTGCTTTTGCACATTTTTTTACCTTTGCTTTAGCACTGATATTGACATTTTATATGGAATTTTAAATAAATTTTGGGTAATGTGCTTTTTTAATAGATTTTCTTGCATTCAATATGGTAGAGCAGTTATTTGTGAGCTAAGCATTACTCGTTATTTTCAATAGTTCTCTTAAATATAGTTAAGTTATTTAAAATAGTGTAGTTATTCAAGGAGCATTTTAAAAAAATTTCCGCCATTCAAAGATGCAATTTTTATCCATATCCATGTTAACTGATTCAGAATCTAATCTGTTAAAACATGCTCATATTCTTTGAATTTGGATTCATTTCTTGCGTTATCTGTGGCCAAGTGTTGTTGATTTTATTTGCTTTAATTTTTTCTTACATCTCTTATTTACTTTTAGATTAATTGATTGAATGACAAATAATTAAAGTAGTACTAGACTTGAGTAGCATTACAGAAGCTCATGAGATTTCCTAAATTTTTTACTCCTTATCTAACACATTATTTCATCAATTTTGCATGCATAAGTTTGTAGGCGATTCCATACTTTGGACAGTTAACAACCATTTCTATTTTTATCTCTGTTTTACTTTATTGGATAAAGGATCAGTATAATTTTGTTTCACCATTAAAATGCAAATTTTTGCAATCTGTAGTGCATGTTAGGTTCAGCCACTATGCCCAGTGGCGTAGTGGTTAAGAGCATCAAGCTGCCACACCAGAGGTCCAGGGTTCGACCCTGCGACTGGACAAGGTTTACTCATGCATTTCATCCCTTGAGTGGGTCGATAAATTGAGGACCAAGCGTGCTTGGGAACTAACTCTGGGGATCCCGCATCAGGTTGACCACCTGATCGAGACATATGCTGTATGGCACCGTAAGCCCATGGTCATGAAAATGGAGATGAGCATTAGAGGCCTTGATCCACAGTGCTGAAAAGCAATTCAGACTGTTGTGCCATGAGTTAGAGTTAGTGCGTGTTAGGTAGTGTTCATTTATGTAATTTTAGTTTTGCTTCTTTTTATGTTTTTTATAGATTTTTTCCCCCTTAATTTGTTTTTAGTTTTAAAATGCTCTTGCCAATTTATATTTTGTTTTGCACTGCATGCTTTATTATTTCCTTTATTTTGCTTTGCTTTATTTTGGCTTCCCTTTTTTTTGGTATTAAAACAGGTTTGCTCTTTGGTATTGATGATTGGTGGAATAAAACTATTTCAGATGTAGATGGTTTAGGAAATACGTTGCCTGGAGCTCAACAGTTGGCAGATTACAGGAGGCTCGAAAGAGCTATAGTTAATACTTATAACTCCCCAAATGTTGAAGCAGGTAAAATTCTTTTTCTATTTATTCTTTTTGTATTCCATTAGTAGTATGTTGTTTTTATATTACTCTTGTTCATTATGAATTATAAATTGTAAGAACTTAATTCAGTATTGTACTAATACTAATTAATTATAGAAAGGAAAGACTGTGTTGCAAAAGATGACTGTAACCCTAAACCTATCAACTGTAAAAGAAATTTATAGTTGATTCAATTTTATTTTAAATGTATAAATTTCCTTCCCTTCAGAAAGGTAAGTGAGTAATTGGTACTTTTCCGTTAGCTGGG
Organism: Dolomedes plantarius; assembly: GCA_907164885.2. Classification (NCBI taxonomy): domain Eukaryota; kingdom Metazoa; phylum Arthropoda; class Arachnida; order Araneae; family Dolomedidae; genus Dolomedes; species Dolomedes plantarius. The sequence continues at coordinate 192,549,027 of OU015493.1, forward strand.
CGCAAGTTCTATATCTCCAAATATGATTCTTAAGTCACATTTTTAGCTGTTTTGTTTAATTAATTGTAACTCGTGTGATACATGTGCATGAATGAACTATATATATATGTATATATATAAAATTGAGTGAATATGAATTTTATTCATTAAGTAAATATTTAGTTAAATGGCCAAAAATCTTTAATAACCCTTCAAGATGTGTTCAAAAGGACCCTGTTTTTTTTTTTTGTCATGACAGAAATTCAGCTAATACAATAGCAAATGGTGGCTGCCGTTCCACAATGTTTATATAGCTACATTTGATGCTTCATTACAATTGCTCAATCTTTTGTGCCATTGTGAAGGAAACAAGTGCAGTTTGTGGTTAATTAGTTTCCAATTTTTATTCATGTGAATTTCGGGGTTATTTAACTGGGTCTCTGAACTTAATCATGTTTAGCCTATCTATTTAGCCTATCTATTACCTATTAAACTGTTTTCATAGGGTTGTTGGGTTGGCGACTTAGCATTCTCGCCAGTGGTGATATTTGTTAGGGGAAATGCCAAATGTGCCCCACTAACGGAAAAGTACTAAATAATTTAATGAAGCAGCTTGCCTCCATATCTTATTGCTAAAGTTAAAATAAACAGTACAAAACCTATTTTGGGACTACTCTTGGTCTTTTTTTCTTGTTCAGATTTCTATATAATGTAGTCAAAGCATGGTCTGGATGATTGTCTTGAAAATGCTTATAATTTCTAATAATGTTTCTGAATATTTTTAAAGTATGGCAAGAAATCAGCATCATAATTGCAATAGCTCTTTGTACTTCTGAACTCATGTGTTAGGTTTGTTTTAATATTTAACTGCTATGTATATGCTATTATGATTTCATAAATTTGTGTATTTATGAAATTGTGTTTCTATGTATTAGTTACTAAAGTAATTAATGCATAATGAGAATTATAAGCTGTTCACATACTTGTTTTGCATATGCTTTATCTATTTTAGTATATTAATCTTTTTTATAAACATTCCTTAAATCAGGGGAGGGCAATTCTTTTGGCCTGGGGTCACTTTGTGTAAGCAGAGGTTAGCGGAGGGCCACACCTTTTTAAAATTATTGCATGTATTAGTTAACTTTGCATTTCAGAAAAGGTATAAATTGTATCATAAAAATCAATAAATACAAATAAAATAAAATATTGATAGTTTTTCTGGCTATTTTGGGCAGTTTTTCTTATTTTGTTTTATTTTGGGCAGTTTAATACAATTACAAATGGTGGCTGCCGTTCCACAATGTTTATATAGCTACATTTGACGGGCCATTAAAAAAATCTAGCGGGCCGCATGTGACCCGCAGGCCGCTATTTGCCCACCCCTGCCCTAAATGATAAGAGTTGAGCAATGAACAGACTTTTCCAAGATTTACATGTTTCCTGTTAATAACTCATCGGATAAAAAACAAGAAGATAAAATGAGTGTTATGTAGGACATTCTTTCAAAAGGTTATTTTATAGAATATTTCCATTATGAAAAATTCCTTCAAATATTCTTAAAACCCTCTTAAATTACTTAAGTATGATTAATAATTATTTTTTGTAATTTTGTTCAAGAATTTAAATTCCAAATTTGCAGTTATTCATGTTAATTACTATTATATTTAATATTTATGTAATTTAATAATTAATTAATAATTTAACGTTTTAATATTATACAATGTTTTATATAAAATAAACTAAAACACACATTTTTGAGCACTAAATCTAATATTTGATGTTGATAGTATACATCAGTAACATCACTGAAAAAGTTCCTAGATTTATTTAACTTCTGCATATTATACTTACTTTGATTACATGTAGTTTAAAATTAGAAACTGTGCTACCAAAAGAAGTTCTGTGGTAGTTCTTTCAGTTGCACAATTGGGCTGGTGCAATGAATGAAATTACTTAAATTTCATGTTTGCTTAGGAAGAAAATTTTGTCGAAGAATTTTAACATGTTGCTGGGAAACAGTATTGGAAGTTTTATCTGTTTTGCTGAATGGGACCAACTCCTGCGGAATATCTAGTACTATAGGATTTCTTCTTGGAACTGAAGGAGCCAAAGAAGAACACAGAAAAACTAAAGATGCTATTGCAGAGAGCTTAGATGGCTTACAGAAAGCAGCAAAGTTATGTAATACTTTAGGTAATATTACTTACAATCGACGAAATTTTTTAATTTTTACTTTGTTAGTAGTTGGAGATGTTTTGCATGATTCAAAATTTGTTTTAAGTTATAAAGGGTTTAAACATGTCAATTAGACCTGACCATCTGTTGACAATAGCCAAAGGAATAGGACGCTAGTATTCAGTACAAAGTAAAGGGTAGTAAAGTATAGTAAAGGGTTTAAACATGTCAATTAGACCTGACCATCTGTTGACAATAGCCAAATGGATAGGACACTGGCATTCAGTACAAAGTCTGTGGGTTTGAGTCCTGCATTTGGCATGGAAGTTTGTAGCTGTTCGGAATTGGCTTTAAGCAGTAGGTCCCGGTCTAATTAGCCCTCATGTACAAAAAGTGACCGTAGTGCTCTAAACCAAAACAAAACAAACCTGACCATATGTCTTACTGTATCTTTATTTGTACGTGAGCACCAAATTGGTTAAGCTAGATCTAAATGAAAAAAAATGAAGGGTCCAGAGGTAAAACCACTTTACAGCCATTTTTACGAAAATGAGTTAGCAGTGCCATCTTGTAGCTTTCAAGGAGTACTAACACCATGTGCATTCATATCTGGGACAGAACCACTTTAAAGCCATTAAAAGTAGCAATAAAGTTTCGGTGTGCCATTGAAAAACCACACTACTCCAACTTTTAAATTTGTTTTTCTCAAAACGAAGTTTTTTGAGTAAAGTGGTTTTACCCCTGGACCCTTCAAATCTGGAAACTTAAATTTATGCTCGAGAATAGTGTACAAATTAATTTGTACATTGGTGTTTAGAATTGTGCTTCAGAACTTACATTTATAGTTTAATAATTGTATTTGAAATTAACTCTTGATTGGTTTCATCATGATCCAGATGATCATTCATTGATAATCTGCAAACCTTTTTTTTTCATATACTGGGCATTCTAACCTATTAACATGTCACTGATGCTAATAATTTGGCTGTATGTAACTGACTTTATTACCTATAGTCAAATTGTTCAACACAAAGGATGCTGAAAGATGTTATTGGTTCGGATGCATGTTCAGTAGTAGAGTCGATAGGAAGCCTAGTCCACATGTTAGGTCTCCTGAGGTACAAAATATAACTAAAAGTAAAAAAAATTCAACAAAGCGAGATAAGATAGATTATCTCATTTTGTTGAATTTGTTTACTTTTAGTTATATTTGTCCATTTTCAGTATGAGGATTTGTTGCAACTGCACAATCTTTTATTGAAAAGTTAAAATTTTCAACACTAGGGTAGATTTTCTGTTAATTTGTTTGGCAGTCTATGCCCTCTTTATATATTTTATTTCATGTTGAATTATTTACATTGTATGTGTTGTCTCCTGAGCTATCCATATATAAAGCAGTAGATATGTTTTCTTGTACAAAATAAAGGCACTTCCTTTCACTCTTAGCAAACAGCCCTCAGGTATCTAAGTGTAGTGAATACTGACCAAAACATTATATGAAAAAATTCTTTGTTATAAACTTTTAAAAAATTTGGCTGTTTTTCTGTTAAACAATAGAGAATAATAAAGGCAAAGCATGTAAATTTCTCAATGACAAGCATCTAATATGTACATTGTGCATATTATTATGAAGACCCCCCCCCCACCCCCAAAGATAATTAAAAAGATTTTTGTTGTTGTCAAAAATTTCAGTTTTATAGTTTTGGATCCACATCTTCATTGACAAGAGAAAAGAAAATTTTTCTCTAATCAAAATATGGATTGAATAAGTGTTTCATAAAGATTTTTAAATACTCTTCTAACTGCTGTTTTTACTGAGTATGATAAGAATGGGTGTGGTGGCCCAGTTGGCATGAGCAGCGGGCCAGTGATCTCAACGTTCTTGGTTCAATGCTCATTGCTGCAAATCCACCGCCATGTTCATTAACACTAGAACCGCAGAACTTTCGATATACTTAGAACCACGGAGCGGGTCATTTTGACCCTAGAGTGTAAACCTATAAACTATGCACAAGCGCTTAATTTAGTTAACTAAAACATTTTATTTTTTAAATAATAATCAATATTTCAAAGAATTTACATTAAATAATTTATATAAATCAAGAGAAATTAACTTAATGTTTACAAAATCATATTATTTAAAATGTTATATCCTTGAGTATAATAACATGTCTCTTTATCAAAATATGGCATAAATTTCTTAATTTCAATGAAAAAACAGTATCTCTTTTCAATAAGTTTAGATATAATTTCAAAAAATTAAACATTTTATCAGTTATTTACTAGTTTTACAGATTATAAAATCCAATTTACTGTATGCATTGTACACAAAACTGAATAATAAGTTTTGTACATTTTCGACAAATGGGTGGTGCTTTACATTTTAAATAGATATCTACAGTTTTATTTTCCCATTTCGAACTGTGGCATTGGACTCGCTTATGCTTAATTTGTGTTTGTCCGTCGTTTTCATTGGTTGCTTCCTGCTCTCTTTTTGCCCCCTTTTTTGTCAGGAGAGAACAAACTTTTCTTGTAATTTTTCAACTAAGTCTTGAGTGAATTGCCGTCTACTAATAGATTTTCCAGTTACAGCTTTATATAAAACCCCGGCATTGATTCATTGATTGCAGCAATGTCCAAAATATTACAAAAAACCTGCACCGGCCACCTACGTGAAGCAGACTTGACTGTATATTTCCTTGCTATTTGGTCAATCACATCCACACCGTATTTTGTTGCATTGTAGAAAGTGATTGTATCAGGTAGTTTTTTGGGGTTATCTGCAATTTCTACGGTTAGATGGAAACTACTTAGCAACAAAATGTTTTTATCTTTTTTACCTTGATAAATGCTTAGACTCGTGTCTTTATGGGTTAGTACCGTAGCCGAATGCAATGTGGATTTTGACAGTTTTACAGAGACTGGTATTTCTCTTCTTGAGCGTTTTACAGTTCCTACAAGGCTGGTGTTTCTGGATTCCAATGCCTCTGCAAGCTTCAGTGTTGTGAAAAAGTTGTCCATAGTGACATTTCTACCTTTGTTCTCATATGGACTTATTAGTCGCAGCACTACATGTTCAGAAAGAGAAACGGTGGATGGACCTTGGTTATCTTTTCCAAGATACGGGAATCCGTTTATCAGATATTTTGAGTCAACATCTGCAGCTAACCAGAACTTGATTCCAAACTTGTCTGGTTTGTTTGGCATGTATTGGGTAAACCTACACCTAGCTTTTGTAGGAAATAACTGTTCATCTACAGTTATATTAGGACCTGGTGTATAGTTAGTCTTGCAATTTTCGATGAAACGATTCCAGATATCCGAAATAAGGGCAAATTTGTCTGTCTCTAGAAACTTTGATCTTGTTGATTTTATGTCGAAGCGTAAAAATCTCATTATTCCACGAAATTGAATTGGTCACCTGACATATTTTTGGAAAAATGGTGGTCCCCATTCCTTTGACCACAAGATATCCAGTTCAAGTCCTTTTGCACAATATATACCACGTGCATATACAGGGTGTCTACTAACATGAAAAGTAACGAAAAGTCACGAAATGGGAAAACGGTCACGAAAAGTCATGAAAAGTAACGAAATTGAAAGAAAAGGTCACGAATTTTTTCAATTAAAAATTTTTTTTTATCGATATAATGTAGAATAGAAAATATGCTCCTAACTGGTATAAAAACACTAAGATCAATTTTTGCCTACTTTGTGACGCCGCATCAGAAGAGAGATAACAGAGTTCCCGCGGGAAAATGCATTGTATTCTTCCCCACTGCGGGAACGAACGCTCTTTCTCCCCTTCACAGAAAGATGAGTATACGTCGTCATGTGGGGCTACCCCTCGGGCGACGAAAATACGAGGAGATAAGAAACACACAGCGGAAGTAGACATATGGTAAAGCATTAAAATTAACACGAACAAGTGGTGCACAATGGTAACGAGAGAGAAGTTGGACAGCGGAAAAACATAATTTTTTAAAAAAATAAGAGTAGAGCTTCAATTTTTACGTCGATCCTGAATACAGAAGTGTATTTCAGATCGGTTTTTCTTTCAGTGAACTCGAGTATTACCGTATAGATACCGCGGGGAGACTAATTTCGTTTCAACATCAGTATGTACTTCAATGGTCATGAAATTTTATTTTTAAGGTCATGAAATGTCATGAAATTGACTTGCTCAAAAGTAGTAGACACCCTGATATAAAATTGATATAAAAACATCTATTTCTTCTAATGTTATATTACATTCTCTTTCATGAATCTCCCGTGAACTTCATCTTCAGTACATTTCTTTATGTGTTTCAATATCCATTCATCTATAAAAAGTCTCCAAGCACTTGGAGGACTGTTGTCGATAACATTGCGTTTAGCATGTGGTGTTGGGCCCCCAACTTCTTTCAAAATATTACACTTTGATTTTCTTCCTCTATCGTTGGTTCCTAATTGAGCAACATTCCAAACTGTCCCATCTTTGCCAACTTCATTATTTCCAACTTTGAATTTTACTGTTGATTTCTTTTTCAAATTTCTTTGCGTGTGTGTATCTTTTCTTGGAATGTTTGATTTTTCTTTTTTATCAGATAAATTATCATCATTATTATGATGAGAAGGACCAGTGATTGTTAGATCAGTGCCAGAGTCATCTTCAATTTCATTTTCTTCATTAGCAGGCAGGTATTCATCCTCACTATTCAAAATCGAAACACTTTCATCATTATCTTCACCTTCTGAATCATTTTCAGATAATTGTTTTAAATATTTTAAAGCTTTCTGGACAGTAAGATTACGGCATCGGGACATCTTTTTTATACATATACTAATTACAGAATAAAAGCAACTTCAAGAAGTCTTCTAAATATTCGTTGTAATTTTTCACTGCAATCGAACGTAGTTCATGCTCCAAACCTAATATAAAGACCTTGACTGAAAACCTTCACTATTCTCCCCTCTGGTACAGTCCATTTGAGGAATTCAAGGGTGAGGTAGAAGTACTTTACAGTTACTTCCGAGAAAATGAATCTGTTTTTCGTCATTTGGGCATTAACATTTCTAACGTGTCAAATTGACCCGCTCCGTGGTTCTAGGTATAGGTGTTAATAATCAGAAAATTATCTATGTTACAAACTTTTAAATTTAGTGAATTGTTGTTCACCTTAAATTATTGAAAGTCATAAAAAGAATTTTTTTTTCAATTGATACTTTTCACGTGGTGACAAATTAAACATCGTTTTGGGTCAAATTGACCCGCTCCGCGGTTCTAGTGTTAATGGTGGCCGGGGCACGTAAAATAGGTCGTGACTACAATGTCCTCTAAGTTCTCAAATTTACCTCTGAAGGTGCAGGGTCAAGTGTTCCAGTCTCGTCACTTGACTCGGTTCAAAATTGTGGGACCAGTCCTTTAGCCAAGTCGGACTCCGACCCTTGTGGTGCTATTAAAAACTGGAGCTGCAAAACTTCGCCCAATAGCTTATTAGGACCTGGTGAATGGAACCTCCAACTAGGGAGCATTAACAACAACAACAACAACAACAACAAAATGCTTATGTAATTTAAATAAACTGCATTAAATAATTTCAAACATACATTACTGCAGATACATTACTGCAGATAATACATTACTGCAGATAATCATGTTTACTGATCTTGTGATCAAAATTGCATGCAAAATATTAGAAATATAATTTTCTGTTTTTGATAATTTGTATTGTGAAGAGCACTATGAAAAGTCTGTGTTCTTGCTATAATTTGCCAGTTTATAAGATTTCCTTACCAGAAAAGTTACTTTAAGATTATGTGTGTGTTGTGTGAATTCACGAAGACAATATGAATTTAAATTTTGATTTTAAAAGCAAACTATTGTGCATAAATTGATGACTATTGTTATTATTTTTATTTTTTGTAAATTAAATCTTCCAAAAAAATTTCTTTTTCAGGTTTACAAGCAAGTTGCAGTGCGGTGTTTGCACAGCTAGCTGTAGCTTCTTGTCCTTTGTCTGAGGATGAACTTTTCCCTCAAACATCATCTAAAAAAGAGTACAGACAACACATTAAAAGATCTTTATTACCTGGGCGTGGAAGAAGTTTGCGTTTGCATGAATCCCATGTTTTGAGCATGGATGTCATTCTCAGCAGGGGTCTTGAGCTGGGAAGTCATAGCCCTGATTGTTGGAAATATGTATTTCAGTAAGATGACTTTTTCAAATCCTCTCTTTTGTTATTTAATTTATATATTGTACAATTATTTTTTACAATACTAGGGGCTTCGCCCGTAGGCTCGCTACACTTGCTCCTCTGTTATGGCTAATAGCGAGATAAATAGGGGTGAATTTTGGGCAATGTAACAGCTTCCATCCATTTACTGTTATCACCCTTAATGCGAAGGGCATTTCATCACTGTTGAATTATCAGCTTTAAAATTCAATTGAAAATCGAAAATTTAATATATAGATTTGAAATGAGGTTTATATTAATAAAAGAAGCTTTTATCTTCCAGATGATGTAAAAAATTTTTTTGTAAGATAAAAACTCGAGGAGCATCGATATTACTTCCACATAGGGGACGATATTTCTTGAAAAACTGTGTTTCATTTTTTGATGAAAATATTAGTGTGTTTGAAAATATTTTTAAACAAATAAGGTCTAGTTTGAAAGAGAAATGTCTGTAGTCTTAGATTGTAAAAAGATCAAAATTCTACGATCCTTTTTTGGTGACTTATCATAATCTGAAGATGAAAAAGTCAATATTTTCCCACAAAACATAAAATAATAAAAAAAAACTTAAAGTCCAATGAAGATGAGACATGTCTTACTTTGGTCCCCCCATTTTTCTGCATCCATTGGTATCGCTCTCGATCCCATACCCCCAGTGGTTTCGGAGGAGACAAGCTTTTGACAGCGGTAGCGGGAGTTACTTTTTTTTAAATAGAGAGACTACGGGTTATTAATGTAGGATTACTTATCATTGCTTACCTTTTTTCTTTTTTCTCTCTTTTTTGGACACACTTTGGTACTTTTCTGTTTAACTGTTTACTGCTACTGGGTTTGGCCCACAGCCAAAATTATAACTGGTGGCAGACTCTGAATTTTTTCTTTCCGGAGGACCGTTATTGAGGAATGTAATCCTACGTTAAAACGCAATTATTTTTATTTAAAACACAAGTATTTAAATTACTTCAGATTGCTGACTTAGATGTTGCGGAAAGAATGAGTTAATTTACTAATGTATTGAGATATTTACAATTCCACAACTCTTTCTCGATACAATCATGATATATAAAATAATTGTTACATTGTTAGCAGGAAATTGGCGTTTGAGTGTGGGTTTTGAATTTGTATTATACAATTATAAAAAAGAGTAGATGCAATTTGATTTATTTACTTACTAACTTTTGCTTTACTTAGCTGTAAAAAAATACTATATACAGGGGATTCTCGATCTATCGTTTTTCAAGGGACCGACTGAACTGAACGATAAATGCCGGAAAAAAATAGATGCGGGAACATAACAAAGCAATATGATTGTTGTGACTGGGTGAAATGAATGACACATGTGGAAAAAAAAAAACGATGATTCGGGAAACAGTCGATCAAGATTCCACTGTACTTCCTATATGCTTTCAGGTTTTAATGTTTTTTTCTTTTTGCCATGTTGCTATACAATAGCAAAACTATGATGAAAACATTTTTCTCATAACAGAATATTTTAAATATTTAAAAGAGCTGATATTTGTGTGCATCTCTTTGTGTCTATCATTACGGCTTTTTAGATTTAATTTAAATCATTTTCACATGTTGTGTATATAAGACTTTTATCTAAATACTGGTTAGACGCAAACATTCTTGATCTGTAAATATAGAATATTTTAACTTCGTTTAAGTCTTATTGTTTGGAAAGGAATGAAAGGGAAAAATTTGTAAGTGCACAATACTAAGAAGTCTGTTATCTATAAAATTGTGTAAAGAGCTTAATGGAGAGAGATTAAAATTTGGAAATAGAATTGTATTGTGTTCCAATGTGGCAGTCTCTCTTCCTGGAAGACATATACCTATACATGGTGAAATCTGGTTACTCATTACAGGTACACCCCAATGGATAAACCAATTATTTTCTTACATTTTTCATACATTTCTAGGGTGGGATATCACAGGAACATGCATACCTTCTCCAGTATTTGAACCCAGGCCCACATAGTGTTAGCTTGCAACACTAATTGCCATTTAACATGGACAGTACTTTGAAGTACCAAAAGACATAGGCAGTTAGTTTTATTGACAAAATATACTGTAATTCTTAATCAAATAGCCGTCACAAATTCTTTTATATATATATATATATATATATAAATAAATAAATATATATATAAAACAGTTTCGTAACTGACTGACAGATAATGCACATACCAAACCGCTAGACCTAAAAGGGCTGAAATTTTGCATGGTGATTCTTTGTGCAGTGTAGGGGTGCACTAAGAAAGATTTTTGAAAAATTCTTACATTTTTTAATTAAAATTTTTAAGCTGTTTTTGTAACATTTTTTAAAGTTTGCATTTGAAATAATAATTTGACAGTTATAAAATTTATATCATGAGTAAGATCATAAAAATCCCTTTAAAATGAAATCTTTTTCGAATCTTTACCCCCATTTTCTGATTTTTGGTGAATTTTTAAAGATTAATTTTTAGAATTTAATTTATTAAATGCTGACCACGTGGTTTCTTTTCTTTTTGTGATACTTTAAATTAATTCTGCATCATGTGCATAACAACGAAATAAATTGACAAAAAAAAATTAAAATACAGTAAAAGATAAAATTTAACCACTAGACTCATTGAGATGGAAGTTTTTTAAGAATTTAATTCAAATTAGTATGTTTTATGGATATTAAACATACAAATTAATTGCATACATTGACCATTTTATTTAATTTGAATGTACTCCGAAGTGAAGCACGAGTATTCAGCTAGTGTATGCATAAAAATTCTTCAAAATAACTATGTAGAAGTATTTTTTCAAAACTTTGTTTTTTTCCTAAGTGCTTGTTATTAATGTTTTTTAATAATATGTATTTTTTAGGTGTTGTTTGTTTGTCCTGCAGTTAGAAAACTCTTATTTTAGTGGACATGGAAATATTCAGTCCCTCTTAACACGTTCAGTAATCCATTCTGTTAATCAAGCTGAAAACTATGAATCTTCATTAAAGTATGAAACATCAAGGTATAAACAATTTTAAGAACTTTATCTATTAAAGATAATTTTTACACTATATTGCTTACATGTTTATTGTGTAAATTGATTAGCTGTTAAGTATGATTATTTTCTTACAAGTAGTAATGACTACAGTGAATTATCAACCATGCCGGGTTCATCGCTTCCCCAAAAACTGGATGTAAGTGATATAGTCAAGAGAAATAGAGGATTTGCACATTCATCTGGAGTAATCAAAGATCATCAATTGCTAGAAGCTATTGAAGCACTCTCTCAGCAGGTAGACAGGTAATATACTTCTGTTAACAGGGTTTTAAAAGATTTGGGAATATCCAGAAAACCTAAAAAATGTTACACCATGTTAAAGATTAAGAATTTATAGAAGTTTAGAAAGAAAGATAGGGAATTTTTTTTAAATGTAATTATTCAAATTGACTTTTCTGAATGTTTTCTCTGTATTACTAGCTGCTAGAAAGTTTCTTTTTCAGTCTACTGTATAGTTTCTTCTGTATTTTTAGTGAAGTTGTACCATTTTTTTTACTCTACATTAAGTCAGTATATGGGATATAAGGACATATCTTTACACATTTTTTAAATGTAATTAGTCTACAGTGTAGTTTCAGTCTACTGTATAGTTTCTTCTATATTTTTAGTGGTGTTGTACCATTTTTTTTTTTTACTTTGCATTGAGTCAGTATATGGGATATAAGGACATATCTTTACACATTTTTTAAATGTAATTAATCTACAGTGTAGTTTCAGTCTACTGTATAGTTTCTTCTGTATTTTTAGTGGAGTTGTACCATTTTTTATTTTTTTTTTACTTTGCATCGAGTCAGTATATGGGATATAAGGACATATCTTTATACATTTTTTCACATGTTTCTCAAGGTACTTACTGTACCACAAGAATACTACATAGTTACTATTAGATTCTTAAGTGGAAACATTCTTTAACCTACCTTAAAATCTTGACTATAATACACACACACATATATATAATACACATGCTTGATTTTGCACGAAATTTTCGGAAAAAATTAAAATTCGACTATAATATGCACACATAACTTATTGATATTTTATTTAAAAATTGCACAAATATTTAACATAAATAAAATTTGTAATAAAAATGAATGAAAAAGTCAAATTCGGAAGAAAAAAAAACTTAAATTTTGAATTCAAAATAAACAATACTGTGAAATTATTAGTTTTAATAACTTTCACTAGAATACAGCTCATCTATTGTTTGTCATTTATTCAATGTTTAAAACTACGATTTTTCGTACATGAGTATAATACGCACCCTCATTTTTGTGGACTAAAATGCGAAAAGAAAGTGTGTATTATGCTCAAAATTTTACGGTATTTATCTATTGGTAATTTTTTTTCTTAAATTTTTGTAACTTGTAAGATAATTTAATGTTTTCAGAATTATATACTCTACTCTATGTATGTTCTAGGTTATTCGAAGAAGCTGCAAGTAGGTTGAATCTCTCGGCACTCATCAGTTTTCTTGTGGAATTGTGTGCTGCTAGTCAAGTTCAGCTTTTTACTCACAGTTATACGAAATTTACTTCTACTAGCACTCATGGTAGCAATCTGCTTTTATACCATTTGGGAGATGTGATGCTACGATGTGCAAGAGGTGGCAGGCCTCTGATACATGTTATGAGAGCATGGAGTGTAGTAGCCCCACATTTTGTTGAGGTTAGTGATATGTTTATTTTATTGGTTCTATAAACAAACAGGACAAGCAAAATTAGTTATTTATTTAAAGTCTAAGAAGGCTCTGAAACTTAAAATAAATTAATAAATAATATTAATATTTCTTGTTAATCTATATATATAGAACAGTTCCATAACTGACTTACAGATAACGCACAGACCAACCGCTGGACCCAAGAAGCTGAAATTTTGCATGGTCATTCTTCTTATAGTGATGGGGTGCACTAAGAAAGATTTTTGAAAAATTCTTCTTAATTTTAAATTAAATTTTTAAGCTGTTTTTGTAACATTTTTTAAAGTTTGCATTTAAAATAATAATTTGAGGGTTATAAAATTTATATCACGAGAAAGATCATAAAAATTTCTTTAAAATGAAATCTTTTTTGAATCTTTACCTCCATTTCCTGATATTTGGTAAATTTTTAAAGATTGATTTTTAGAATTTAATTTATTAAATGCTGATCATGGGGTTTCTTTTCTTTATATGATACTTGAAATTAATTTTGCATCACAAATGAAATAAATTGACAAAAAAATGTTAAAATACGTTAAAAGATAAAATTTATCCACTAGACTAATTAAGATGGAAATTTTCTAAGAATTTATTTCAAAATTAGTATGTTTTATGGATATTAAACATACAAATTAATTGCATACATTGATCATTATATTTAATTTGAATATTTTCTTCTACATTATTTTGTCTATAAAAATATCCTGTAAGATTTTTTTATAAATATTTTTTTGTTTTTCTTTTTGGCATTAGTTGCATACATTGGCTGTTGTATTTATTATATATATAGCATTAATTGCATACATTGACCGTTGTATTTATTATATATATAGCATTAATTGCATACATTGACCGTTGTATTTAATTTGAATGTACTCCATAGCAAAGCACAGGTATTCAGCTAGTCTTAAGATAAATTTATTAACTAAATAGTAATTTTTTAATGAGACAATAATTTTAGAAACCTTGCTGTATAATTCATTTAAAAGTGTTTAAATAAATATGAAATCTTGTATTGATATTTAATTTATGTAAATTGTTTTTTGTCTTTTCTTAAATATTCCTGTTCTTTAATAATTCCCAATTTGTTATTTTGTTATTCTCTTTCAAAGGCAGCTTGTCATAAAGATAATTTAATATCCAAAAAAGGTGTGACAACTATACATGATATTGTTAGTGCTTTGCTGTCTTCAAATTCAGAGCTTCCACACTTTCATTTCAATGAGGCTCTATTCAAACCATTCGAAAATCTTTTGTGTCTGGAATTATGTGATACTGACATACAAGAACAAGTAAGCTTTTTTCAATTATACAACTTCCTATTACAATTGTATATTTACATTTTTACTCTTTTTCTCATTTTTCATTTTTTAGCTAACCATAATTTTGTTAGATTTGAAAGGTTCACATTATAAAGTAATTTAATGTAAAAACACTATGAATGCATTTAAAATCAACTTTTTAAAATTTAACATCATTAACCCTTCCCGGCATGGTGGGTTAAAAAGAGTGCCACCTAATTCGAAATTTTTTTTTCTCAAATTCTATTCACTTGAGCTGTATTTCAAATATAGAATACAATTGGTTTTTAGTTGTAGTTTTATGTTGTAAATGGCAGAACATAACAGGGTTCTTCATTTTTTGCATGAAAATTGGCTAAAGTAATCAATAAAAAATATCTTTACGACTGCTCATTTGAAGGTTTTTGAAAATATTTATATATGTAAACTGTTATTAATTGCATTTTTCATTGTTTAAACTTATTTTCTAAACAAAAAAATATATCATTTATAATATTTTTTAACGTTTATTTTTCACTTGAATTATGTGGTTCAAAAAGAGTCCCACCACACACTTGAGATTTTCACCGATAGATGGCAGAACTGTAATTTTCTGTTGTTTTGAATTAATTATTATATTTTTTCCAGTAATTTTGGTTAGTTTTCAGCCATTTTAGTATCAGGCACCTATATTTAGAATAGTGGTTCCAAACTGGTGGTCTGCGAGAGCCTCGAGAGTGGTCCTGCAACACATATAAAAAAGTTGCCAAATAAATGGGGATTTTTAAAGCAATGCTCATTGAACTAGGTGGGCTGAATATATCCGATGATTATCAGGTGTTGAATTAAAATTTCTTAAAAGTTTAACATAATTATTTTATTATTAGAATATAATACAAAATAATTTTCATACCCCTGAAGTTCCCCCCCCCCTCCCCACCTCAAGTCAGCGAGGGTGGTGGTCCACAGACTTTTATGGGTTGGGAACCACTGATATAGAGGGTGTCACTGATACTAAGATATAGAAATAGTTGGTGAAAAACAGAGGTCTCTCAGGAGCCTTTGTCCTCACAGGACAAAGGATTTGTACGAAAAGTGTCTCAAGAAATTGCTTCCAAGAAAAGCAATTTCATGACATTGTGGGTGAGTTTTGCACCTGTCCAGTGAGACAGATGCAAACCTCGATGGTTGCTGAAAGCTAAGTCAATATATTGACAATTGAGATCTGGGAAAGCCAGAATTTTCCATTCAGAATAGGATTTTTTTAAAAATGATAATTCTAAATAATTGTGATTATTTATGTGTGTGTGTGTGTGTGTGTGTGTGTGTGAGTGTGTGTGTGTGTGTGTGTGTGAGTGTGTGTGTGTGTGTGAGTGAGTGAGTGAGTGAGTGAGTGTGAGAGAGAGAGAGAGAGAAATAAATATCAAAAATTTATTTTAAAACAGTTGTTGATGGTATTTCATTGTATATATCTTATTTTCATTGATTTGTATTTTATACTGCAAAACTATTGTAATATCCACTATGGCAGGAGTCCCCAACCCTATGCCTACAGGCACCAGGGCGCCCGTCGATCGTTTTATGCTTGCCCGACGCTGTGCGACCATGATAAAAATATTTCAGTTTTCAATAAAATGCTGTGTAAAAGTTTTCTCTATTTTAATGATTAACCACACAAAAGTAGAAATGGCGTCCAACACAGATAAAAGCACAAGGCATAATGCAACCAATCTCTTTTCCCCCTCGTGCCAAATCTTCGCCAACCTAATTTCCCATACCTAAAATGATTGACATCACAATACATACATTTGTCTGGAGCTCATCTCATGAGAGCCAGTAATGTGGTTTGTGCTGTGAGATAAAAGTTCATTCGACGTATCTACTTCATTAATTATTCATAAATATATGCTCATATTTTTTGTATACTGTGTTTCCTCCGTTGTTTTTAAATAATTCCTTATTTTAACCCCAAAATAATTGGATCAAGTAAACGACAACAGACCTATAATTTTATTAATGAATGGGGGGAGTCATATTGCTTCGTCAATTTAAAAGACAAATGTATTTGTTTGTTGTGTGGAAATAGTGTCGTGGTGTGAAAAAAACGTAATGTTGAAAGTTATTTCCTGACAATTCATGCTACTTTTAATAAGAACTATCTACTTAATCTGAAATAAGAAAGAAGATAGATCAGCTAAAATCGAATATGTCCACCCAACAGTCAGTTTTCACTAGGATATAGGTGGGAACCCTGTATACCACAAACCATGGAAGACTTTGTTAACATAGGATTACATTCCTCCATAACGGTCCGCAGTAAAGCATGATGTTAAAACCATCATCACAAGTTATAAATCAAGAGTGGCAGAGTAGACATGTGTAACTTATTTTTCTTACCATCGACCTATTTTGCATAGGTTTATCACTCATCCTTCTCTTCGTATGTAGGAATTTTATTGAAAAAAAAGAGGTAAGTAACGATAAGTAATCCTATGTTAATAACCCATGGTAGTTTCATTAGAAGAGACACCTGAAATTTTTTTTCTGATGGGGTGGGTTTTG
Source organism: Dolomedes plantarius (assembly GCA_907164885.2). Taxonomy (NCBI): domain Eukaryota; kingdom Metazoa; phylum Arthropoda; class Arachnida; order Araneae; family Dolomedidae; genus Dolomedes; species Dolomedes plantarius. The sequence continues at coordinate 192,565,974 of OU015493.1, forward strand.
TCAGTTGCCAGTAAAATTACAGAGAAATCCTGCTTTTAGAAGTTTTCATCCCTAGCGTACATGTAAAGAATGTCATGCTGAGTTACTCATAATTAGTTGAAACCTATGTCCATAGCTGTACTTAGTGCATTTAACTTAATGTTGCCTATGACAAACTTTAGGTTATATGGTAAAACTTATGTTGCATTTTAAATATTTTTATTAATATTTTAATATAATACAAATATTTCAAATAAATTTTTATGACCAATATCTTTCCTAGATGTAGGCTGTTGTAAAACAGTGCAGTAGTAATATTAAGGGTTAAACGTGTTTGAACAGTTTCATTATTAACAAAATTTGTGTTAGAATAAAAGTCTCTTTTTATTATTTTGAATTTTAACTTATTTCATAGTATGTTTATAAATTTTAATTTTTCTGTGTATTCTGTACATAGTTTATTTTATTTATTACAAGTTTTTAATTACAATTCAAAAAATATTATAAAAATTTGAATTAATATTTGAAGTTAGGGAAACTGAAATTGTGTAATTTTAAATAGAATTTTTTTAGACCAATAGGCTTTAAATGTTATTTTCATGCATGTTTTTATCAATAAATTTTCTAAGGTCTTGAATATTTCACCTGAAACTGTAGGCCAAGTCTCATAGCCTTTTAATCAGATACCAATTTTCAGATCTGTCCTGTGAAAGATAGTTCCATTCTTGTAATAAAATAAATTATTACATCTTTAAAAGAGAAAAAAAATATTAGCTAAATATTCTCTTTTAAATCTAAAATATTGTCTTTTTATGCATCTACTAATTAAAAATTGTGAATGTAAGTTTTCTGCCTGAAATATTTATACATTTTTTTTATATTTAATTTAAGGTATTATCAAACTGTAAAAATTTTTCTGAAATAAATGTTTTCTAAACTAGATTGTGAGTTCGATATGTGAATTTGTGGAGGGTTGCACCACAGAAATTCGATCTGGTTGGAGACCTCTTTTTGGATCTTTGCGTGCTGTTAGAATCCCTAATATTCCTACAGACATAATTGAGTCTGGCATTGATAAGGAGCATTTTCATCATTTAAGAGTAGTTTTAGACGTGTTTGAAGCATTTCTTGGAACAGATAACATGTTTGTGTTTGCATATGCTGCTGTTGACTGTCTGTTATGTCTCTTGAAGCATGTAAAAGGACCTGGTGAGTTATGACAGTTTTCTTTCTCTATTACCATTTAATATGCATATTGAGTTCCACTGTTGGAATAGATGTTAGTAGCTGTCTGGAAATGGCATTAAATTTTAAGATCCTGGTCTAATTATCTCTTGTAGTAAAAGTTGACTGGATCGCTTTTAACCAACCAACCATAACACTGTCAACCAACTATCAAAATGCATATTACATAATCTTTTCTACAAATAAATCTGATTTTAATAAATTTAATATTTTTTTAAACTGATTTTTCAAAAATGTTATCCGATTTTAATATTTTTTACAAATATATGAACAAAATGTTTTTCAAAGTTTAACAGAATCAGTAGATTATATTATGAAATAGTAATTAATATTGATTGGATTAAATTAATATTAATTGAATGCTTTATAAATGTAACAGTTGAGCCTTTTTGTTAAAATGTCTGTGTTCAAATTTGTTTTCAGCTGAAATGCAGGATTCACCTCCAGATATTCATGTTGATAAATTTAATTGCCATGGCATCCCTTTGGATATGTGTTTAGCAGCTTTAAAATATTTAGAGAAATGTTCCGCTATCTTGTCTTCCATGTATACTATACCAACATGTCCAGTTTTTAACTCTGCAAACAGGTATTTATTAATTTATATTTTTTTCATTTATTTCCATAGTCATCTCTGGAATTTGTTAGGAAAATTGAAGAAAATAGGAGATGTGGAATTAATTTTGAAAACATTTTAGTTGTGGCAGTGTCTCTTGTATAGGATAGACTGGGGCTTGTTGGTCCATTTTTTTTTCTTCAATGTTTTTTTTAAAAATAATTTATTAAAATTTTTATTTATTTATTTTTTAGTTTGTACAATCAGCACATTTTAAAGCATAACCACGTATGAGAAAATTTTTAAAATATTAATAGCTTCTATATGAAGCTCGGATGAACATCAAGTCACTGGGCCAACCTGCCCCATCAAACGAGGCAGGTTGGCCCTGTAAGTTGATTTTCGGATTACTAACGGAAATGAAAAAAAAACTTAAAATATCAAATGTAATTTTAATATGGTATATAAAAGACACATAGGATAAGAAAAGATATTTTGTCCAACTTAACTACTGCCTTCATCAATCTTTCTCATCATCACAATGAAGGAAAATATAAAATATCGTGTCCCCAGTGATACATGATTCATGCGCCCAACGATTGCACCTGGTACATTGAATCCAGTCTTCTCCTGATTTATTGACAATTTTATTCACTTTTATAGGCTTATGAATATAGAAAACAAACTCTTGATCATTGGCTTTTGATCATTGTATCACATATTCTGTTAATATTTTTTCAAATCAGTAGGTAAAAAATTAGTCCTGAATAATGATCTTTTATATTGCTATTCACCTAAGGGAAACTTTAATTTAGAAACAAATTAGAAACGATTATTTATAAGTGTAAAAAAAAACCTCACTTCTGTGAAAATTTGAAAAGGCTTTCGTTTGATTGCTTCTTTGCTGCTGACATTGTTATGGGTGAAAGGAAACTTGCTAAGACACATGTCACTTAGCTAGTAAAGCAATGTACCGGTTAGTTTGAAAAGATCACAGATGGGCCAACGTGCCCCTATGGCCAACATGCCCCGGTCTATCCTACATGAGGGAAATTTCCTCAAGATCCAGAGTTGTGCTGTATTTCCTTTGTTGATAGAAATGCAAAATCTGTACTTTTGAAAGTCATTCTTTATTTTCATCATTTAACAAAAATTGTCATTTTGGTCCTAATAACCGGCTGGTCCGATTACATGAACATGCTCTATTAAGCTTATGTAATAGGATTTGTTTTGTTCTTTAGGATTTGGTCTGAATAAGTGGCTGGTCCAATTAGCCGGATTCGACTGTAGTTGCTTTGATCCCCAGTAGTATTTTAAGGCTTTCTCTCCCAGGGGACTGACAAATTTTGTTTAAGGAGGGAGAGGAACATCTAGAGTTGAAGAAAAAAATATTCATTAAATTTGATTCTATTTTTAAAATATTTTGATATTTGATCAACCTATTTGTGTTAACTAACATATGTGTCTGTGTTTGTCATTAAACTTAACACAACAGTGGAGAATTTCTAAATTTATTTCACAGTGGATTGAAGCTAGTTATCACCTTTTAATTTTTTATCAATTATTAAAAATATAAGGGGATATTATGAAGTTGTGTGTTCTTTTTACTTAAAGTATCAGTACCAAACACTGAACCAAAATAAGAGGAAAAAAAAGTTTTAAATGTTACATAAATTTCAGTAAATTGAAATTTTGCTCAAAATTTTAGAATTCTATAATGTGTCATTAAAACTTTTATTATGTGACAAGAATTATTTCTCACATCCTTTTATTTTCAATATCTTTGTCTTTTATATTTAAAATTTTAAAAGTGCAAATCTTGTGATCCGTACAGGAAATATAATCCTCTAGTAGAAAAAATTTATGATGGGGTACAGTTTAAATATATACTAGCTGGTACCCATCAAAACATGACGGCTTGGATGGTAAATAAATGTACTAATACACAAATTATACACAACACATCATTGCCAAATGTAAAAAATCATAATATTAAGAAGAGAGAAGGACACTTTAAAAGATTACTATTGAACCCAATAAAAAGAAATATGGTTACTCAACAGCGCAAAATAATTTAATTCAATATCTCACAAATATAGTTAAAAATAAAAATGACAGAGAGCTAGAGAGATTCCTCGGAATAAACAAATTAACGTGTTGATGTGGCCTCATGCTTAGTATCTAAAGCTAGATTTAAACATGTCACGAAGCATGTGCAAAATGCAATTTTTAATTGTAAATTCTTGCTAATTAATAGAAATTGTGGTTACAAAAACCAAATTTGACACATCTATAGATTAAAATATTTCGTTTAAGACCAAAATGAAGTCAACTGATGCAGTAGTTTTCTCTCACAGACTGTGCAAAGAATCGGCTTAGCAACTTAAATATATAGATTTTCAAGATTTTAGGCATCCCAATTGAAGAAACTACTTCTGAGATTTAAGCTCTAATGTTCCCATTACATTATTCCCTGTATAGGTTATTTTTATATAATATACTCCCAGCAACTGATGTATTGATAAATTTATATTATGTTTAGTTTACTGTTTTTTTTAGATTTGTCGTTAACTGTGTCTTAATTTGAATATCTATTTTCATGTGATGTAGGATACAGTTGTATTCAGAACCATGTTTAGTTGATCCCGTCATACCTGGTAAGCAAATTGTTTATTTTGAAGATCCAGAAGCACTGTCTACTGAATCAAAAGAATTTAATAATATGGGAAATTTAGATATTGAGGTAAAATTATTGTTTTATAATTAAGCATCTTGTGTTTTGTAATTAGTCTTTTTTCGATATGGCTAGCACTTTATGCAATTAAGGTTTATTTTTTATTGTTTTTATATTATTATTGATATGACTCAAAATTTTGATTGTTGATGTGTGTAAGTTTCATTTTAATTCTGTATCTAAATAACTTTTATTTTCTCTTTGTTGCATGAAATAAAACTATAGTTTATTTGATGGATGGAGAGTTATTGAAACATGTAAAATATGTATTTTAGCACTTAATTTAATGTCCATTAATGTGGCCCACATAAAAAGCTTACTTTAATACAATATCTTTATATTAACCAATAGATAAGTCAAACTTCTGTGTTAAATTTACTGTAGTGTTTTAAAATATTTCATCTTAGAATTATGATGTATGGAGCTCGGACAAAATAAGTTACAGTTTAGTAGTTTCATTCAATTGTTAATAATAATATAAGGAAGAAATTTTGAGCTGAATTTGTTCTCTATCTTTTTTGAAGCACTCAAAAATTTACTTGCTTTGCTTTCATTTGTCTTTAAAATACATTTTTGATTGCATTTTGAGAAAGTTTTTTTCTTATTTAATTGTAGATTGATAATATCCAGACAACTACTGAAATTCCACTAACTCTTTCTTCTTTGGACAAACACACTGGCATTATTCATGTTTGGTTTCTATTAATTGAAGGATTAGCAGGTGCTTTAGCTACTTGCCCAAAACGGTATCAGTCTCATACTATGGAATCTTTATTCAGTATGCTGAGAAGTTTGAAAGATGTTCCAGGTAAGTGTAAAAGCATACAATTCTGAAAGTTTCGTATATATATATATTTGTAACATCATGCACATTACTGATTCTGGAATGGAGAATACGAATAAACACTCGAGAAAAACATAGTCCGCACGTTGAACAACTGGACTTATTTATTGAATGCACAAATACTTCACGGTGGCAACATGGATGCAAGGATGACACAAGACTTGTGGAACATATCTTTAATTTTGGAGAATATGCATGCGATGAAACAAAAGCAGGAACATCACAGTACACACAACATAGAAAGACGCTAGGACAGACACAAAAAAGCTGACAGGGCATTTGTAGGGGATGCATTAGATACGAACTCAGCCACTGGCCAGCTGCCGGGACATTCAAAGACAGAAGTTACATCGTATGACAGTGATGGAAAAAAGATGCTGACAGCCTCAAACGCGCACTTAGACAGGACACAAGGGAAAAAAGCCACCAAAAACTCAGTGCTCTGGCTTAAATAATCTTCATGAGGTCATTGTCACACGACCCTTGCACTCTGTATTTATTGGCTGGCCCAGTTATCTGGACATAGGTGACCACGTGACTGGAGTAAAGGATGGTATACTAATCACCTACTATTGTCTTTAGGTCCCGCACAATTCCTTTGTTCTTTTAAAACAAAAAACAGTTTGCTTACACCCAAGTAATTTTAAAGGAAATTGAAAAAAATTCGGAAATTAGTAAAGGTTTTTGATTTTGTATGTTATTATATATATATATATAAAATCTCTATCTCTATATCTCTATCTCTCTTTATCTCTCTAACTCTAAGGAAGACAAGCAGCACAGTGAGTTTTACAGGATAACCAAGTGGTTAATTTTGTTCTTAAAATGCCACTTAAAATAAGAAGTAAAAGTATAATGGAACAATGTTAAATAGACTGGTATAGTGCATGCAGGCAGACCTCACAGACACCTGCTTATTTACTCTTCTTAAACTGGTTTATAAGTTGTTTTTTAGCAGTATAAGAAAATTTGTCTTGAGGTCATGCCTCTAGTTTGAAATGTGAAAATATAAAATTTTTTTGCAAGACTATTATTACAGTAATTACAGTTGGAACTCTTAAGGGATTGAAAATGCATGCTAACATTTTAATTGCACTTAGATTTCCTCTATGAGTAAGTGTATTGTTTTCTATGTGATTGGGATAGATGCATGAATCATACAAATGAAAACCAAAGCCAAATATAAACCTTTTTTCTCTGACTATGAAATACAGTGATTTCCGCTTATAAGAATCATGTTTGTTATGACTGTTTTTGATTCTTATAAGCGGTTGATTCCTATAGCCAAAATTTAGGTTTTTGAACAGGCACACACACACCTATATATACATATATTAAATAATTTACCATAAAATACTCTTTAATTTACGTTATCTTTTATTAAAATTATTTTTTATAATTTTAAAAATACAACTTAATTTTTAGACCTATAAGTAGATACACATGATTATAGTAAGAGAAAAAAAAATCCAATATTTGTTACAACATACCTGCTTAACAGTTTTAACATGTCAACTACAGTAAGGGAGCAAAAAAAAGTTTTCTATGGTAGTTTGATGTAATGAAGTTTTCAGGAGACTGTTTATACCTCTTTCAATACTAATAGTCTCAGACGAAGATTCACCGTCTAGCTTATGTTTCACGGTTTGATAACATGCTGAATCTACTAATGTCGTTTTTGCCTAAGTGATAGTGGACACTTCACCAAAGATTTATGTGTTTCAGGATTCAGAAAGCCGCAACCAGGATGTGGGAGGTGGGAAAAAAGAGTCCCTATTTTTGTTTGTCAGTGGAGAGAAGTGAAATCGGACCCGGACGCGTAAAGATTGCAAAAGTTTGTTTTAATCCAAGTTACCAGAAAGGAGATATAGTATTCAATTTTTCCCCTTTTACTTCTCTATTGGTGATGTAGTATTTACTTTAGGAAGGTTAGAGGGACAGGCAAGCTTTTCCATCACAGTGCTTACCAAGCATTTACAGTGATAATGATTTATTATTATTATTATTATTATTATTATTATTATTATTATTATTATTATTATTATTATTAAAGTTCAGCTTTCCATCTGATTAAAAAGAATAAACATATTTTATTTTTTAGTACTATTTAAATTATGTTTCAGTAATCTTAAGTACAGGTCTGGAGATAAATACAGGTAGCCCTCCTACAGCACGATATCTTACAACACAGTTTTGCTCTAACACAATAGGATAAATTGCGGGAACCCTCGTATAACACTGCAACCTGTAATATGGTTTCGCTCTAACACAATAAAAAAATTGCAAAAACCTTTCTACAACACTGTACTTATACAGCACTACATAACATGATTTTTGTTTAACACATTTAAAAACTAAATTGACCTTAAAATAATGATGGGTAGGAATAATGAACTGTAGTGGCTTTGCATTAAAATGTATAAACAAAATATAATTTATTCATTCACAACTCTATTCCAATGTTATAGTGGAAAGCGTCATGTGTAAACTTATTACATAAGAAGAGCACTACAGTGAATTTTAGACGTAACCAGTTCGAAATCAATTAATGTAATGGAAGCTTGAAAACAATTTTCAATTAAGCACGTCATCGACATCATATTGTTGTCTCTGAAAGAACTAAAATCATCAACGTTAAATGCATATTGGAAGAAGATATGGCCATCTTCAGTTGAAATAGAATCGTCAGCAAAAGAAATTGGTGGCATATTAGAACTTGCTAAATCAATCGGAGGCGAAGGTTTTGTGGATATGGCTATTGAGGATGTTCAAGATTTATCAGTGGAAGACAAAGTTGACGAAGCGGATTTCATGGAAATAGTATCCGAAGCTGTAAATCAAATTGATTCTGAGGACAATAGCATTGATGAATATTGTGAAGTTAATAATTTAGCACTAAAAAAATTACAAGAAGGCCTGAGCTTAGCTGAAAATCTTGAATCATTTTTCTTGAATGCAGACCCTTCCGCTGAAAGAAGCCAAAAATTCAAAAGGGAGCTGCAAAATTGTCTATGTCCATACCGGGAAATCTACAATGACCTTGTAAGAACCAGCAAACAAATCAAAATTACAGATTTTTTAAAGAGGATAGAAGGTGCAAAAAATCTAAATGAAGAAAAAGGTTCTGAAAGTGAAGGTGATATCGTTCAACCAAAAAAATTTTCTCGTTTGATTGTACTGAGCAGTGATGAGGAAGAAATTTATTAAATTAAGGACGCATTAAATAAAAATATTGTTTGTTTTGCATTATACATACATTTATATTTTAATAAAAATTAATGGAATTTATTTTTAAAAAAATTTGTTTTTAATAAGTTTTCGGAACGTAACCCCCCTTTTTGTACTGGCTCTGGATCTCATATAACATGGTTTCACACAACACAGCATTTTCTTGGAACCTATCTACCATGTTATAGGAGGGTTACCTGTATGTTCAATTTATTCAAGAATAGCTATCATTATATTAAAATCCAAGTTAAATATTTCCTTTTGTATGTAATTCTCATGCTATTGTAATTGAATAAGACTTTTCTCTTATTCAATTACAATAGTATGACTAGAATTTAAGTAATTGAAATATGACTGTAGAATTTTAAGTAAGTTATAGAATATGATCTTTTAGATCATATTTATATCTTTTGAAACTGAAATTACTCAGCCATCTATGAAACCATGGTCAAAATCCTTTGTTTCTTTTCATTTTGAAGACTGAGTATGATTCTTAGTGGACATTTTCTCTTTCCTTATTTTGATTTATTTGCAATTTGTATGTTATCATACTATATTGAAAATTGTATTCTCAAATATCAGTTTGTTAGGATTCTGTTGTATTAGTTACAAGTAAAATAACGATGATTAAATTTTCAGTAGTTCTTTTGAGATTTGGAAAATGTTTGTAATCAAAAAATTGATATTATTATTATGCATTTTTTATGAACTAAATGTTAGGAACTTATAACACTATAAATATGTATTGTGTATACCTTAAATAATTTTCACTTTATTTATCATACAGTATTTTTACATTCTTAAATATCAATATTGAAAAAATCTGAAACTAAATTTGGAATTGAATATTTTGTATTACTTAATTACTTTCTCACAATTTCACTCATATTCTGAACTTATTTTATTTTTAAAATATAAAGTGTTGATTATTTTGGTTAAGAGTGGTATGAAGGGAAAATATTTTTATGTATTTCAGGTGCAGAGTTTGGAATTTATTGTGTCAATCATCTTCTATTGCCAATGCTTCAAATCTGGTTGAGAAGAACCACAAAAATATACAGAGGATGGGAGAATTTTGCCACAAATTTTAAACAGTGTTGTGGTTTAGCAACTGATCTAATTGTTGATTATGTACAAAACATTGCTGGTAATTATTTATGAATTTTATATGTATGGAAATACAAATACTGCTTTTTTGTTCTTTTCACCATTATGTTATTTAAACAGTATTATTTACCAGTTTCTGTATTTAACAGTACATGGGTATATATTCTCTTTTTTTCAATGTAGCTGGCAGTTCATGCAGTTAAGGTTTATTTGTTGTCTTGTTTTTATATTATTATTGTTATGATTCTAACTTTTGATTGTCAATTCTTCTTATGACATAGTAAAAGTACTTAGTTTTAGAAAATTATAAAATCTTGTTAATTTGAATAATATATTAAATTTATATAATTTCAGAAAGCAAAAGAAATATCATTAAAAAGAAATATTGCCTTAGGGAGAAATAAAAAGTTTATTACATTAATGAATATTTTCAGATAATTGTTTATTAGATTTCTTTTAGCATGAGAATTAAAAATTGTTGTAGAATTGTGTGTATATTTCATCTATATGTTATTTAGAAGAAGCATTATTTTTCAGTCACTATATTTAGTAATTCAGTCGAATCCGGTTAATTGGACCAGCTGCTTATTCGGACTGAATCCTAAAGAACTGAATCAAATCTTATTGCATAAGCATGTTCGTGTAATCAGACCAGCTGGTTATTAGGACCAAAATGATTGTGTTCCAATGTGATCTGATTAACCGGAATCGACTGTAAATGGGTATATATCTTTTCGAATTTTTTTGAGCAAATGTTTGGGGAGATTAAGTCTCTTTTACATGATATATTTTTGCTCTTAATTTTGGTATTCAGCACTTTTATTATTGTGAGATTAAATGAAAAATCATTCACTCTTGAAATTCACTGCATCTGTGTATATGTAATGCTGTTCGTCTGTCATATAGTTCTGATTTTAAACAAATAGTCAGTTTTATTCTGAGAGAAATGATTAGGACTGTACATTATCATGAGTTATTAACAATATTTTAACTGTGCCTTATGCCTAACTCTTGTTTCTATGCTTAAATGTTAACTGACCATTATAACAGCAAGTGTGTTCAGTGTTACATGTACTTTTTCCTAACATGTCATGGAAACATGGTGAAGTTCACCTATATAAAATCTTCAAAAGAAAAAGCAACTGCCCTTATAAGCAGAATGCATTTTGATTTCCTTCACTGATCCTGTATAATTCTTGTAGTAGAGATTAGAGAGAGAAGTAACTTGAATAATGTTTTCTTTGATTATATATTTATTAACTTTAAACAGCCATATGTTTTGATTTTATTAGTATTTTATATGCCTTAATGAAATGTATGAGGTTTCATGTGAATTTCAGATGATCCAACCAAGTTATCCCGGGAATCAGGTATCCATTTGATGATACAACAACTGTTCCTTGTTTTAACTGAATGTGTTGCTCAGCCTATGGAAATAATATCTAGACTTGGTTGTGCTTGTATAAGGTATTTATTATTTTTACTCATTCGTTTATTGTACTATGATTATTTTACAGTAGTAAAATTTATTTACATCATTTTTAATTAACCCTTAGACCTCGTTGAGTTTTTGCCTTCCAGTTCTTCCCCCCAGCTTTTTTAGCACGTTTCAGAGGATGCACGTTTTGAAGGGATGTTCAAAAACATGAGTTCAGTACAGTTAAGTTATTTAAATCAAAATAAATAGTACAAAATAAGTGAAACATAAAATTTTTAAGAATACATATATATATTTATATAATACAGATTTTTTTGGTTCATAAATTTCTTATAGTAGGATATATTTTAAAGCAAGGTGATATCCATAAACCCACTTCAGTCTTTACACCATATAGTCAATTCGTTACTTGTCCACTATTGTCTTTTCATCACTTTTGTCATCAAATAAATCTGAATATCACTCTCGAAATCACTTGAAATGTCAGTTGGAATAGCCTTTAGCTTTTGAAAACCCAAAACTCCCATTTTATGCTGAATGTATTCTCAAAATAATCACCTAAAAATCTACTTCTTACCAGGAGAAATTGTATTCAAATGCCATTAAGTGCTGTCATCTATTGATGAATGAAAAAATCAATTTAGAATGTGTTGGTAACGGGCAACACATTGGAAAATCCAGATAGACGCATCCAGCGCATCTGTAACGCTGGGGTAAAGACTCCAATGAATGCGATGAGCATGTTCATAGCGGTCTAAGGGCTAATAAATATTTTTAAAATCTTACAAAACTTGATGAATGTTATATTTTTGTTGTAGACATACTGTGATGAGTGCAGGAAAATACTTTACTTCCGATATTTGGGATATTGTGTGCCTTAATTTAAGAAGAGCATGTCAAGCTAGTCTTTGTAGTGTTAAACAGTTAATGGTGTGTTTTCGTGTGGATTCAGATAACTTTTATGGTGATATTGGAGAAGTTAAAGTGGCTGCTCGTAGAGATTGTACTGTTCAAGAATCTGAACGATTAAGACAACTAGCTCACCAGGTAATTCTGCTGAATTTTTTCTTTAACTTAGGTCACTTTATTTTGTGGTATCTAGAAAATTTTACACTATGCAATAAGTTCTTCAATATATGTATACAGTCTAACCCCATTATAGCGAACCCAGTATATAACAAACTCATGGATAAAACAAATGAAAATTTTGGTTTTCCCGTTTTCCTATTTTACATAATTTAATTAGTATTGTCAGTTTAATGTAATCAATTTTAGTCAATTTAATTCATTAATGATCATTTTTAACAGATTTTATCATATTTTAATACATCATTATTGAATACACATTGCAACTAATGAGTTATACATTTTGTGAACTCTAGCATTTTTCTTAACGGTTCGGATAAAGTGAACAAACCTTTGGTCCCTTGAAGTTCATTATAACAGGGTTTGACTGTATATACAAGTAAATATTAAGCTTAACTCATGGCTGATTATCTTTTCCTCTTGTGTGATTTAAGCTGTTGTAATTAAGTTACTCTGACACATTTATTGAACATCTGTATATTAATATAAATTCATGCTCACAACTTTAAAGTTGAGGATGTTGGCTGACACTTGGGCAAGCTACATAAATTCAGAGGCAAAATTTTACCATGATAATTATGGACACAAAATTTCTTTAAAATGTTTCTTTAGAAACTGTATTTATCTGTATATTTTAAATCAGATGCTCATGTAAGGATATGAATCTTGTAGAATGTAGGTGCAAGGGTATGCTAGAACCAAGATTCTGTTGTAGCAATACAGATTTTTTAATATTTGTGAATATTTACTTATATATAATATTTTCAAAATATTCCTGTGAAAGGAGAAAGGATATATGTGTAATGTCCCAGTTTCCTAGTGAGTGAGATGAGGCACGAAAATTTATCTATCGGTGACAATTAATATCTGAACATTTACTCAACACAGAAGGTTAGAAAGGAAGGTTCAAGCAAAATGGTTTACATTGTAACAGGAGAGTGGAAATACAGAGAAATTTGTTGAAATGTCATATGACCTTTTATATAGAGCCAAAAGATTTGTAGAGCATGTAATTTTCATTATGAGACTGAAGAAATTCAAAATGTATTATTACCAAGAATTCAAGAATCAGGCTTCAAGCATCATACTTTTATTCGTTCAAGAGTAACACTAACTACAAATACACGCTTCGTACAAACTGTGAAGCGCTACCAGTACGCGAAAACAATATATATCTTTTCAGTTTGCAACAGAGACTGCCGAAAGTTTGGTCTCTTATTCTCCACAAAGATCCAGATAACATACATGAAGGAATGACACATTAGATTTGGGGCCAACAAGGTTAAACTTCAAAAGTCTTCTATCTAGTGCTAATGTATTAATTTCACAGTTACTTTAAGAGATTACAGGTAATGCTTTTAAATAAATATAGGATACTGTATGAATATAAGAGAGGATATTATAGACATCAAAATGTTTCCCCTTTTAAAATAGACTCAAACATATCCTCAGCGCAAAGTTATCTCAAATATTTTCTGATACTGTTCTTGCTACTTCTGCAAAATGGTATGATATTCCAGTTGTAAAAGGAACAAGATTATTCATTAAAATAAAACTGAATGATTGCCAATCAGTTATGGTGCTGGCCTGTGGTTCCAGAGTCTGCAGGTTCAAGTCTCATAGAAGGGAATGGTATATGTAGCTGTTCAGCTTCAGCTTTAAATTTTAAGTCCTGGGTCTGTTTACCCCCAAAATGATACTAGCATCACTCAAAAAATCAAACAATCCATAAAAATAAATATACACCCATACCTCGTTTTATGGCCTAGATACGTTCCAGAAAAGTTGGCCGTAAAGCGAAAAGCCATATAATGAATCAATTATTTTGATACAAACCCATACAAATTTAATGGATCTGTTCCAATTTTTTATAAATGTAGTTTTTAGTTCATAAAGCACTTTATTCTTTTATTTCCTATATAAATGCTTACATAAAGATAAAAGTACAAAACAATGTAATAATAAACAGAAATTCAAAAAATAAACATATAAACAAAAAAGCAAACGAAATCATATGCACATATGTATACATATAATAAAAAACATAAAATAAAATGTTTAAAAACTGTTTTAATGAAGTGACGAACATTAACATGAAGAATCACTAAGCTATAATATGCTGCCATCATCACTTTCCACTGTTGTGATGTATAACGAAACATTGTGGGCCATAAATCGAAAAGTGTCATAATTTAAAAAAGCCGTATAAAGAGCGGCCGTATAGCGAGGTATAGGCGTATTGGTCCATGTAACATGCTGCACCTTTAAAAATGAGATAACTATACAAAAAGATAAAGCAAAAACTGTGCTAAACACCACAGTTTCTCTCTCTTTCTTTTTTTTCTTTCTTTTCGTAATTGAGTTAATTCTTGGCTTAAACTTGAAAATGTATAAATTTGCTAGAATGGACAAAACTACAGTTAATAAAGCGTTGAAACAAAGAATCTCATTAACTAAAATAATTAAAAATATATTAAATTATTTTATTCATGTTTATAAAGATTTTAAAATAGTGCTTGTTTTTAATATAAGTTAATTATCTACTTTTAAGAATTTTTATCTCTACAAGGATAATTTTTCTCAATACTTCCTTATTATTCCAGGTATTTCTTTTGGACTGTCAGCAAGCCTGCAATACTATAATGAAATCTACTTATATAGAAGATGATGAACGCTCTTTTACATTTTTACTGTTTCCTCCTGATCAAAATCCTGAAGATTGTGATGCATCTATTGTTAGGTAAGGGTCATTCTTAAAATTTCTGTTCAAGTCCATTTTTATCTGTTTGTTATTCAATATAATCTCATTATTGGGGATTATAAAATATAGTAATATATTAGCCCTATATTAGATGACTTGATCATCAGATCACTATGTTCCAGGTTGATAATACCATCAAACAAGAGTTACCAACCTCTGAGTCCAGTTCCTAAACCTCATTAAAAATCTGAGATGTAATGGAGAAGAGTGTGAAGATTTTATAATTGTTAACAGACAAAGAAACAATCTTGTAAAAAATATTGCTAGTCAGTTATCAAAAATATGTTGAATCTTG
This sequence comes from Dolomedes plantarius, assembly GCA_907164885.2. Classification (NCBI taxonomy): domain Eukaryota; kingdom Metazoa; phylum Arthropoda; class Arachnida; order Araneae; family Dolomedidae; genus Dolomedes; species Dolomedes plantarius. The sequence continues at coordinate 192,581,247 of OU015493.1, forward strand.
TATTACAATAAGTTGTTTAGATCAAAGACTCAGAAAATTTGGCTCTTACAGTTAAATAGGGTCTAAAATTATTTAAATGTACATCACTAGTTCGTTGCCCGTCGCTGACAAATCCACCACCGTGTACACTAATGGCGACTGGTGTACGAAAAATCTGTTGTGGCTGCAATGTCCTCCAAGTTCTCAAATTTACCTCTGGAGGTATGGAGTCAAGTGTACCGGCCTCATCACTTGACTCTGTTCTAAATTACGGGACCGGCTTGTAGGGGATAATGCTGGCCACCTATACGGTGCCACTCTAAATGAATGGCCAGCAGTCTCGCAGTGTACATACAGGTGAATGTCTAGCCACAAGTATTTCTGCGTTAAAAAAAAAAAAAAAAAAAAAAAAGGGGTGAAGGTTTTTTTTTTTTTTTTTTTACTGGAGAAAATGTTAGGGTGTGTATCTGTTCTCCATTTATAACTGGGACTTCAATGTAAAGTTGCATAATAAGTTTATAAACTGAAATATAGGGTATTCAACTTAAAAAGAGTTTTTAAAAGGTATGAGAACAATTGAATAACATAACCTCCAAATAACAAGTAATGTTAATTAAATAATATATCAATTTCAAAAATTAAAGACTGAACAACCCCCCCCCCCAAAAAAAAAAATAAATAAATAAATAAATAAATAAAATTTTAAAAAGAACTTTTTCTGCATTCATAATTAGTCAGAAAGTTTGTAAAAAAAATTTGAGATTTGCAGATGGGGGAAACAAATACAGAACTTTGGAATTAAGCAGTAATGCTTATAAACACAAGTCTTTGCATGATTAAATAGTTTTTTATTGTAAGATATGTATGTTGCCATACTTAACACAAATATTTCTAAAATATTCATAACTAAAATATTTAAGACATGATAGGCGGAAATTTGTCTGCTTTAAATGTCAATTGAATTCATTCCTTTTATAAGTAAAGTAGGCAAGATATGAAGACTATGTAACTGGGATAGATAATAAATTTTCATATTTTCATTTAATTATAATGCTCTTAATATTATGTAACTGCTAATTACTTTAACCTGACTTGCTGTACAAACATTCAGAGTCAATTTTACCATAAGAATTTGGTTGTGTAGCAAGCTAATTATTAACCAAGAACAGGTACTTTAAAATGTTTTATTCTTAAACCTTGTTATTGTTACTGAACCCATTTAACATAAAGTATTTTACTATAGGATAATGCATTAACCCTGGGAATGGGGTGGCTGATGACTTGACAAAAAAAGGAAGCAAAATTTTCTGAATCTGATATTTCTCTCCCTCTTCACAATACCAAGGGATTGATTTATTATGCAATTTAAAAAAATGAAGACAGCTTAATATATAGGAATAAAGCTTCAGATATACCTTGGAACTGATTATTAAATCCAAAGATATAAATTCTCAGAAATCTAACTAGAGCCATTGGTGTAGCATGATTTCATTTGGCCATGGGGCATGATTATATAGAGAGACACATACAAAAAAACTGACATGACAGAAACTGCTATTTGTCCTTTATGTGATCTTGATGATATGACTAGAATCTATCTTAGATTCTGTCCATTTTTAGTGAACAAAGTAGGGACTCTCTGTTTAGACACATCTCTGCCCATCATTATTTGGTCGAAAGACTAGATGGGAATGGGGTTTTAAAAAAAAAACACTGACTGGGGGAGAGAGTATTAAAAAAATTACCTTCCAATATTTATAAATTCTTAGTAGTTTAATTTTAAATTTAAATTTATAACTATGGTACTTGCTTTCATTGTCTTTTTACATCTTTGAATATTAAAAGCTCCCTTAATTATTCTGCTTTCTTTTAATAGAGTACCATTTTGTAGTCTTGTTGTTGGACTACTTTCGCATCAAATCTTACTTCAGACAATTGGTTCTATGCTCCTACAAGGAACAAAATATATGTTGCCAACTTTAATGACTTTGTTGCCATCTGAAAACAGTTCATCTTTATTGTTGCAGCCATCATCTAAACCAGGTAATGAAAGAATTTTCTTTTTATCTTAAAAAAGATAAATATTTTGCAACAAACATTTTAAACTGAGTAGTTAATGATCATATATTCCTGACTTTTAAAATGAGGTACATTTCCAATATCCATAGAATCATTTCCAATGTGCCTCACAAGGTCCAACATAGCAATTCAGGTTGTATTCCTGCTGATGAGGGTAAACACAGCGAACATTATAATTTTACTAGCTGAGTGGCAACCCAATGTGTAGCTTTTTCGATTTAAAATGAAATGTTTTTATTTCTTAAAGATTAAAAACTGTTTAATGACTTTTAAAAATATATTAGAATTTTTAAAAATGAAATAATTATTTAAAATTCTCTTTATCAAATTTTGGTTTTTGGCTTTTGAAATAATTCTTTCAAATTTCTGTTCTCAAATTTTGCTTTTTAAACAAAAAAGAAGTTCATTGAATCAGAATAAATTCTAAAGATTTAGGGCCTGTTCACATAGGAGTCCGTTGCGTTGCGTTAAGGAAAAGATGACATTGAGACGAAAATAAACGAATCATATGCTTCGAAACGATTAGCAATGAAATTTTTAACGCCTATGATTGGTTTATTTTCGTCTCAACGTCATATTTTCCTTAACGCAACGCAACGGACTCCTATGTGAACAGGCCCTTTAACTTGTCATTTCCTAAAACAAAAATTATTTCTGGTGCTTTAAAATTATTTCTGGATTTCAATTATTAAATAAATGACTCGTTCTCAACTATTTTGGCATTTGGTTATTTTCCTTTTGGCAACATGGCGGAATGTAAACATTACATCTCATAGGGCAAAAATTGCTTTAAAAAAATAAAGACAGTTCTGATGAATTCAAAATTGGTGTCGGAAGAATCCTCATCACTTCCTCATTAATTAGAAACAAATTTCACGAATTTGCTGGAATTATTAGTGAGTAAAATAATAAGTTGAAAAATTACGAACTCGGCATTCAAGTTACATTAAGATACAATGACGATCATTGCGGGAAATTTCAAAAGTGAGTTTTGTAAGTACGCTTTTTTTAGAATAACATTTTTTCTATTAAATGTATTTGGTATATTTTTGAAGCTGAACATCTATAAAATACCGATAAATCATAAAATTGACATTAATAGGTGCAGAAAACCGAAATATTTGTCCATCAAAATTGTCGATTTCGTGAAATTCGGAAAACTGCTTTGGGGAAAAAGCTTCGTTTGCAGTGAAAAACATTTTTAACTTTTTGAAAATGTGCATATCCTTAAAGATGAAGAGTTGTAGAACACATGGAAATAAAAAATTTGTCGACTGGTGGGCGGAAAAGTTTAATTTTGCATGAAAATAGTGGAAATTTGCAAAACAGAAAGGAGCTGGCCCACCCGGAATGACATGTTTCTATTACCCACTTCTTTTGAGTTCGGCGGTTTTAATTGAATAATTTGTTAGGGAATTTGGCAGAAATGCCGAATCCCTACTAGTGTAATATGGCTAAAAGTGCCAATAGCTTTGCACATGTAGCTTGGGGTTACAGAGTCGTATTGGCTCGCAGTGGAAGGTGGGTGATAACCTGACGATTTTCTTAAAAGTAGCTATATTAGCCAGAAATAGTGTGTGGTGTGCAAACATACAAGAATAACCAGACAAGTTTAAAATTAAGCTAACGTTTATTCATTAGCGGATACGGAAATTAAAAACAAACAACATTCAAAAGAATAACAGTCTTGATTATAACATAAGGCAAAAGCTCCTTGACTTCAAAATTTGCTTAAAGTAAAAGTTAAACGGAGGTGCAGAAACAAAGTCAAAAACTTAGGTACAACCTGATTGATGCTGATGTATCTTATCACTGCGCGGGTAACATATGAAGATAGCGGGCTCCGATACTAGTTGCCCGGAAAACGGCCCCTCAAGGTTTTAGTAGAAAACTGCTGGAGCTCAGCTGGGGATCCGCCGGTGCCAGGATATCTTCCCATATCACGCGTCTTGCTATATGAGAGAACTCGGTGACTTCTGGAGATGCCTGGACGAGGTCTAACGGCAGGGCGTAGCTCATACAGCTCACTACCTAACTTCCCACGATCCAACCAACAACACCAAAAACCAACACCCCACTGCCTAGCTGCTGCGGCTTTTATACACGACTGGTGTGTGCCGCCGCCTGGTGGCACGCTTGGCTGTGGAAATATGCAAATATTTTCAAGAGGTTGAAGTTTCGGTTACAGTGTTAACCATTACGGAGGTGTACGTCACTGGGTTGGTGATTGCGTCATCGCCATGGATGAATGACGTAATCGACGGTAATGGTGACGTCAAACATACAGCTCACTTAGTAAAAATCGCTTGGGGGAAAAACGGCTTTTTCTAACATAATTTAAAAAGTTTAAAGTTTTGAAAGTTGAGGATGGTATCAGTGCACGCGTCTCGTCCGACCGCGTCCATCGGTACCAGTCGCGATATCCTGCTATGCTCGGTTCGCGAGATTAGCCCGTCCCCGTGTCTCTCCTGACTAACAAACAAACTAACATTTGTTTACCTTCAGCTGTTATTATATAGATAACTTATTAGATTTAGAACCTTTAACCCAACAGTAAAAGTCTTATGGTATAAAATTATATTGCGTTATATTGCAGAGCAAGTTTCATATTTTTTTTTTAACTATTGTGACACTAAGTGTAATAATTTGTATTATATTTTCATAATTGAAATTTGTTTAGGAGAATTAATTCAAACTGGCTGATATTATAACCAATTATGGCTTCTTAAGTCTGCTATTAAACTACAAGTTGCTAAATAGTTTTAAACTAATTATTTTATAGTTCTTCATAAGGCCATCAAGCACTAGGTGAATTTGTCTTTGTGGGTAACTAATCACATTTAAAGCTTCTTGGTCTGATGAACCATAATTATTAGTTAAATAACTAGTTGCCAATATGCATTTTTACTATAGATTTTAAGAAGCTGGTTAGTATGATATCTAGTGAAATTGTAATATGGTTGTTTATATTTTTGGGGAAATTTTAAATGTTAAAATTGAGATAGTGCTAAAAAATTTTGTAACTAGCATATGAAAAAATGTTTCAAACTTCAGAGCTTATATGATTAACCATATGTAAATATTTCATTTTTTCCCTTTGTGTTTGGTATCTTAATCTGTTCAAGATTAGAGTATTCAGAAGCAGTCTTTTTTTTTCTTCTTTGTTCGAGCATGCTTGAAGCTGAGAAAACAGTGAGAATAAGTTTATTATCTTCTGTTCGCCACCTGAGCAAATTATGCTTCTTTTTTAACTATTGTACTTATCTTTACATACAAAAATTTTATTTCTCTAGTTAAAACCTCATGGTCCTTAGTGATCTAATAGTTAAAGTGTTAAAATACTCTTTTGGAGTCCTAAAAGTTGTTAAGTCCTGGGTCAGATGAATAAATATATTTATGTATATACAGTGGAATCTCTATCGATCATTTTCAGAATCATCGTTTTCCCGTATGTGTAGTTTATTTCATTCAGTCCCGACGATCATATTGCTTTGTTATATTCCCGGATCTATCGTTTTCCCGCATTTATCGTTTAGTTCAGTCGGTGCCTTGAAACACGATAGATCGAGATTCCACTGTGTGTATATATATATATATATATATATATAATATAAACTTATTTTATTGGTTTACTGAAATTTGTGATTTAATATGTATGTTATTAGAATTCCACTTGTGCTATTTTTTTCCATGTTTTTATTAACTCGCTTTCTTGTTTGTTTGTGTGTATGTCCCGTACAAATCTTGCAATCCATTTTTAACTAACTTCCCGACTAGCTAGACATTTTAAACTTTTAGAATAGCTCAGAACACGATGACAATGCATTCTTTTGATACTTTTAGCCATCGTTAATCAGAATTGAATTCATTTTTAGTTAATTTTGTTTTGTAGATTGGTGCAGCCATCTATCAGCCAGGATGAGAACGAAAAGTTAAATCCAAGTTAACTTCCAATTAACTTCATTTTCTTTCAAGTTGATGGGATAATTCATCAAAAAAAATTTTTTTAAAGTATTTATTAATACATAGAATTGTCAAGTTTATATGATTCAACAGAAAATTTAAAAACATGGTATATAAAAAGTTCTTTTCATCTTGTAATTTATTGTGGTTTGTTATACATTATCCCTTTTTTTTCCTCTGTAGGTTTTTTATCTGCATTGTCTACTAAGCAGCTTAAAATACTTTTAAACTCCCTTGAAGATTCTTATGAAACTGCTTGTAGCTTTGACTTGCGGCCTGGGTTGAAGTTTCTTGTTCAAAAAGTTGCACAAACTAATGTCGCTGCCAACTTATATAAACAAGCCGGTGTCAGCTGGACGATACAAATGGTTGTTCTTTTTGAGTTATGTATGTCACATTCACCTCTTGCCTTAGAAAGTGTAAAAAGTGCTGTATATTCAAAGACTCTTAGTAATTCATGCAATTCTGTACAAGGTAAGTTCAGTTTCTGGTTTTTTATATTGTGACTGAATATTATTGAGGTAATGATTATATAATGTCATTGAGAAAATAGAGATGTCAGAATTCTCAAAATAATTTTTGGTTGCCTGCATATCCATATACACACAATTATATTTCTAAAAAAGGCATTTTCAGAAACTTTATTCAGGGACATGATTTAAAGTGATAAGGTAGTTTAAAAGTGGAATAAAATTCAGGAAAATTTCAAATTTGTTCAAATAGTGAGAAAAATTTGTCAAAGTTATTTTAAAATCATATGTAATGCAAGGATCATGGTCTTCTAGTTATTGTTATTTACAAAAACTTAAAATTTTTTAGGAGTGTGAATCAGTAGTTTGTGGGTTTTTTTTTTTTGTTTTTTTTTTCCCCAATCAAAATCTGCTATTGAAAAATTTTCTTCTGAGAAAGAAAAAAGTTTTTCTCATCAGATAGAGAAAGTTATTTCGAAGCTTTAGTTGGTAAAAAATTTTGTTAGTTACTGACATCTATGTAGTGTAAATTTTAATCACAGGCACCACAGTTATTCGCTTTAATTTCTACAGAAATGAGGGTACTTTGCCATTATACTGACCTGTCGCCAATGTTATACAAAAAGTTGCCAATTAAATAAAATTAATACAAGAAAATACTCGCTTTTCACAGCACTTTTTTACTTTTGCAAATTACATTTTAAGTAAAACTGAAAAAAAACAAAGGAATAGAAAAAAAAGATAATGCTGACTTTTCACATCACATATTTTTTGCAAACTAAATTTCTACTTTCTGTGGCATATATACCATTATTCCTTTCATGCAGGAATTTTGTTTACATAAAGTGTATATAAGAAATGAACAAATAAAACTCTATTTAAGTGGATATAAGAAATGGACAGAGCTACATCAGGAAATAAATCTTTAATAATCTTTAAATTTAATTTTCATTTACATTTCTGTCCACTTCTTACATACACTAAAAAAGCATTACTTTGTTGGTAACACCACGGTGTAGTGATTGGGAATGCAATTTATAAGTACATGTTCCAAGGATCGAACCTCAGTCCCTGCAAGCATTTGAGAATTTTTTTTTCCTCTCTAAAAGTCACAGTTTGTCAAGAGCTTGGTGACAGGTCAGTATAATTGGGAAAGTAAGGAAAGTAGTGACAGATGTTAGATCAGGGGTTCCCAACCTTTTTCCTACATCAACCCCTTTTAAAAGAATGATTTTCTTCATCAACCCCCTCAAATTTTTCTGTCTAATATACAGCATGCAACATAATTATAATACTAATAATTGTACATAAAACACTTAAAGATAATAAATTGACTAAGAATATGAACAAAACAATAGAAAAAGGGTTCATTAGGTTTGTGTTTTATTATTGTACTATTTTCATTTTTAATTTCACAAGTGTAAACAAGTTTTCAGAAACACAGATTGTAATTGTAGAAACATCGCCAAGAGAAAAAAAAGAAACTGCTTCTGATTGGTTACATTGGGAGGACCGGTGTGCTTTTTAAGGTCCAGTGGATTTCCCCAGTTCTGCCTAGTGTTGGAGCACAAATAAAAGCCGACGGAGGCATTCGAGGCATATACAAAAGTGTCATGACATTAAACTTTAGATGCGTGGATCACTCCGCCTTATGCAAATCAGTATTTATACACATTAAAACAGATATTATCTAATAATTACATTCCTAAAAAATTAAATTTTAAAACAGAAATTTATCATACACCCCCAATAGACCCCTGAAATACTATAGATCCTTTTTAAACTTCCATCCATGCCCAAGGGGGTCCACTGCACCCCGTTGGGAAGCCCTGTATTAGATGATTTTTTTAAACTAAATTATTGAATGATATACCTCTTTAATATCATTTTCATTTCTATCTCTTTACTGACATTCATTTTCCTATTATGTATTATTTATTTAAATATTTATTGGGACGTATATATGAATTCTGAGTCTTCAATTGAAATTTTAATCTAAATACAGCTGTTGCATGCAACATGTTTATAATACTCACATACTTGTTTCATAAGATTTATTAAAATACTTTAAATCTAGAATGGTGAAACTAGCAGCTTTCTTGTTTGTTTCAGTCAATTTCATGACCTTAAATTTGGCTATTTTACTTTTCCATTTCCATTTATAATTTTTTAACATAGGATTTTGTTCCTCCATAATGGTCCTCCAGAAAGCAAAATTTCAGACGCTAAAACCATCCATCATCATGAGTTATAATTTTGGCAGCGTGCCAAACCCTGTCTGTATCGCTTGGGCAAGCAGTAAACAGTTAAACAGAAAAGTACCAAAATGCGTCAAAATTTTGACATACATATATATATGTACATATATATAGATACATATATACATAACACGTACATACATATATACATACAAAAGAGATGAGCAGTGATAAGTAATCCTACGCTAACCGCTTACCCGTGACATATATTTCAGAAAAATGCACCAAAAACGGAAATTTCTTTCCGACTAACAGTGCGAAACACTCGTTCCCAATTCGTGGTTTTATAACTGACCACACCCCCATTCCTCACCAATGAAATAAACGAAGGACAAATACCGCCATCTATTGTGAAAATAGTAAAATAATCCATTCGAAAGGTAAACGGGCATCACGGAAAAGAATCGTTTAATTTTTCTCCTGCCTGAACTGAGCTCGGGCATCACAAATATTGCCCATTGCAGTTGCCCGAACTGGGTTCGGGCATCACTGGTAAGGGGTTAATAACCCGTATTAGTTCATTAGAAGAGACTACCTGAAATTTTTTTAGTTGTTATGATAGTTTGTTAAAATTTTATTGTATGTTGAATATTTTAATTTTTTTTATTATATATATTTGTTATCCACTGTGTTCTACATTAATTCAAATTAGCTGAAAAGTCTTCCACTGATCCCCTCAAAAAAAAAATTCATTAAACAATACAACCATCACTATTGAATGTTAAGAATTTTAGCATTCGGTAAATGGTAGAAATTTCCATTGAAGGATATATTTTCATAGTTTTCAGTAGACTTTGCTACTAATTTCATTTGCACTTAACACTGAGAATAACTAAATGTGTTTATAAAAAGTTAATCTAGAAAGCTCCTGAATTATATTTTTAGATTGTTATTGACTAAGTTATGTGAGAAATGTATGTGTGCAAACTTGCCAGTTTTCCTCTAATGAAATTTTTTTACCCCATTTGGTTTACATTTTAGGTAAACATGATGAAACTTCAAATTCAGTTGAAAATTCAGAAGATGCAACTGAAAAAAATGGTCAATCCCCATTAAATTCAAATACAATTGAGTTCAATGCATTTATTTTATTAAAAGAAAAGTTCAAGGATATATCTGAAATGTATACAGAGCATACGATTGATAAAGATGGATTAGCCTCTATTGTGGATAAAATGAGTGATCAGCCAATTTTTTTTCTTGCTACACCAGCTGATGAAATGATTGATTTCATGCTGCCTGTTAACCACAGTGACATGCAAAACTCAAGAAATGAAATATCAGATTTATGTTATGATAGTTCTGATTCAGAAGATCTTACAAATTTACGGGAGGAAGAAACTAAAGATAAAATCTATACTTTAGCTACAGAACATACTATAAACACTCTAATTTCTGAATACAAGAAAAGAAAAAATCAGCATTCTATGCCTTCTAAACTTAAAGAAAAACTAACCAGAAAGACTAGTTCTAGCAGTAAAAGGAAAGATTCTTCTGGTAGTTCTATACCAGAGGACATAGCTGTTCAAAGGAGGAATTCGATAATGAAGGTATATATGTTTAATTTTACTAAAATTAAAGAGGTAATTTATATAGGAAATTGATTATACAGGGTGGTCCAAAATTATTGAGTGCATTTCATGTTTGAAAAAGAAAGAACAAAATGAGGTATGTACATATTTATTGCATTCTTAGAAAGACAATTTAAAACAGTTTTACTCACTAAAATTTTAAACATTAAATAACTTCCACATAAGCCGGTAGATGGTGCGACAGCATTTCACAAGAAAAGTTTACTAATTGCGTCAGTCTGCAAATGGCTACCGTACAGAAAAAAGCAATGTGTGTTTTGTGGTTCCATGAAAGCAAATCTGTTATAACCAGTGGCACACCCAGGGGCTCCCCCCCCCCCCAAAGAAATAGAAATTGCATTATGAATATTGATTTTGCATTATAAATATTTTTATCCGTTCATCTCGTGCCCCCCCCCCCCCCCAAGAAAAAATCATGGGTGTGCCACTGGTTAGAACTCATTTTGTTCCTTTTTTTTCAAACAGGAAATGTGCTCAATAATTTTGGACCACCCTGTATATGTGGTTGATTTTAATCTGTAAGAATGTAAATATACTAAAGATTTTGTAGAATTTTTTCGTAGTCATAGTAACTGGAAACCCAACAATACAATATTTGAGATAATTTTGTAGAGGTAGTAAAGGCTTTTTTTTTTCTTAAAAACAAAGTAAGGAGTTAGGAAAATGAAAGAAAAAACATAGCAAATAGTTTTATTGTCGTAAAATCATAGTGAGGGACAGGGGAGAGAAATAAATAATGGCAATATCCATATTAAGACAACCTGTCTATGTGAGATAAATACCTGTTAGGAAAATCTATATGTTGGAAACTGCATATTATTTACCTTATATGTGTTGAGGAAAATTTTCATACAATCACAATGTCACAATTATAGTTGTGTGTATGTGTTTGTAGACACTCATTGACCTTCATCCTGGAGAGATATAGATTTCAGAAATCAATACTAATGATCATTTAATTATTTTCCTGGCAAGACTTATGAATTTCTTATTATTTGGTTGTGTGTATAAATCTTGTATTTTAATACCAACACAATATCATCATCGTTGCAGTATGAATATCTTGCCATCTAGCTACCAAAATCAATGCCTTTGAGCCTTGTATTTGGCATGAGTGTTTGTAGCTACTCAGAACTGGCTTTAAACTGTTGGTTTTAGTTTATTTAGCTCTTATGTAGCAAAAGATGATGATAGCACTCTGAATGAAACTATACAATATACATAAAATATGTGATAAATTACCTACACTGTATTTAGGTAGTAAAATTAGTAAGTTCACAATTGTGTACTTTATATTACGTTAAAATACAATGCTATATCTTTATTTTGCATAGAATTTAATAATTTTAGTATTTCAGTTGGCTACAAAAATCCCCAAAATATTTTATAAAAATGTTCCTTTTAAGTTTCTGTTTAATTACTGATCGTAAACTTGTGAATAATCATATTCACAAAGTTAAACTTGAAATGTCAAGGTTCAACTGTATTAAAATTATTGCAACTTTATTTTTATCTTAGCACCTTAGATTAAGTGCTCCTGTAAATGTATTTTAATTGAACTTTCCAAATATTTTAAATCATAAATTTATGTCTACAGTATGTGTTGTAAATTTTAATACAATGTTCTTATTGATTTTTCACTTGCTGTGTGCGATGATACTGTCCTGTGATGTAACTGTAAATTTCTGTTATAAGATCCCCAATATTTATGTGGAACAGCTTCTGGTATGTTAATGGCAGCTGTGTTTTTTTTTTTTTAATTTAAATCTATCTACCCTTAGAGCCTATATCCTTCAGTGGTGCATTTTTTCTTAAAATAAACGTCTCTTTTATTTTTTCTGAAGTTGGTTCAACATGAGTCCATAGACAACCCACAGAACATGGTGGAGTGCCACAGAGTGGTATGTTAGTTTTGTTAACCTATTACACTTCTAAGCATATTGCATTACTTCTTATTAGGCATGTATGCAAATTCTTTTCCCTTCTTTGGTAACATTCTTCTGCTGGAAATGAGACGAAAGAAATTGTTTTTCCAAAGATATACATTTTTTGTTCTGATATGGATTTCAAACACAATTGTATATTACTGCTTATCCATTATTTAATCCTATTATATAACTCTTTTAGACTTTAATTAGGGTATTAAATGGTAGTAAGTAATAAAATAGTTGACTCACAATCACTTGTTGTTACTGAAAATCTGTGAGGCAGAAAAAATCTGATATATGATATGTTTGATGTATATCTGATGTATCCCCAGGATCAAAATTTAAACAGGAATTTTGAAAAAGGGAGGTTACATTATATTAGTTTTTTATTCATAATTTTTAATTTTCCATATTTCAGGACAAGTTTTATACTCATTACAAAGTTTGAAATCTTTTTAACAAAAAATTTTTACTTATAATTAAATGCATGGAATAACTCTTGAACACGAGTGCTTGATATAGATGTACATATATGCAAGATGCATATAATTAAAGTCTTAAAATTTTGGCATCCATAAGTTCAAAATGAGATTGACAAATGTCAAATCCAGAAATAAAAGTTGGTCTCCTGTTTGTCAAGGAGAAAGAGGGTGAAAAAGAATGGTTGAATAAGATGAGCTCCCATTTTTTTTTTTAGTAGATCAGTATTTTTTTTTTTTTAAGCAGAGGCATTTGTCATCAAACATTTGCCTATACTACACTGCAGTTTACTGTCCATTTTATTATGGGGGCACCATATAGGCAGACAGCAGAACCCCCTAAAGCAGTGGTTCTCAACCTGTAGAATTCTGCGGACTTCAAAGCCAGGAATTGAACCATGTGCGGACACCCACCCCCTGACCTAAAGGGGGGGGGGATTGTGGGGATATACAGTATCCCTCAGGCAAAAGGTATACAGGATTAAAATACTCACTTTTTGCTACAACCTAATTTCCAGTCTTTAGAATTAAATAGCCTGTATCTCAGCCTGAACATATTGATTCATGGGTGATTAAGTAAAACAGTTTTTTAGAACACATTATTTATTATTGCTATTGTACAGTGTACAGTATGACTTAACTACAAATTCTTTAATTTTAATACATAAAAATTAATTCAACACCTGATAGTCATCAGATATATTTGGCCCATCTAGTTCAATGAACATACATAGCTTTCAAAATCCCCATTGATTTGGCAACTTTTTTTATATGTGATGCCGGACCACTTCCGAAGCTCTCACGGAAAACTGGTTGGGAACCACTGCCCTAAAAGGATGACACAAACGGAGGCATTTTTCGTTGTGCAACATCAGGATTAGGTCTGAGTGAGAACTGTCAGTAACACAAAATTCTTGTTAGTCTGAGTAAGAGCATAAATAATGGATAATTTTATTTTCCATTTTGATCGTGTTATAGCTTTACTTACCCTTCAAGCAGAAAAGTGCAACTACATTTTAAAACTCATTTAAAAAAATTTAAATATTGATGAAAGGTAGATGTAAGGACAAAGGATATGTGGGAAATGCCACCATTATTTATTAATTTTTCTTCAATTAATCCTAAAAGTATAGCATCTTTTCTAATAACCTAAAATTGTATTAATGCTGCCCTGTTACTCAAGTTGTAGACTGGAAAATCATTCAGTGTACAAAACAACATTAAAAGAAGAAACAGAAATTAGCTGAATTATACTGTTTGTATTTAAATACATCCTGTTGACTCAATAATAAATATTGATTGTTTTGACTTTGAAAAGGTTATTATTTATTATTTAATGTAAATGTTTAATTGATTTTTTATCATTTAAAATATTTTTTAACATAAAGAGCTTCTGTGTCAGCTCATAAGGACTAGAAATTTTTCTTTCAAAGGAGGCACACCTTTACATAAACCTTATGATGGTTGTTGGCAAAAGTTTTATTAGGTATTAAAAACTTACTCGTAATTATGCCAGTATCATCACATACATCATTTTTTAATAATTAGAATTGTTCTGAAAATTAATTGAATTGTCAGTTGTCATCAGGTTATTTTCTTTTATTTAATCTAGGATGGCGAAGCTCATCTACAAGTTTTTAAGCAGCTGATTCAGTCATTTCTAGATCTTCACCAGTCTCTTGATGAGGAGCATTTCAAAGCTTTCTTACCAGTCTTTTTTCCTGGTGTTCAGTTTCTTGTTGCTTATACATCAGACAGTGAGCTTCGGTTATCTATTTCTGAGTGGCTACAAAGACTGGCTATGTGTTGCAACATATTTCCATGTTCAAGGACAGATTGAATCAAATTGCATTAATCTTAAAGCATATTTGGTTTATCAAGTATATAAGTATTTATATAAAATTGTATTGTTATGTAACAAATATATCTGTTAATCTAGAAAAGAAATTTATTATACTGGTATTTATAAGGTACTAAAATTTTTTCTTTAATTGTATGTGTAGGTTATCACTAACATTAAAACTCATAGTATTTTCCATGTTAAATTTTCTGTTTTATTTATGTATGTGTTGGATATTTTGTCTGCTTCACACTTTGTATGAATGTACTTAACTTTCAAGATCTTTTAAAATACTTTAATTTGAATTAATTTTATGTTTAACTTTAATTCTCTTGGTGTAAAATTAAAAAAAATTTTTTATTTTAATGTGTATAACTTTGAGGTATCTTTTCTATTATCTCTACTGTTCGAGTACAAAATTGCCTGTTTTTTAAATTTACACAGTACATACAATATGCATACATACTTTCATACATACACACACCTATATATAAATAGGTGAAATTCATGTGAGTTTTTAAAAAAAAATTCAGTTCTTAAAAAGTAAAATTTAGCAATGTTGATCCTTTTATTGCTTATGTTGTCAAATATTATCCTATTGATTCATCTTTTATTTTTAGCAATTTTATTTTATTTTATTTTATTTAAACTTGTTATATATATATATATTTATATGAATCTCCTAAATTTGGGGAAAAGTACTTATAAAATACTATTTCAAATGCTATTAACCACTTATTGTATTCTGATTTTACCAATTTGTTGTCATAGTTGTTTATAACAAAGTAGGAGGATTAAAATATTTTTTCATAGGTTTCAGTTCATTCATGTATCGAAAATTTAAATAAATCAATATTTTACATGATATAATGAAAGTAACATAGTTAATGACATTACTGTGATGAAATAATTAATTAAACTTATTTCAATAAGCAACATGTATAGATGAAACATTAACCAAAATAAATTTGTTTCTTAATGCTGGAGATTAAATTTACATAGCCAAAATTATTCTCTATTCTGTCTGTCTCATATGATTAAATTTGTCAATGCATCAAATCCTATTAACTATTTATCTTGCAGTATTAAAGAATAATAATTAATAAATTAAGTATGTTTCATTTAATGTTTTTCTTGTGGTTTTGACAGCAGTTAGGGGTGAAGAAGAAATGTGTACTTTACACTGTTTTAGTCATGTAAATACTACCAAACTATCTTTGGTAGTACAATTTTGATCTTAATATTCTGATACTTATGGTTAAGTTAGCTGCAGCCCAATGTTCAGCTTGTGATTTGATGATGGGTCTAGATTTGGTTAAATTTTTCAGGTGTTTCTGCTGATGCAGAAATATAAGTACTGAAACTGTTTTTCAGTATGTTTGACTACAGACTTCTACTAAGATTAGGCATTTTATCTAGACCCTTTCTATGTAATGTAGTTATTACTGCCATTAAACTAATCAGTTTAATTAAGTTTAGCATCTCTCCAAGTAATTTTGTCACTACTTTAAATTACACCACTGATTATTATTGAAGTCTTATGAGTCACGTCTTTTCCATACTATTTCTTGTTCAGTGCTATGTAAAAGTCTTCCTTCTTTTTCCTTTCTTATGCTATATCATTGATCTTTTGTCAGCAATACATGTGGGATTGTTTAAATGTATAAAATGAGTCATAATTAATATGACAATTGATACTATGAAGCAAACTCTACTCAAATATTCCTTCTGATGAAACGTCTTAAGTCTTTCTATATCAGTGGTTCCCAACCCATAGAAGTCTGCGGACCACTAAGCCAGAAACTGAGCCACGTGCAAACTCCCCCCCCCCCCCCCCAAACTTTAGGAGGAGATCTTCTGGGAGTGTTATGGGGGGTATAAAATATCCCTCAGGCAAAAGGTATACAGGGTAAACGTACTCACATTCTAACGTATCATATTCTAATAATAAAATAATTATGTTAAACTTTGAAGAAATTTTAATTCAACACCTGATAGTCATCGGATATATTCTGCCCATCTATTTCGATAAACATTGCTTTCAAAATCCCCATTTATTTGGCAACTTTTTTACATGTGGTGCCGGACCACTCCCGAGGTTCTCGCGGACCACAGATGGTCCACAGACCACCGGTTGGGAACCACCATTCTATATCATTTAATGATCTTATAAAGAGGACCATTGTATATAATTAAATACAAAAGAAATTGTTTTCTGGGTAATTAGCAAACTCTTGTTGAAAACATAATGTTGATACTAAAAATATGTATATGTTGTTTTTCTGCATAACTATAAGTATTTGCTTGTCAGCAGTTGGTTAATATTTTTTTCAATCTTTTCTAGTATGTTTATGCAATGCAGTATGGAATTACAGTAGTTTTTTCAGTTAACTCAAAGAACATAATGAGGTTATATTTATAGAGGCAACAGATTTTTTCTGAATCATGTCCTCCAATGCTTAGGTCAATATATCTGCAGATCTAGCTTGGAAAATCTCAAAGAAAATATGTATGTTACTAGTCATTTTTTACTAAAGTATGTCATTTGTTTGAGAAATTGGAAGATGATGTGTATGCTACTAGTCGTTTTTAACATAAAATTTTCATTTGCTTGAGAAATTTGTTGTGATATTGTATATATCATATCGCTCACTCCTTTGAACAACGTCATATCTCAAAAATCGGCGATTTTTAGTTATGCTAGTTTTCAGAATACCTTGAAAGAGTAGTATATTCCTGCAAGATCGTTATATTCCGCTGCTTAATATTTAGCCGCTAGAGAGCAGAATTTAAAAAAAAATTTCAATACATTTCAATGTACTTTTCAACTTTCAAATCACTCTCCTGAAAAATCTTGTTTTTTCAGATATGACTTTGTTGAAAGGAGTGAGAAATATGTTACATTCCCCCCCCCCCTAATTCTCTATATAAAAATGGTGTTAATAGTTAATATTTATATATTTGCTATATTTTTCTTGGAGGTTATAAAGCTTATTTAAAAGGTAAAAGTTTTAATGGTAACACATTTAAAAATCTGTATGCTTTTTTATTTATTTAAAAGATTAAACCTCTTTTTCTCTTTTTTTAAAGATTAAACATTTCAGTAAATGAGGGTAGACTCTAAGCGGATGTGGTTGTTTGGCATATCACTCTGTAGCATTGCTGGTGTTAAATATATAGATATCATGTATATTAATAAATGCATATGTCAAGTATGTTTACACAATTTTTGAATGAGGAATAAAAATGTAATATTTAGTTTGATTTTATTTTAAATTTGTGTGAAAAAGATATTTACTGAAGTTTAGTAAATATTAGTCCCTATTCTTTAGGATTATTTTGATATATTCTGATCTGTTATCTGTATAAAAAAATTTAAGTGTCTTCAACTACATGTGTCCATAGGACTTTCCAGTTTGGTAAATCTTAGATTTATGTTTTATTATAATGTAAATGAACATATTTGTTAACTGACAACTCTGTATCTATGATGACTTACACTCTAACATATATGTCAAAGTATGGTTACACATTTTACTGGTGCTACCTGTGCTTAGGTTTAGGAAATTTCTCATTTCCCAGTGGGGAATTTCAGACATTTCCTACCAAACTCATTATGGGTTCACTCTGACTATAGACTAAAGAGAAAAAAGGGACTATCATTAGTATAGTTTATTCAAACCTGCAATGTAACTTTCTTGAGTTATTATTATCATTATTATTATCTTGAGTTTAAAAGCAGTTTTGATATTTTATTACTTCATGCTAATATAATCACAAATTAAGTTATTTTAAGAAAAAATCCCCAAATTCATTTATTAAATTTTAATTTTGCATTTTAACTCTGTGAAACATCGAAGAATATAATTTTCCTCTTTGTCAATGGTTTATCTTGATGCCAATATGTATGCTTGTAAACATTACACCTTTTATTGATTAATTTGATAACAGGATTTGCAGACTATCTTTGTCTAAATTTTTGTGTAGTATACAAGAGGAAAAATTAATCCAAGAATGCAAAATAGGCCATAAATATTGTGCTTAACATATTAATGTGTACAAGCACATTTTTTAAATATATGTACAAGTTATTGACTGTACTTATGGGTGGTTGTGGATAAATTTTTCCATCAATTTTCCCAACTGCCTCTTTTTTTATTTAAATGTTTATACATACATACATATAAGTAAATCAAAGTGCCAAAAAGTAAGTTTGTGACAGTCACACTGACAGTGAAAAGAAAAATTCTCTTTGTTTTCTTTCCCTTAATAATTCTAAAAATGTTTATTGTACCAGTTAGGCATCTTGATTGGACATTGCATTCTTGAAATGAACTGCAGATGGTAATTACTTTTGCATCAAAAGAATTGTTTCCAGTTATGTTTTTCAGTCATTCTCTGGCTTTTTGTGTTGAACAGAAGAAATGTTTGCAATTATTTTGAATCTTATAAAAACAGTTCATCAGTTTCAAGCATTACAGCAATTTAAGAATAATTTTTTAGCATTTGATTTACCTATTTATGATTTTATTGATTTAAAAAAATATGTAAGCATTTGTAAAGGATCTGCCCCATATGTTTGAGCTGTTAGTAAGTTGTTATATATTTGGTGATGTTTTCCTTTGAAAAAAAATTTAAGTCCTTCATGCTGCATTCTGTGTTTTACCCCTCATGCTAAAGCATTTAAACCATGTGTTCCTGTATTTTACATCACCTTTTTCTTTTAATCACCTACTTTGATTGGAGTTAAGTAATTTACACTATTGTTGCAACTTTACTCAAGTGAGAACTATAACTTGCATTCCAAATTTATATTGTCCGTATCCTATCATTATTGTATTCATAAAGATTAGTGCTCTTTTGTATCATGTCCTAACAACATTCTCTTATTTTCATGCAAATAACAATGTTTCTCATTAAGTACAAATTGTTTAACTAGTGCAGGGCCCCGATTTAGAAAATACTTGACTATAGGCACAACTCTGGATGGAGGCCCCCTAACACTGATGTGGGCATAAAATTTCCAAATTTGACACATAAAAAAAAAAATCACGAATCATTGTAAAAGTACCATTTTACCAAGAATTGGCTATTTGAAGCATAGAAGCCTAAAACACTATCAAATAACAAAAAGCAATAGAACATATTAACTTCATTAAAACACCAATACAATACAACCAGAAAAACTTATTAATCCCTTATATACACTATAACATACATATGATGAACTATATATATAGCTATACATATGATGAACCAATCAATTTTGAAAGGATATATAAAAAAATTGCTATTAAAAAAGTTAAAATAAAAAAAATATTTGAATTGGAGATTCTTTTTCTTAAAAAAAATTTTTCTGGGAGCCCCCAACATTCGGGGGCCCCTAAGCCCAGGCCTACCAAGCCTAATGGAAAATCAGGGCCTGAACTAGTGGCAAAAAAAATCTTTCTCTATTATGCAATAATTTAACATGGTTGGTACATTTTGACTGCTTTTGAGCGGCTTGTCTTGTCATGGTCTTGGTATCTTTATTCTTTACAAAATGATTACATTTTTATGAACACACCTCCATGTTTTATTGATCTCATGTTCATTTGATGCCTCTTAAATTTAAAATAAAGTAAAATAAAATTGATTAACCTGGCTAGTTTTACACATTTAAGAGATAATTTCTAGCATTATTTAATAAAAGAATATGGTTGAATCCAGTTAATCTGACCAGCTGCTTATTTGGGCCAAATCCTAAAGAACCAAGCAAATCCTATTGCGTAAGCCTAATAGGGCATGTTCGTGTAATCGGACCAGCCGGTTATTAGGACCAAAATGATCGCATCCTGATGTGGTCGATTAACCGGAATTGATTGTACTTAAAAAAACTTAATAAAGGAGTACACTTTTAAAGATCATAACAAATAATTAAAAATTGAATTTTTTTTATTTAATTGGTTTATGAATCTATTACTATCTTTTGTTTCTGAAAGCCAAAAGATTTTAAACCTAAGTTTACATAAATTTTATCAGTTTCTTAAAATAAACAGTCCTGCCTACAATGATCTATATGCTCTAAACATTATTTGTTAAATTTGGACAAATTGAAAAGGTTTTTAAAATTTAATCAAAAAATGATAGTTTAGCAATATTACTCATTCTGTTCAGCTGTGCTGAGTAATAAAGTTGCAACAGATATCAGGAATACATTTTAACTTAACAGAATAACCATAACATATTTCTGAATTTATGTATGATAATGAAACTAACTACATTGGGAGGGGGTAAATTTGTATTTTGTGCAAGTTTAATTTTTTAATTACTAATAGAAATGCTAAAATATTTGTATGAACTTAATTTTTATAGCTGTTTCAATTTGAGATATTATATGTATAAAGTCAATATCAGTATTCGAATATTTAAAATAAGTTATAAAATCATTTTTTCATATTCTCCATGGAATATCAGATATGAGTACAAAAATATTCACCTGAATTTACTGTTTATACTTTAAAATTTATACATATTGCCTTTTTTTGGAAAATGCATGAAGAAAATTCATATTTGACTATTATTTTTACTAATGTATGTTTTCTCAAGTCAGCAAGTATAGTACTAAACTGTATTTAATGAGAAACATTCGTAGTAATCATATTTTATAGTGTCTTTGGCTTTCTGACTCATATATTTTATTACAAAATTTTATCAATCAGTAGCTGTAGTTTTATTGTTTAGATATTTTAATAATTAAAACTGACTTTGTACTTTATTGCAATGAATGTGGGATGAATATTCATGTGTGTGCACAAATAAAGAGCCAAAGATTTATCGAATAAAAATCATATATTTTGAAATTAATCGTATATTTTTCATGTTTTAAATGTAGAATTTATAATTTTTAGTTAGATTCACATGCCTTAGGTAATTATACAAAAGCACATGTAAAGAAAAGCCTTAATCATTCTGATTTTTTTTAGTAGATTTAAATTTGTTCAACAAAAAATTTTTTTTATAATTATATTTTTGCTTGTTTTTAATTATGTCTCAAAGTTTGCTTTTTCTAGATGTAAGAAATATTTATATATTTTTTTTATTTTTTGTAAGTCAATAAATTGTACCTGTGTACATTTTTCTTTGTTAATCAGTATACAGTATATTGTTAAATTTCTAAGATTTATCAGTGAGTTTCTCAAATTCATGAAGTTGTAAATTGAGTAATACTGTATGTTTTCAGTTTTCTTTTATTTAAAATTTTATGAAAATGCATTTATATTTTTCACTTTGTTTATTTTTAATATAGTTTTCATTGTCTAGTCATTTTTAAAAAATTTGATTCTTGATAACATGTATTAAAATATGCAATCAAAAATGCCAAAAAAGTTTTAAAATAAATTATATTTTTGGTGTTATTTATTATTTCTTAAAAACTTTGTGACAAAGTCATGGTCTACTGATAAAGACACAATTTTTTCTGCAGAAAGCAATATCTTAATTTATATTGATTATGTACTGTTAGATTTTTTGGTCATCTTGGGAAGCATTAACTGTAAAACTGATTTCCTGCATTCTCAAAAAGAATGATTTTTAAACTACCATTTAAATATGTCTTGTAACAGTGCAATGTAAACGGACTTGCGTTATAAAAAAGTATAGCTGCCTTGAAAATCATACTCATGATAGTCGTCAGTTGTAGTGGAGTGAGGAATATTGCATGAAAAACTAGAATCTAGTTTATGAATTCTAAATTAACTGAAATGTATGATTTTTGTTATTTTAACTGAGCATTGAGAATTATAGAATTTGGTCTAGAGGCATTTGGAGAGTAATATACTAAATTAAACACTAGTATGTATTTACTGAAATTAATGCTCTGTCAAAATGACCATTTTCATATTTAAACATAAAAAAAAATTGTAATTTGACCAAATAATGCACGTGATAAGAAAAATGAGTTTCAAATAATATACATTTTCACTTAAATACTAAAATGACATAATTTTTTTGAAAATAGTAATAACTGTTGTCCTTTTTTTTAAATTATATTTTGTATGCCATAATTTTCACAAATACAGGTTTTTTTGAATATTTATATATCTTTCACAAACATATTTCAACCGCAAAAACAGAAATTCGGAGATTTATTTTCACTATCAAAAACTATTTGACAATAATTTCGTATATTAGAACTTTCAACTGAAGGGTCCAGGGCTAAAACCACTTAACAGCAGTTTTTACAGAAAATGAGTTAGCAGTGCCATCTTGTGGGTTCCAAGGAGTACTAACACCACGTGCATTCATATCTGGGGCAGAACCACTTTACCGTTAAAAATAGCGATAAAGTTTCGGTATGCCGGGGAAAAATTACTTTACTCCATGCATTATCAACGATCTCATCGGTGGAGGTTTCCCACTGTTTAGTGGTGTTTATTTTTTGTGTCGGGCAATTTCGTGAAGCAGTTTATTATTTTGTTATTGTTGTACACGATGGATAGTGATTATTCGAGCTATTCCAGTGCTTCTGACGATGAAAAAAGAAACTTAAGAAAAACAAGTAGGGTTAGAGACATAGTTTTACGTTTGACGACGCGTGATCTTGGCCCTGATTGTTTGTGTAAAAAATTTAAATGTTTCCAAACTGTTCGTGAAGCTGAACGTACGAGGATTATCCGAGAATTCAATGAATTGGCAGACCGTCATAAACGAGTTTTATTTGAGTGGGCTTATTACAATTCTTCCCGTGAAACGGAGACAGGTTTGTAAGGACGCAAGTGAAGCGAGTCCCAACGCTGCATGTTTTGCTTATCGGGTGCATATACTTCAGGAGAGTGTTGCGCATATTCCCGTTTGTATGAAAGTTTTTATTTCAATGCATGGAATCGCTGAGCTGCGCATTAAATTCCTTAGAGGCGGTTTGATTTGTACAGGCTCTCCACCAATTGATAAACGTGGGAGACATACGTATAGGAAACACAAACTTTCCCCGGAGACAGTGGATAACGTGAAAATTTTTCATCGATCACTCAGAGGACTCAAATCACATTATTCATTAGGAGGAGGTAATTCAGAGCAAAACTCTTCGGCGTATTCGCCACGTATTCCGTTACATGTCAAATAAAACCATTCGACGAGACTTTGATATTTTAACTTTCACAAAAACTGCTCATAAAATATCTAAAGATGTTTATGAAAATATTCCTCATATTCGCAATGAGATTATTGTGGAGTTCCCTTATTATGACTACTCCCTTCGTGCAAATCGCAAGCGCCCTCGGGCGTGTTTATTGAAGAGATAACGATTTCTCTTCTATTCTGCTAACTTATAACTAACTTAAAACTCCTCCCTTTATTTACCAGCCCCAAGAACTTTACAATAATCTCACTACGAATATCTTTCACTTTTCCCTCGGACAACCGTGGCAACATTAGCACAGTGGTAGAGCGCGCGCTTTGTAATCTTTTGAACTCGGTTCGATTCCCGGCGGTTGCACTTTTTCTAATTTTCTTTATTTTAATCCTTAAATTCTTATATTATTTTAAAAATTATTTTTACTTGATGAGGACCTATTACTGATATTATTAATACTTGCTGAGCACATATATTCTGATGCAAAATTTACTACTGGAGGTAAAGTCTTACAGACCCTGGCACTCCGACAAGTTGATATACCTGACCTGATTCATTGGATGACTAAAAAAAAAATGTATCTCCTTGAAGATCTGAATATATCCAAGCTACATAACATGAGCAGGGCTCAATATTCTAATAACAAGCTTTCTTATTAGTCTTTTCGCGGGATTTTTGAAACAAAATTTCAATATATCCTTTGGCTATCCTAGGCCTGTTTGGCTATTAGGGTCTGTTCACATAGAATCGTCAGCGTTACTCGTATTAACATATTTTAAACCAATCGCAGGCCGTAACAATTTGGTGGCTAATCGTTTCGAGGTTTGTAATTGGTTAAATATATTTCAATACGAGTAACGCTGACACTGACGGATTCTATGTGAACAGGCCCTTACACTTTTTAAATAGTGAGACATCCTTGATCACTGGTTGTCATAATCGGAATTGGTGACTATCCGCAGCAAAGTGCCTAATTTTATTACCCAATATGATTTGAGACCATCTTAAAAAGTGTCCTAAAATGAAAGGGAACCTCCATGCCTTAAGGCCTGTTCACATAGCAGTCCGTAAACGTAAACGGAAAGTTTGTGCTGAGACGGGAATAAACCAATCAAAAGCCTTAACAATTTCGTTTCTAATCGTTTGGAGGTTTGTCATTGGTTAAATATATTTCAACACTTTCACGCTTACGCTAACGTACTGCTATGTGAACAGGCCCTTAGTCGGAATTCGAACCCAAGCCCACTCCGTGGAAGCTCGTGACGCTTATCACTATATGATCATCTAAATCGCACTGGTTTGTTAAGAACACCTTTCTAGGAGAGTAATACTGAAATTTTTTAGATAGGGGCAGACAATATGCGCCCCCCAAGAAAAAAAAGCTATTCGTCGGATATTTAAATTTTAACTCTTTTATGCTTTTATGCCCGCAGACTATAATTTGTGGCAACAATTGCAATTTAGCTATCGTAGAATAAATTTTGAAAGAAGAGAAACCGGAGTTGACGCGAGAGCATGATCGAACTATGATTTTAAAGTGGGGCTAAATCAAGAAGAATGCCTTCAAAGTCTACAATTAGCACATAGAAATGAAGCTCCATCTCGTGTCACTGTATTCAGATGGTTTACAGAATTAAGAAAAGGTCGAAATTCTCTCCTGGAGGAGGAACACACAGGAAGACCTTTGTCAGCTGTAGTCCCAGAAAATGTGTCGGCCGTACGAAAAATGGTAATCGATGATAATCGCTGTACCTACCAAATGATACAGAAGGCACTAAACATTAGATCCGTAGCTATACATAAAATTATTCATGAAGAACTGCGTATGAAAAAATTAGTTTGTCCTTGGGTTCCCCACAATTTAACAGGACACCAAAAAGCGGAGCGTGTCAGAATCAGCAAAGCGACCCTAAAATTACTTAATGAGGGTGTGTATCGCTTTATTTCTAAAATCATAACTGGTGATGAGACGTACATACCTTTTATTGTCGTTCCAACACGTCAAGAAAGTAAAGATGACCCCAAACCAACAATGGTGAAAAGACAACGACCAATGAAAAAAGTAATGTATGCCGTGTTCTTCAGAAGTACAGGCTGGTCAAAGTCATAAAGCTAGAGGGACAGAAGACAGTTACAGCTAACTGATACACTATTAAGTGTCTTCCAGAGATTCTTAAAGAGTTGATTGTTAGGGGACTCATGCTTCACCATGACAATGCATCTTTTCATACTTCAAGAATTACAGTCCAATTTCTTGGACAAAACCATCAAAGTGATAGAATATCCACCTTATTCTCCTGATCTTGCAATGTGCGACTTTAGACTATTTTTTAATCTTAAAAAAATTGCGTAGGCGTCGTTTTTATTCCGAAGATGAGATTGATGAGGCTATAAAAGCATATTTTTCATCTATTCCAAGAAATGGATGATTTAACGCATTTATCTTTAGCAAATTCGTCTACAAAAGGAAGGGCATTGATCTTAGAGGCAACTACTTTAAACACTCCTAAGAGTTGGCAAGTTTAACTTGTACCATTTAGCCGTATCTCAAAAATTTCAGTGTGACCCTTGCATTTTCTTATTTTTTGTTTTATTTTCGTATAAACGTGATAAAACTAAGTACAGATAGATGAATCAAATGATTACCTTTTGCAGTATATTACACGCACCTCATCGCCAGTACCGTTTTCTGTGCTTACTAGTTTTGATTTAATACAGAGTCGAATCATGCTATAATCAAAAGTTTTGTGTCAGACGTAACTGTGTTTGAGAAGCGGAGTACCTAGGTCGTGTAGACTTTTATCTCCAGTGATCAAGTTATATGTAATCAAGATGGGAGTGCTGATTAGTTAGAAAAATTTTAAGAAAAGAATTAAAATATTAAAGTAAAAATAACGCAATTAAAAAGAAAAAAATTCAGTAAAGTTAAATCAAAACAAAAAAGTTAACCTTAAGAGAAAATATTTAGAGTTACAAGGTAAAAAGATTTAAATGAAAAATTAGAAAAGACTAATGATCCACAAAAAAAAGTAATAAAGTTAAGGCCCAAAAAAGCAGATAAGCGTAAGAAAACAAAACATATATATGTATTTTTGTTTGTTTTTCAATTTTTTTTGATTTTTAATATGTGATTTTTTTTATTTTTTATAATTTTACGAATACGAGGTCGATAAGAACTGCAATGAAAAATAAGGCCCTCCCTAGGACCATACACTTTGTATTGAGATAATTGCGGAGTTCGAAGGGGAAACGCTAAAAATAGCAGGTGTATGCATGTATTTTATATATACTGGGTGCGTCATAAATTCGTGCAAAGTTCAATAATTCGTAATAAAAGAAGTAATGCTCGGAAAATTTTTCTGTTTGCGCCAGTGGGATCAGAGGGACATTGAATTTTTTTTCCATGTAAAAAAAAAAGTTTCCAAAAGTAACCGAAAGAGGGCTCTCACACGTCATACTGAGACGTTTTATGCAAATCAGGCTATCAATAAAATACCTGACTGGAAATGGATCCGTCATTCGAAGCCGGCAGCATGCTTTCTTTACCAGATCGAGCGTTGGTTGTTAAACTTTTCTACAAGAATGGTGAATCCCCAACTGTTGCATTGCGAAAGTTTCGCACGGAGACTGGAGGCGCAAGAGCCCTATTTCATTGAATGGATATTGAATTTATTACGACATTTTGAGGAAACCGGGAGTTTGGAGGATAGTCCACGAAGTGGCAGACCTTCCTTGAGCTCGGACCGCGTCCATGTTGTACAAAGTGTCATGGAAGATTTGGCAGCCAAGACATCAACGGGGAGTAGCAGTGCTCGGGAAGCTGGGAGACGAATAGGAATTCTGGAACCGTCGATTCGACGTATTCTGCACGGAATGTTGAATCTATATCCTACAAAATCCAGGCACTTCACCAGCCTGATTTGCATAAAACGTCTCAGTATGACGTGTGAGCGCCCTCTTTCGGTTACTTTTGGAAACTTTTTTTATATGGAAAAAATATCCAATGTCCTGATTCTATTGGCGCAAACAGAAAAATTTTCCGCGGATTACTTTCTTTATTACGAAATTTTGAACTTTGCACGAATTTATGACGCACCCGGTATATAAACACACACACACGCGTATACTAGTGTCCAGAAAAACTATACCCAAAACTAGTCAGGAAAATATGATGACAGTTGGAATAATCAGCAATTAGTTACAGATTCATATGAAATGTAAAAATAAATTTAAAAAAAATTAAAATTTGGTATATTGAAAGGGTATGTGATACCCCTTACCTTAAGTCATTTGTCTCAACGGAATTTCATATTCTTAATTTAAATTTGTGGTAGTGAGTTCTGCTCCTCAACTGAAGTATTTTAACCTGAGCAGTCACTGTAATAGCTTTTCCTTGTGCGTTTATTGGATTTTAGGAAAATTTGACTGGTCACTTCATTCTATCAGCACGCGCTCTAGCGGTTACGTCGCCCCGAACAAAAAGACACATTGCCACCCCTTAAGAATATATATATATATGTGGGAGAGAGTTACTTTTAGCCGCTAGAGGACCCTCCCACCACTTCCTGTTTTGAAGACGAAATACGCCAGTTGGAAGTACGCTCTCGCGGAGGAGAGATCGCTTTGCTCGAGTCTGATGAGCTCGAGTCGAATGAAAGAAACCTCATTTCATTATATTATATGTTTAAGTGTCTTGTGTCTTGATAAAATAAACCCTGTGAGTGTGTATGAAGGCGTCGTTCCTCAGTTCCAGCACACTCCACAGGAAATTTGGGGGCCCGAGCCGGATGGACTAGCAGTGATACTTTGAAAGCAAAAGTAAGGTACAATTTTTATGAACATTATGAACATGCTTAGTAATTTAAAAAAACAAGAATTGAGGGTAGTCGCGGAAGAGCTTGGCCAGACGGTGCCAGCTGAAGCGAAAGTGGTAGAAATCTAAACTTTAATTGAAAGTTCTGACATTTTCAAAACCGACCTTGAATTTGTGCGCGGTACTATAAAATCGATCGTGGAGGATGAAAAAGTTAAAACCGCTGCAGAGCAGTCACAAATTGAACTTGAAAAGACAAAATTAGCCCGACTCGAGAAGGAGATTGAGCTTCAAAGACTAAAACTACAGTCACCTAGTCCTAGTGAAACTTTAGATCGTTCTGTGCTTAGGGATTCTGAACCAGAGTCAAATAATTTAGAGACTTTGATTAGAAGTGTCAAAACGCTGCCCCTCAGAAACCGGAAGCTCTGCATTTGTTTTTCAAGTGGCTTGAAAAAGCTTTTAGTACCAAAAACGTACCCGTTAAGTTGAAATCGGAAGTACTAATTAACATATTAGGAGAAAAAGGTAACAATGTTCTAGCTTACGCTACCGAACAAGAAATTGCTGATTATGATAAATTAAAAGCATTAATTTTAAAAGAATTTCAGCCAACGCCACGCGATTGTTTAAGTAAATTTAAAAATGCGGTGAGAAATCCTAAGGGCCTGTTCACATAGGAGTCCGTTGCGTTGCGTTAAGGAAAAGATGACGTTGAGACGAAAATAAACCAATCATAGGCGTTAAAAATTTCATTGCTAATCGTTTGGAGGCATATGATTGGTTTATTTTCGTCTCAACGTCATCTTTTCCTTAACGCAACGCAACGAACTCCTATGTGAACTGGCCCTAATGAATCGCACGTTCAATTCTCTTCGTGTTTAAGTGCGACTTTCGATTACCATTGCCAGCTAAAGGAAGTTTATGATTTTAAGAAATTGTGTGATCTTATAGTTTCTGACAAATTGTATGAAACACTAGATTTTAAAACTAGGGAGTACATTAGTATTCGGGAAGGTAAAAAATTCTTTAAGCCTAATGAATTAGGGAGAGAATGTGATTTATTTTATTCATCTAGAGGAAAGTCTTTAGCCGGGGTCAATAATACGCGAGTGGATAGCACAGTAAACAAAAGGTCTATCTTTAACAAAAACTATTCTAAAAAAGCACAATATAATTTAAGGAATCACTGAGTAACCCTGTCGAGCGAATTTCCGAAAGAATCTGTTATGTTTGTGGTGATAGAGGAGAATCATTTCATTTCGCGCTGAATTGTCCTAAACGTTTCGAAAAAAGTGGAAATCCATATAATAAACGGGAAAATATACCATCAGGACTCAAAAGTAAATCCGATAGCACGGCCAAGAACGAGCTAGAATATATTGATTTATTCGGGGATGGGAAAAAAATAAAGTGTTTAAAAGATTCAGGAAGTGAGCTGATTATTTTGAGAAAATCTCTCTTTCCTGATAAACATTCTACTGGGGAATTGCACATCCAAAGTTGTTTTGGTAACGTGATGAACGCTGACACGGCGAATTTTCAGTTTTCTTTATGCGAGAGTGACGAGCGGGTTGACCTTGAAGCGGTGATCTGTACTGAACTTGTAGTGGAGGGGATATTTCCACCTAAATGTTTACAATTATTCAATAACTCCTGTGTAGGCGACACTGTGGTTTCGGAAAACAGCAATAATTCTTTGCTTGTCTCGAGGAGGCTTTTTGTCTTTCATTTCGGCAGCTGTAGAGCATACTGAGATGGATTTAACACGTGTTGTTGATAAGGAATTGCGTAATACTATTTCTGGTTTGATTAAAGAGTACACACCGCAGAAAAGGCCACGTGGCACAGATTTAAAAATGAATATCGTATTAAAAGATGACATACCTGTTTCTCAACGATCCAGGAGAATTCCTTTTGCAGAACAAAAAATTGTCGATAAACAGATAGATGAATGGTTAAGGGATGGGATTATTAAACCTTTCTGTTCGGACTATTCTTCGCCTATTGTTTTGTGTAAAAAACGGGATGGAACTTCGGGGTTATGCGTGGATTTCAGGAAGTTAAATAAGAAAGTAGTTAAAGATTCATTCCCAATGGCTCAAGTGGAGGAAGTTTTAGATCATTTGGGTGAAGCAAAGGTCTTCTCAACGTTAGACTTGAAAAACGGTTTTTTTCATGTTCCCGTGCAGGAACAATGCACGAAATATTTGGCTTTTATTACTCATGCTGGTCTTTACGAATTTTTGAAAGTTCCTTTTGGTTTGTCAACCTCCCCAAGTGTATTTCAGAGATTCATTTACAATGTGTTTAGGGAATTAATGCGGGATAACACTGTTGTTGTGTATATGGATGACTTTATTATACTGGCACGTACTGAAGAAGAGGGTTTAGAGAAGTTGAAACGCGTTTTAGGAGTAGCAGAGGAGTACGGTTTGGAAATTAATTTTTAAAAATGTCAATTTTTAAAAAGAAAAATAGAATTTCTGGGGTATATTATTGAAGATGGTACAATTCGTCCCTCCCCTGATAAAACTTTGGCGGTTCAAAATTTTCCAGAGCCCAAAAACTTAAAGCAAATTCAGGGCTTCTTGGGTCTGACAGGATACTTCAGAAAATTTATTGCCAACTACTCTAAAATTGCCAAACCCCTGAGTGACCTCCTTCGTAACGGGGTAGAATTCGAACGGGGACTTGAACAAAATGAAGCATTTAACAGAGTAAAGGAACTTTTGACGACAAGTACTGTTCTTCACATTTTCAAACAAGGAGCCCCACTAGAGTTGCATACGGACGCAAGTAGCCATGCCTTCGGCGCCGTGTTGCTCCAAAAATCTGGTGATGGACGATTACACCCCATACACTTCATGAGCAAAAAAATGACCCCCAACAAGAAAAGCTATGCAGTTATGAGCTTGAAGTTTTAGCTATAGTAG
Source organism: Dolomedes plantarius (assembly GCA_907164885.2). NCBI lineage: Eukaryota > Metazoa > Arthropoda > Arachnida > Araneae > Dolomedidae > Dolomedes > Dolomedes plantarius. The sequence continues at coordinate 192,612,696 of OU015493.1, forward strand.
AAGTTCTAAAGAAATTCAGGAACTATCTTCTGGCATCCAAAATCAAAATTATTACGGACTGTGATGCTTTTCAGAAGACTATGTTAAAAAAAGACCTAACTCCCAAGGTAGCAAGATGGGCTTTACTTCTTGAAGAGTTTGAATACGAAGTCGTTCACAGATCTGGACAGCAAATGAAGCACGTTGACGCGCTGAGTAGAAACGCGGTCATGATGATTACTCGTTCTCAGGAAGAAGTTACCGTTAAAATTGCAGCTGCGCAAAATAGTGATGAGCGCCTCCAGTCATAGGCGTAGCGTCGGGGGGGCACGGGGGGGCACGTGCCCCCCCAACTGAACTCGAAATTTATTAAAACTTAATAGAGTTCAGTTAAAATCGGAAAATTGTAGAAAACTTTTAAGAAAGTTGGGTTTTTTCCCGCTTTTTCAAACTGTGAAACTGAATATTCCGATTATGTCTTTAGCCTTAACATAGATTTTAACAATGATATGATCCATAACAAAAATTCGATGCTATATTTTTTCCTCGGTAAAAATCCTTTGCGTTCAGACCACACTCTTTACCCCCTTGGGGTCGTTGAACTTACTCCCCCGCACCCCTTGAAGGAATGCGCTACAAAGGGTCGCTATCAGTGTTCCTGGAAACACGAAGCAGGCGCTGGGTGGAGAATTTTAATGGTCTAGCGGCTGGCCTAGACCACACCAGCCTAGACCACACAAGGATATCCACCTTTACCAGTCAGTAATTCTTTGTGTGTTGGTTTCAATTCTTTGTTTTCGTGCACGCTTTATCAAATCATTGTTTTTGTACGTTTGAAAATGTCAAAACAGAAACCAGTACTTTCTTTTTTCAAAAAAGTCGATAGCTCGAATAAAAAAATTGATTTGATAAACCAAGAAAAAAATCTAGAAGCAAGTAGTGACAGTAACATTAATAAATGTGCCAAGTCCAACTATGGTGATAATCAGCTGATGCCGATACCATCCTGTTCAACAAATCTCGATGTGGAGGAAAAATGGCCTAGGCCTATGGACGTGGTGGGAAGTAGTGGTAGAGATCCTGCTCTGGGTCTACAATCAGCGGATATTTCTAGGGGTCCATTCCAGCCTGTTGATTGTTTCAAGGTAAGCAAAATACAGTTAAAATCTAGACAGTTTAGAAACACGTGGTATTCTGAATTTGGTTGGGTTGAATACAGCCCCATTTTGGATGCTGCATTTTGTTTCTCTTGTCGTATTTTTTGCAAAGATAAAACAGGGCGTGGAGAGGAGTCATTTACTAAAATTGGGGTGACAAACTGGAAAAAAGCATTGGAAAAATTTAGAAAACACGAAAAAAGTGATATGCATCTAAAATCTACCCAATTTCTTAAAGAATACCGAAAATCTGGCAAAACAGTTGCAGACTCTTTGTCTTCAGCACACACTAAAAAAGTTAAAGAAAATCGAAAATATGTAAAATTCATTATTGAAACTATTTTGTTCCTTGGAAAACAAGGTCTTGCCCTAAGAGGACATTGTGAGGGTTCGGTGTCTTTAAATAGAGGTAATTTTCAGGAGCTACTTGACCTTAGGTCAAAAGATAAAGGAGAAGATATAATAGCACTGATGAATTCATCAGTTCATTCGTACAGGAGTCCCCAGATACAGAATGAAATTATAGATTGTATAAAAAGTGAAATGATACAATATATCGTGAAAGAGTTAGAAGAGGTTACGGCCTATTCTATAATTTGTGACTAAACAACAGATGTTTCCACTCGTGAGCAAGTGAGCATATGCATTCGCTACATCACTAACAATGACGAAAATGTCCGAATTAAAGAGAGATTTCTGGGATTTGTTGATATTGCAGAAACAACAGGTCAAAACTTACATTCGGTTATTAAATGGTATATACAGCAAATTGGGATAAATCTTAATAAAATGCTTGATCAGGCGTATGACGGTGCTAGTCAAATGAGTGGAAAGTTCAATGGCGTAGCTGCAAGGTTTCAGGAAGAAGAGCCTAGGGCATTATACACTCATTGTCATGCCCATTTGTTGGATCTTGCTGTTATGCGGTTTTGTGAAGAAGTAAGACAGTTGCGAAATTGTTTGTCCATAATAAATTCTCTGTATATTATCAATGCTTCTGCCAAGAGGTTTTCTATTTTTGAATCTATATGTAAACAAAATGAAGAGGCTAAAAGTAAAAGGCTGATTAGTTTGTCACAAACAAGATGGACTGTTCGTCACCGTGCTATAAGGGTTATTTTAGAACAGCTCCCAGAAGTTTTGGAAGGAATGGAAGTTGTGGCAAGTGACGCTTCCAATAGAAAGGTTGTAGCTGAAGCAGATGGATTAATAAAGCAGGCGAGTAGTTTTGAATTCATCTTCAGCCTTAAACTCATGTACAACGTTCTAAGCCTGACTGACATACTGTCGAAAGAGGCTTCAAAGTGAAACGTTAGACATTTCCAAACTGTTCATTAAAGTTGAAGCTGTTATCGACAGTATAAAACTTCAACGAAATGATCAAGGTTTCATTCACTTATGGAACGAAACAGAAGAACTTTGCAAAGTTTTTTCCACCAAAGGCTTGTATGTTGACAGACTCTCCTTGCTTCGAAAACGGAAGAAACCAAAAAGGCTTGAATATAATGATGCGTCTGAATCTTTTTATCATCACACCTCGGCAGAAGGGCAATGTAAAATGGAAATTTATTTTGCGGGGCTTGACATTGTAGTAAGTAACCTCCAAGCTCGATTTTCTCAGAATGACTACGACAAAATCAATTCCATTATCCAGCTTTTGTTGGATTGGGATAGCTTAGATGAAACTGTTGTTGGGAAAATCCAAACCTTTTATCAGTTGCCTTCAAGTCTTTCCTCACAGCTGAAGTTTTTTCACTGCTTCTCTAGAAAATTTTTTTATAAAAACAGACAAGAAAAATCCAAACATAAATCTGCAAGAGTTGGCACAGTTTTGCACTAAAAACGGCCTGAAAAACAATGTACCTGAAGTGATACATCTCTTAGAAATTGCTCTTTCATGGCCTATCACAACTACGACCGCAGAGATGTCATTCTCTACCCTGCGAAGGCTCAAAATTTACTTAAAAAGCACGATGAAAGAAGAACGCTTAAGTGGACTTGCCATAATTGCAATAGAACATGAACTGACGCAGCTGTACTCGAGTGAAGAGAAACTGGACTTGCTTGTGGAAAAATTTTCAAGGCATTCTGAAAGAAGACTTTTATTAAATTAAAGAGGGCTGTTATGGCCAAGTACGAGACAAGGTTTACCAATGTGTTAAACAGACATTTAAAATACACTGTAAAAACTTGTAGAACTTGCCTAGAATCATTATTTTATATTTTATTTATTAACTTAAGATTTTTCAAAGTTTCAATATTTGTTGTTTAAGAAAAGAGTTTGTAGTAATAAAAGCACTGATTTTGACTAGAAAGTGATTTAACTTTACCATCCCTGTCCTGTGAGGGAACGTAAAATAAAATATTTTTTGTATTTTGAGTTGAGAGCTAATTATAGCAGAGGTGTGATAGGTTTTTTGTTGAATAATTGAAAATCCAATACAGCAATCAAATAACATTTATATTAAAATGAGTTACGTTTAGGAGATGTTGCTTTCGTAACTTTGATAAAATGATAAGTTTCACTTAACTTTTTAAGTTGTTTTATTTCACTTTGCTTTTTACCTGTTGAGTACTTTCCGCCGTTAACAACTTAGGCTAACAACTTAGCCGCTAAGGAGAGCTTAGCGGCCGAAAGTACTCAACAGATAAAAGACAAAGGGAAATAAAACATCCTAAAAAAGATAAGTAAAACTTAGACTTTATTGGTTATCATGTTTTACAATATCCTCGCCAAATTCATTAATTATGTTGTAGAAAAGATTTTGGGTCCTCAGATAGCCTAAAAACACGTTTTAGGGCTTTCAATTTAAAAAAAAATTATAAACTTTTATAGAAACTTTTTAATTTGATAAATATTGTTTATTCAAATGTTATTTCCTTATTGAATTAAATTACGACCATTTTTTTTATCGTACTATTACAATATTTATATATTATTTTACTATACAATCATTCCTCCGAATACGATTGACTGCTTGGTAAAAGGAAAATGTGTTATCGATATTTTGAAATATCGTTTATATTTTGAAATATCGTCTATATTTTGAAATATCGTCGATATTTTGAAATATCGATATTTTGGTGCCGAAATATTATTGATATCGATATTAATAGCCAATATTATCATCGATACTCATATCGATATTTTGCTTTCGATATCCCATCCCTAATTCGTGCCCCCCCAAAATTTAGAAGCACGCTACGCCTATGCCTCCAGTTGTTAAAATACTTAGTCGAGCAAGGATTCAAGGAAGACTACGCGGTAAAAAACGGTGTACTATACAAGTACGAGGATGGCCGTGAACTACTTGTGATCCCCGAAGCGTTGGAGCTAGAAATCATCCGTGGTATCCATAGCAAGGGACAATTCGCAGTGTCTAAAACGGAAGATCTGCTGAAGATGGACTTCAGCAGATCCTAGCCCCAGAAAAAGAATCGAACAAGTCATTGCAAATTGTGTGGAGTGCATATTGTGCGACAGAAAACGAGGGAAGGGAGAAGGTTTGCTGAACCTTATACCCAAAGAGAGCATTCTGTTGAGCACTCTTCATTTAGATTTTATTGGACCTTTACCGTCAGCAAATAAGAGCTATAATCATATTTTGTCCGTTGTTGATGCATTTACAAAATTCGTCTGGCTTTACCCAGTACGACATCAACCCAAGTCTACATCAACCCAAGTCTACATCCAAGATGCCTTGCAGAAGTTGAAACTGCAACAAACACTTTTCGGTAATCCTTCGAGGGTAATAACAGATAGAGGTGCGGCTTTCACCTCCAAGGACTTTGAAGACTACTGTGCGCAAGAGAAAATTCGACACGTATTTACAACTACCGGCATTCCACGGGGAAATGGACAGGTGGAGAGAATTCATTTGACTTTGATCCCAGTTCTACCCAAATTGTCCATTGAAGATCCTACCAAATGGTACAAGCATGTCGCAGAGATGTCCAGCGGATCTTAAATAGCACGAAGTGCAGAAGCACAAAGAATTCACCTTTTGAGCTCCTCCCCGGTGTAAAAATGAGAAATCGAGAGGATCTGAAGATCGTAGAAATTCTCGAAGATGAAGAAACGAACTGTTTGATGAAAGACAGAGAAGATATAAGAGAAGAGGCGAGAAAGAACATTCTAAGAATACAGGAAGAGAACAGAAAAACGTATAATAGAAAAAGAAAAAAGGCGCAGGTGTACAACGTTAATGACCTGGTGGCCATACAACGCGCGCAGTTTGCAAGCGGTCTAAAGCTAAGACCAAAGTTCTTTGGACCATACCGAGTAACAGCAAAAAGGGCAGCGATCGGTATGAAGTGGAAAAAGTAGGACAACATGAAGGTCCCGGTTGCACTTCCACAGCAGCTGACCACATGAAGCTCTGGTCGGTTCCAGCTTAAAACTTTGCAGATTCTGCATATATTTTGAAAGAAATATATAATATAACATAACATAACATAACATTGATAATCAAGCAGTACAAAACAGTAGAAATTAATTAAGAAATATCTGTACCTAGCCACAAATTGCTAACCATATAATTTTTTACATTTTTAAATGCTATTAAAAATGTGTATTATTGCACAAACAATCAAAATGCTATGATTTTGAAGATAAAACAATCTAACATCAACTACGCTAAAATCACAAAAAAAACGTTTTTTCTTACTTTCAGTTCTGCAAACTTTTTATTGCATCTTTTAAATTTACTTGATCAGCAATTTCATGCTCAATTGCTAAAATGGCCAAACCATAAAGTCGATTTTGTGTAGTAGTCGAACGTAAAAAGTTCTTAATTAATTTTAACTGAGAGAAATTCCTTTCGCCACTTGCTACAGTTATTGGTATCGTCAGTGGCGCACCCAGGATTTTTTCTTAGGGGGGGGGGCGAGATGAACGGATAAAAATATTTATAATGCATTGGGGGGGCGATATGAACAGATAAAAATATTTATAATGCAAAATTAATATTCATAATGCAATTTCTATTCCTTTGGGGGGGGGCAGGGCCCCTTGCCCTCCCCCCTGGGTGCGCCTCTGGGTATCGTTAGCAATATTCTTAAAGCAGTAGTAAGGTTTCGGGCAAAATTTAACTTTATAATTAAGCTCAGTACATTGCTTAGTCTTTCTTTTTTTACCCTAAAGAGCAGATACTGCTGAAATTTCCTCTGCTGATTCTACCCCATTTATGTCACCAGAATCATGCAACAGAATACATGCAAGAATAATGCTATTGTATAATGAAACCGCTCTTTTATAATTAGAGGTAATAAACAAGTCTATGCATGTTCAAACACAAGTTAAAGCTGTGCTCAGCTTGCGTGCTAATTCTATTCTGTTCAGAGAAGTATATACATGTTCAAACAAATTCAAGCAGCGTCCTTTACAAATTCTGCGTTAATTTTTCAATAATGTTGTAAATATTTTTAGCTTTTATACATAAACAATATAAATACGCTACTCACTGTAAATTTTTAGCGAACGAAAATATCGATATGTGAAATTTTTTATTAATTGGGCGTTTAACACATCAAAATTTTTCTCACACTTTCAGCCAAAATGGCACTCCTAAATTTTGGCAATGTCTTCATTTCCGGTCAACTTTGCACAACTCTGTAGAAGCATTGGCACCCTTTAAAAAAATTCATAGCCAAATGCATCTTTTAAACGCCAAATGCCCAGATCCCAGACTTCATTTCGATATCTCAAGACAGTCACTGACCAGGACTTACAATGGATATGAACCAACATGAAGAGTTCCGGTCGAATTGGTTCATGTGGAATTTTTTATTTATTTATCCATATGAAATCGTTATTTTGGGATGGATTTGATTTTGCTCCTAAAGATTTTTTACGTTCCGGATACTTATCCGACCCGGAGTCATTCATTTACTTCCATTTAGGAACTGTTCCGAGCCGGAACAAGTAATATCTCCCGCAAAAGATTTTGCTCCTTTTTTTATTTGGCGAATTGTCAAAGAAAATCAAATTGTTCTGACAGAGCTAAAAATGTTTAAATTCGGAATTTTCAAGGACCTTTTATACAAAAATTGTGTGTGTATATGTATGTATGTATGTATGTAAAAAAACTTGTGCGGCTGCGCAAGAAAAGTTTTTTGTTCTGTGTACTTGTTTATGCGAAATATATGTGTATGGCGTTTCGTTTCATTAAAGACATGCGTATTGCTGACTGCTATTGTTCTTGGCTCCTAATCAGATGTGTGCTCTCTCATGACGTCATCTGTAGACAGTTGTTTTGATTCTCGGAATCTAGTTGCAGTTTCTAATGTTATGCTAAATAAGATGTTTCGTTCCAGTTCGAGGCATTTTCTGAGAAGGGGGGGGGGGGCTTTAGGAATAATAACTCAGTTCCTCCCGACTTTTTTTTTCTAGACCATATTTTAGCTTCTGAGATCGGTTGACCCCCTTCCTCACCTTTCCCCCCCTTTTTTAGTCACTTATTCTTAAAATTAAAATTATTTATTTGTTGTTGAATTAAAATGTTAAGTTCTTTGCATTTCCTTCTGGAATATCGTAGGTAATTTTTCTCCCTTGGAACTAGGTCTGTTGAGAAACTAAATATTTTGTTTAGCTAAATACAGTTACGTAATTATCTCAAGTGCAAACATCATTTAAAAACTACAGGAGTCACTGTTAAAAAATTATTCTTGGCACAATGGAAACGATTTGTTCATTTTTTTTTCACCCACAGGATGTATTTTTGCTCTAAGCCTCGTGTATCTGCGAATCTAAATGAGATATTGGTCTCAGATATAAGAAATTGTTGTCATTTTTCAGTAAAATAATTGTTTGTTATCAATAGAATCCAATCCCACTCTGTGGAAGTTTGTGACGCTAACCACTATACGATCATCTAAACCACGTTGGTTTGTCAAGAACGCCTATCCATTCTCTTAGTGAACTGGGCAATATGATTGGAGACCACTGTAATGATGCGCCTTCGAATGAATATAAAAAATTAAAATAAGGTAGTTGGAGAAGTTTTTAAATGATTGAAGGCTTGCACCATTACATTTCATGAGAAAAAGGGGAAGCCGTCTTTGTAAACTTAATTACAGGATTGTGCGGTATTTTTATGACATAGTCTATTGAAGTGCGGTTTATGAGCGCCATGTGCAGGTGGAGTCTGAAGATTATAAGACGAGATAGCGATGGCTGGCACCAGGAGTGACGTTACGCTACAAAGATCTTTTGTGAAAGAATTTATGACAGGAGGGACTCATCTAGGACCACGAAGATCACGTGAGACGACGTGGAGGTTCGAGATGATGATGCAATGGGGGCGGTTACGAATGGAGAAAGAAGCCAATAAGAAAATAAATGCTTAACCCAGGTAAAAGGAAAAATTCAGGTTTTCCTGATTGGCTGGAGGTTATATGAGGAGGCGTAGCAAGAAAATAAGAAGATGAAAAAAATAAAATATATAAGAAGAAGAAGAGATTTTTTGAGAGGCTCTTAGAGGAAGAGAGGCTCTTAGAGAGAAGACACTCTCTCGCACTCTCGCGGAGATTTGCTGGCAGTCCCTGTTGACTCTTCCAGGTGACTAGCAACTATATTTCTTAAAAGGAGATAGCTTCGATTGCTGTGAGGACCTGTCGATCCTTCTAGGTCTCTCTTGAGTCATTGTGATAGAGAAGCTTTTAAAATTAATAGACTCTGTCGAGCCTTCCAGAGGTCTAATACCGTAGAGAAAACCAGTTGTTGACGCATTTTAAGAGAGAACGATTTTGCGGAGCGATCCTGTTGAACAAGAGACCTTGCTGAGAACCAAGTGCGAACAGAAGCCAAGTGCCAGAGAAGTGATTAAGAGCCCGAGTCCTGATCCAGCTACCCCGGTCCAAACAGAAGTCACCAATCAACTACTTGAAGCAAAAGCTAAGAGCCCCCTGCCTGAGAGGTGATTACGAGCCCGAGTCCTGGTACAGCTATCATCACAAACGAGTGAGTCCAAATCAAATCTTTGATCAGTTCATATCCCATTTGTTAACTGAGTTTTGATAGTGCGGGAAATAATAGTTAAAGAGTATAATTTTGGAAGGCGTTTATATTAAGTTAGGTTATTTTGTACGCTCCCTAAATCTAACAAAGCATTTGAGCAAGCATCTGTTTTTCTTAAATACAAAAGAGTTGTACTAATATAGTATACAGTATCATAAGTGTATAACATTGATTTTGATTGATAAGAGTGTGTAAATAATATAATTTGTAAATAAATAAGTTTTTTTTGTTATTTAAAATTTGAGTCAGTTTTCTTCTTTTAGTTTGTTTTTGAGAATTTATTTGTTTACGTTGCCAAAGTCATGATTTGTTCGTATGCCAATTTAATGTCCAGAATCTAGGGTTGAATTAAAAAAAATATTCATACACAACGCACCCAACTACCCCTTTATCAAAACATAAAAAGTACTAACCACTTAATGTACGAATTCACGCCCAATTAAATAAATCTCGGACAGGCATCACGACAACCACTTTAAAAAGGTGTCCCAAAATGCAAGGGTATAGAGCAAGAACGTCCATGCTTTAGTCTGGATTCGAACCCGAGCTCACCCCGTGAAAGCTTGTGAAGCTAATCGCTGTACGATCCCCTAAAGCACATTGGTTTGTCAAGAACATCTATCTACTGTTAGTGAATTGGACAATACGATAAGAGGCCACCTTAAAAAGTGCCGTAAAATGCCCCAAATGGAGTTGTTAAAACTGTAGACATAATTCATTTTAAAAGATATTTTACGCTTTCAAACTTTCATTGAGCTGCGCGTCGATAGAGAGGCTGATGATAGGCGTAGGATAAGGTGACCAGATTTTAACATTGGTAAAGCGGGACACTATTGACCGGGTGGGGGGGGGGATTCTTGATTAAAAATTTCTTCTATATGGAGCAACAAAAATTTTCATAGAACGCAAAAGTAGTATTGTAATATATTTTTTTAAATTTCAACATAAGTACAATTTACAAATATAATAAATAAAAATTATGTATAGTGTAGCGTACTGGAAATATGGTCTTGTTTTTTCCCGAGATCCCACAAGAGCTTGAAACACAGCTGCGTATTTTTCAAGGAATGTGTTGCTCGGTTCCACCAGTTCGGAACACGTGGGGGAATTAAAAAACTTTTTTTTCCACAGATGCAGCCAGTAAAGCTGTCATCTTAAAGTTTCTGCAATGTAATAAAGTTTGGAGTCTAAGAAGAGCTGTCAGCCGATAATCTGTCGGCCCCTCCACCCCGTCTGAAAATCCAGACATTGGAGAGAGACGCTAGAGAACGCGGCCTGTGCGGATGTGTGTTTTAGGCTCCGTACGTTGTGAATCTGCACGGGATTTTAATTGAATATGTTGCACTGTTTAAATGTTAATAAATTGTTGAGTTTTTGTTTTTAAAAATTTGGCCTTCGTTTGTTAATTAGAACTCTGTCTTTCTTTGTTATGGATCCCATGGTAGTAATTTTTAGCAACACCTCAGAGAGAATCGCCTTACCTACTTGTCGTGACGCTACAATAGTATTATTTTATTCTTTGGCATATTTCTCATTTGCGTGAATTTTTTTAGTAGATTGCTGTTGTTGTTTTAAAAGGTCATGAAAATTTTCACAAGAATTTGTTAAATTATATTTCACATATAAAATGGTTTTCAAAGTCTCGACACTTACGTGTGATTTTTCTGAAGTCCACAATTTATTTACCGTAAAAAAAAAAAACAGGTTCAGTCGCAGCTTTAATTCCTGGTAAGGACAACGCGAATTCCACAACTTTTAGTGCATTATTGTATGGAACATGGTTTGTTTCAAAATGATGAAATATTTCTAACCATTTGATCTCCATTGTGATTTTTGCTGATGCCCAAGATATAACCTTTTCCTTATCAATATATATTTTAATAATGATACCTCAGATCGTTTAACTTTATAAAATTAACAAAAATAATATAAAACTCATATCCTGGCTAAATAGCCACATGGACGCCGAAAACCGTATATTCCCTTCCCGTTCTCCTGTTCCCTGGCTTGTCGTGAATTCTTTCCAAAAAGCGGGACTTTTTTAAAACGCCGCGGGACAAATTGTTAAAAATCGGGACTGTCCCGCCAAAAGCGGGACGTCTGGTCTCCTTAGCGTAGGATAAAATATAATTAAAAACTGTTTAAATCATACACACATACATATAACATTCAAAAGCTCTCATTAGATTTCCAACCATTTTTTAGTTATCTGTGTGTTTCGTTTCTCTATGCACATCCCGATGGCGTCTCCAAGGGGGCAGAAGTAGGGAAATTGCCCCCCCCCCCACAAAAAAAAAAAGCCCGGCGTATTTTTTTTTCATAGCGTAAAATTGTATAATCGTAGACCTAATACTAAATGAGCTTAAATTTAAAATGAGAGGATGTTTATTTCTTTTATATATATATATATATATATATATATATATATATATATATATATATATATATATATATATATATATATATATATACAGTGGCTCCCAAAAGTGTTCGTACACTTACGAATTTCAATGAAATAGGGGTCTATCCAGTAATTAAAATGAATATTTCAGAATGGGTATTTAATAATAAGATCTATAATCTATTCTTAACAAAACTACATGAAATATTTTGAAAACATAGTAAAAGTTTATTTTTAAGAAACCAGTAATCAAAAAGTAACAAAAACTTTATCTCACAAAAGTCATCGTACACTGAAATATCTTCGGATAAATTCACAATTAAAATTATCGTCTGGCGCTTTATTTTTATTTTTGAATTGTGGTGGCATTTAAAATATCGTTTGGCTTTAATTTTTGCTTGCCTACTCCGTAATATTCTATTTATTATTTAAAAATGGCTCGTAGTCGTAAAGAAACAACAAACAGCATTCGAAAATTGATTATTTTTCATCATAGTGGTAAATCAGTTCGGAATATTGCTAAATTACTTAATTTATCCCATTCTACTGTGCAATATGTCAAAAAACGCTTTAAAGAAGAAAATTGGATCGAAAACAAGGTAAGAAGAGGCCATCCGGCAAAGTTAACAAAACGTGATCAGAGATTTATAATTAGAAAATTTGTGAAAAATTCACGTTTGAGTGCTGTAAAAGTTTCTGCAGAATTCAATGAAACATTTTCTACTTCAATTTCACCTGAAATTTTTTGACGAGTTCTCAGAACAGCTGGATTACATGGGCGTTCTGCCCGTAGAAATTTTTTGTGAGTGAGAAAAACAGAAAGTTAGGCTTCCCTTCGCACTATCAATGATAAATAAGCCCCAAACAAATTGGAATAATGTCTTATTTGCCGATGAACAATTTTGGTGCTGATGGGCGTATAATTGTATGGAGAAGAAAAAAATGAGGAACTTAATCCCAAGAACTTAGTAGGAACAGTTAAGCATGCCGGTGGAGGTATCCTTGTGTGGGGTTGCATGTCAGCATCAGGACTAGGAAATTTGGTATTTATTGATGGCATAATGAATCATGCTTTTTTATAAATATTTTAAGAGACAATTTAAAATTATCAGCTCAAAATTTGGGTATTGGAAACAACTTTGTTTTTTATCAAGATAACGATCCTAAGCACACGGCTCTAAACGTTCGCACCTGGTGTCTCTATAATTGTCCACAAGTTTTGAAAATACCACCTCAATCGCCAGGTTTAAACCCAATAGAACATATTTGGAGAGAACTGGTGGTTCGAGTACGAAAACACGACATTCACACGAAAAGCGAACTAAAAACATTTATGATGGAAGAATGGATGAACATTGATTGCAAAAATTACAAAAGAACTAAAGCAATCTATTCCCAGACGTTTAAAAGCTGTTGTGGATGCTAAAGGATATCCTACTAAATATTAATTTAACGAAAAATTAGAATATTTACTAATATGTAGAGATTTTTACAAGTGTACGATGACTTTTGTGAGCTAAAGTTTTTGTTACTTTTTGATTACTGGTTTCTTAAAAATAAACTTTTACTATGTTTTCAAAATATTTCATGTAGTTTTGTTAAGAATAGATTATAGATCTTATTATTAAATACACATTCTGAAATATTCATTTTAATCAATGGATAGACCACTATTTCATTGAAAATCGTAAGTGTACGAACACTTTTGGGAGCCACTGTATATATATATATATATATATATATATATATATATATATATATATACATATATATATATATATATATATATATATATATATATATATATATATATATGTATATATATATATATATATATATATATATATATATATATATATATATATATATATATATATATATATATATATATATGTATATATATATATGTATATATATATATATATATATATATATATATATATATATATATATATATATATATGTATATATATATATATGTATATATATATATATATATATATATATATATATATATATATATATATATATATATATATATATATATATATATATAACCCTAAGAGCCAACGTTGCCCCCCCCACCCCCAAATCTCTGGACTGGAGCCGCCATTGGCACATCCATGCATTAATTAGCATGGATAATCGAGAGTTAAGGCTGCTGTGTACTAACCCTATTGGATTCGCTCACCTCAATGTTAACCTGTGGAGAAAATGTATCCAAGGATTGCCGACTTGGACTGAAATATATATTTTTTAATATTGTACTCCGTAATAGAGAAAGAAATTTTACACCTCTGAGCATTTTTCGTTTTTTAAATAAGATGCAAATAATATTTTAAAATTTAAATTATTCGGGGGAAAAATCTGGTCTAGCATGTTTTAAACGCTCATCTATTCCTTTGGTGGACGACATTTATAAAATGAATCCTGTTGTAAAGTGTAGAAAAGTTCAGGCTATCTGAAAATACCATTATTACTGTCCGACCACGGAAGCAAGGTCCCTGGAAGCTGTTACGCATGCGCGAGAAAAGCTAGTCTACTTAGAAAATAGGGGAAAACGTCATATTTTCGGATGTGTTTGTTTGTGAAATACGGAATGTATTTCAGACTGCTTTTTGTCCGCAATTTTAAAGTTATTTTTTAAAACTTTATTTTTGATCGAATATGTGAATAATAATTTCAAAATAATAAAAAGAAAGAAGCAAATCTATTTAAAAAATAGGAGTGTTATAGGAGTGGATATTTTCGGATTACATCACAATCAAAATTATCTAAAGCTACGTTTTCGGTGGTTCTTTTTTTCTGAAGTTTCCTCGGAGATTCAAATTTTGGAGTTTCTTCACCCTTTGCTTCTCTGCGTATTCTTTTTACACTGGACATTGATATCCCGGTCATTTCACTAGCTCTCTTTAGGGATTGCGAAAGTGGAACAACAACATTTCCTTCTAGTGCTTCTTTATCACACAATTTAATTACATTGTGTATTATACGTTTACAATCACTACGGAACGGCTTATTCCGAGCAGTTGTGTTGGGTAAAGGATCCATTAATTTTAATATAATAATCAAAATAACAGACGAGGAAAAAGCAAGATAGCGCAGTTAGTAACCGATTCTAAAGAATGTCGAGAGACTACGAGACTTTTCCCCCTCCTTTCTCAGCAGCCTTACCTACAGCGTGAATAGAATCGTCTTGGCACTATGCCAACCGTGGTTCTTCGTACTGGGGTCGGACTGTATTGGATTATCAGCATTTATGTAGCTGTCAATAGTAGACACATTTTCTCCATAGGTTAACATCCAATGGGGTTACACAACAGCCTTAACAGAGGTGAAGTTACTTCTTAGTTTCGAGAATGTCTGATACTCTATAAATACATGGCCATCGTGAGTTGTATATTTTTCCAAATGATATAGATAACAATCATTTTTATTAAGTTTATTATAAATAGTTTTTTACACAAAGAACAGTAAATCTGAGGAACATTTACAATTAAAATCTTCAATTTTACATGCCAGACGAATAGCAAACAATGTAATGTACAAGTGCAAACATATATTTATACAGGAATACTTATAAAAGAAACGTCTTTGGTTGATGATCTGTTCGCACATCAGATCAGAATGATTGCACATTTTTATTCAAAACAATTGCGAAGTGTTATGTTTCAGTTTTACGGAGAAAAAATTTGAATTTAAGAGTCATTTTTAAAACATCTGGGTAAACTTTTAAGTAATCGTAACGAAGGATTTAACACGAGTCTGGGATTAAATATATAAAATGCACCATGTAAATTGATTCTTTAGTGACTTTTTTTTAAAATTATATATTTCAAACTGAATAGTAAGAAAAGTTTATGGATTTCTTAAGGTAATTCTCACTTTGATATGAAATATCTTTATGCAATTTTAAAACTAGTAATTATAATACTTGTTTTTATTTCTGGAATATTCTCAAATTGCTTTTTTTTTAAAAAAATATTTTAAATACAAAAGACTATAACAAATTTTGTTAATAAAATGAAATTTTGTGTTTATATGAAATTTTAAAAGGAAAAACTAGTGAATTTCAAAATTTGAGCTTAGTACATTGTAGAACTATACCAATCTTTTAAATCTTCAAATGGTTTTTAGTGTTATGTGACAGGTATATTGCATATTTAACTTGCTATATATTTATTTTTTTGTGTAAAAAGCGTTCGTTTCGCAAATTTTGAACGCGTTTTATGTATTACGAAATTAAACACATTTTAAATCTGTAGAAGACGGCCTCAAGGGCATGAATAAATATATCACAAAAAATAAAGGAAATATTTGTTATCTAATATATAACCTTACGTAAACTGCGAACGTATTTCGATGTAGATCAAGAGTTATTTTTTGACAGTGTTTTTTTTCCTATTTTTTTATTACTAAAAATTTGACTGTCAAGTTCGCAGTTCTAGCCCAAAAGGATTTAAAGCATTTTAATAATTTTTTTCCCTAGTGTTTTGTTTGAAATAACCAGCAAGAAAATAACAGAAATTTAGAATTATAAAAATGATTTGCTCACGGAGCTAATCTTGTGATACTAAAACCGTAAAAAAATATAAATAAATAAGCCATGAATTTTGACACCGAACAGTATTTTGCCTTTACCGCAATAATTTAGAAGGATGTTACGCGATGTTAGAGGACGTCGATGCGTGACCGTCTTCTATAACAGTGGTTCTCAAACTTTTTTCGACCGCTACCCACTTTCTTTAAAAACAGAATCACTGGACTCCACAAATGAAACATTTTTGGTAGTAGCAAATTTTTTTAAAAAAAGATTAGGAAAATGCTAACAAAAAATAGGGAAAAGTTATCAAATGTTGACAAATTATTTTATTGGGCTTTTGCTGACTATTGAAAGGCCGTTTGACACCATATTTCACAATATTATATCATAAATATTTTTTAACATATCAGACATATCAATGCTAAAAAAAATTAAAATATGTAATTACAAATAATTTAAAGTTTTAATTTAAATTTATAAATTTACTTCAAATATCCACAACTCCTCCAATTTTTTTTTCGTCCCCCCCCCCCCGTGGGTCGCGACCAACAGTTTGCGCACCACTGTTTTATAGTTGAGTTTTACAATAAGTTCTCGTTCATCACTGCATTAAACTGCAGCCATCCTTCGTTATTTTATCTTATTTGTTCGTAATT
Organism: Dolomedes plantarius; assembly: GCA_907164885.2. Lineage (NCBI taxonomy): Eukaryota > Metazoa > Arthropoda > Arachnida > Araneae > Dolomedidae > Dolomedes > Dolomedes plantarius. The sequence continues at coordinate 192,629,449 of OU015493.1, forward strand.
TTATTTAAAGCGATGTTTTCTCGGGTGGCAACATGATATATTTATTATATATCCATGTACACTTATGTAGAAAGTAAATTTCTATAAGTTGCGTCATTATGAGAACTCTTTAGTCTTGTAGAACAGAGATTAGTAATCTTAAGGTATGACTGATGACAATCGAACTAAAATTAATCTAACTGTAAAACCATACATAATAGTATTGGCAGTTTTGACATTTAAAGCTTATTTTGGTTTGCATGGATTCGAATTGTCGTATCTGATCTCTGACTTAAAAAAAAATATGACCAAGAGTAAAATGACAAATTTTATGCTTTTACTGCAATATGTAAGGGAACAAAGAGGACAAAAACGTTGTGCGACTCGACAAAAAAAAGAATACTGGAATAATCAGTCTGAAATCAATTTTACAGCAGTTTTAACATACTTTTTTTGCCTTAAGAATTCTATACTTCTGTAATACTTTTCCTTTTTTTAATGTAGTTTGGAGAGATTCAAACTGTGGTCTCTTGTAATCGTGGAAGAAACTAAATCTTTGGTCTGGTTAATTGGGGCATAACTAAGCCAAATTAATCACAATCTTAGATAAAATAGAATTTACATTTGTGTAAATTACAATGTCCAATGCAGATATTTGAAATTTTCTGTTCTTTATTCGGAATTTAATCTTGTTTGCTCTTGAGATGTTTAAGAATTTAAGTTCCACTAGGATATCTGATAAATAATTAATATACATTTCATTTAGGATATTTGGCTGACTGGGATAATTTTAAATTACAGTTACGAAAAATAAAATTTCTTATAGTGGTAATTAAATTATTATGTAATTATATTTTGTTATTTTTTTATATTTGGGGCTCAAGCATTTTTTATCTTGAAAACTAATCAAATTTTATCAACAGTCGTGTCATTGGAAATGATTAGACTAGAGATTTACTTAGGAACACACATTTTTAGATATTCTAATTCTTTTCTTTTTTTACAATTCTCAGAAACTTCTCCTAAGCAATTAACGAGGGCAACCGTCAATGATTTTATATTTTACAGACGAGCTGTTTACTGACATTTTTTTTTTTTTTACAGACTAGGAATGGCGAGTTTTCAAAAGAAAAATCGAAAAGAATACTTTGTATATATTAATCACCGGGTTTTTCAAATATATTACATAATACTATCTCTTTATACAATAATCAGTAAGGCCTCCATACTGTAGTAACCTCATTCTGTGCTGTCCTTGTTGCATTCAAACGCAAGGATCCCAGTCTTTCACGCGGTGACGACAAGGGAGTGTGACCGTTGGTGTCATGTCTAGTTTCCTCTGTACAAACGCGGGGTGACTGCAGCTCTTTGTTTAGCAACTCTTGAGTGCCTTGACTGCTCCCTTGCTGAGATTCTTGGTGGCCTACAGACGCCGTGGATGCATCGTAGGAGTTCCTTGCCGCGTCGTTTCCCAGCAGATGGATGGATGTCTGTAAGTGGCTCTGTTGATAGAGCTGGGGGTAGAGTAGCGTCGGTGGCACCATGCCGTGTCCCAGATACATTCCTGCACTGGCACCATTCGCGCCGTAATACCCTTGCGAGGCCAGTAAATAACTGGCGTGGTTTACTGATAGCGTGGAGCTACCGGGGAGGAGTGGTAGACTAGTCCGAGGAATCTGCAGAGCAGAGTTAGACACCGACAACTTATTCTGATCTAACACTGTGTGGCTGCTGGAGCTAGATTCGGTTGTCGATGCGGCCGAGGAGGGACTGTTGTTAGGCGGTCGGGACGTCAAGAGTTCAGTTTTGGACTGACCGAGGTTGTCCAACAAGGACTTGAAAGTAAACGCTGAAGACGGATGTAGTTGGTTGTTGTTTCCTGGCGTCGAATCTGGTGACGTTGTAGGCTCTATAAATAATAAAATACACGTGTTAGTTTTCTTGGAGCAAAATGTGGCTTACACAGCTCGCTCTTGACATGGAAAAGTGGGAGTCGAATTGATTCCATAGACTTAAAAGTGGGTGTCAAATTGTAAAAACAATCCGAATCAAATTTTTATACAAACAAACAAACAAAAAATACCCCATAGTTTTATGCGTTAAATACGAGTCAAGAGTAAGCTTTGAACATATATACAGTACAGTAAACAATGAGAAACATACAGAGGCATTAACATCTCCATAGACTTGCGAGTGCTATAAATATGGAAAGTATGTTTTATATTTATAATATTGTCAGTAATTTTATATGTCTAATGATTAAATAAATACAACTTTTAACATTTTTATTTAAAAGTAATTGACATTTGAAATACACGAAGGCTTCTGCGATACGAGCAGGTTGTGGGCTACACGGGACTCTTAGATCCCACTTTTAAAACTTAGCTGTCCGCGAATCTGCCAATGAATCGAACCTTGGCAAAGTAATCCAGATGATACCTATCGACCAATTCCTTAACTGTAGTTCAGTATGAAACCAATCGAGCTTCTTTAACAACGATGAATTCAATTCGTTAACTTGCACAGATCTGTTGAAACGCTACTTTCATCCATTGTAGCACCACCAATCCCTACGCCCAACCTTTAAAAATTTTGAGAAAGTTCCAGCTTCTTACTGAACTTTGACATTTATATAAAAATCTCTAAGCTATGTTTCATTAGATTTTGCAGTGTTACCTTTTGAAAAAGCTTTGTTTATCATGTCTTGCATATCAGTATATATATACAGTGGAATCTCGATCGATCGTTCCTCGAATAACAGTTTTTCCGTACCTGTCGTTTATTTCATCCAGAACCAACGATAATATTATGAATTTTACGAGTGTATGGAAATCTAGCCAAATATGACAGTTATCGCCAAATTGGCGATGGATTTGGTAACTTATTTTGGTCGCCAAATTTGGCGATATGCGCCAAGGTCGCCAACTTGTCGTCTAGACCTTTCTGGAAGCTTCTAGAGATATCTAGCTGACTGACCGATAGGGGGCGCTTTGGAATTCTATAAATATACCTGACATGACATTGGAACTCAGTTCTTTTCCACTGAGAATTGAATGTGTTGAAAGTGCGTTAGGCGTGTATTGTATTGAAGACTCTGGTATCCTGACTTGTGTTTTTAGAGTATTCTGCTGTACAGAAGACAGCTGTTACGTGTTTTCTGTTTGAATTTGTGTATGCGCCTGAAGAATTTACAGAATAATAAATTTTATTTTGTGTACACTTTCTGAAGATATTTTATTCAGTCCTAAGGAACCCAGGAAAAACGGAACAATATTTCTTTGTTATATTTCCGCATTTATCGTTTAGTGCAATAGGTCCCTTTAAAAACGATAGATATAGGTTTCATTGTACAGACAAAAACAAACATAGACACACACACACACATATATATATATATATATATATGTGTGTGTGTACACACACACACACATATATATATATATATATATATATGTGTGTGTGTGTGTGTGTGTATGTGTGTGTATTTTTCAATTCCTACTATTAGTTCACACTCTCTCTATATATATCTTGTTCAAATTTTCAATCGTTAATAAAAGTACTTTTTATTCATCCACTCAAGTTCAAATACATTTTTTTAAACTTGTAGTGGATGACACTTGATGTTAATACAGTTTTTTCAAATATTAATTCATTAATTAAATTTAATTAATCAATTTTAGTTTTAGACCATATATATCTTGTTCGAATTTTCAATCGTTAATAAAAGTACTTTTTATTCATCCACTCAAGTTCAAATACATTTTTTTAAACTTGTAGTGGATGACACTTGATGATGTTAATACAGTTTTTTTCAAATATTAATTAATTAATTAAATTTAATTAATCAATTTTAGTTTTAGACCTAGAGCGTCTCTTGCTCTTGAATAGTAATTTCCCTCTTGTTACTGTGTAAACGGTAGCACTGCGGTATCGCGGGCTTCTCCCGTCCTGTAGGTTGCGAGATCGAATCCCCAACCTGACAAACTTTTTCTCTCTCTTCCCCCCCTCCTAATCTCGCACAGTAGGCAAGGTTCTGGCAGGCAATCCTTTTTTTCAATTCCTACTATTAGTTCACACTAAAATTTTTCTTTGTTGACCTAAGTAGGAATTGACTTTAAAAATTTTTTTTATATATTACTTGTTAGTGTCACACACGCACACGAGAATGACTAAACTTACCCGTCATCGCCGTTGGATGAATATCTTGGTTCGATATCCCCGTTGCCGTGAAGGCGCTGTCAAGTGCGTAGCCTGTAAATCCTGTGCTGCGAAAAGCCGCACTTGTAAAATAGGGTGAGTAGTGAGCATTGTATGCCAGCCAGTGCTGATGATCTCCGGCGAAGTTGAACGTCTGGGAAAGATCTGAAAAAAAAAAAGAGAAATACGAGAACTGTAGAAGCTGTCATACACCACAGTTTTTTGAATTAACAACTCGGTAATTTCATTTTTAACGTAGGATTGCGTTCCTCAATAACGGTCCTAAGGAGAGAAAAAAAATTGTCCTGCGTCGCGAGTTATAATTTTGGCAGCGCGCCAAACGGAGTAGCAGTAAACAGTTAAACAGAAAAGTACAATATAAAAAAAAAGAAAAAAAAGGAGGTAAGCAAACGATAAGTAATCCTACGTTAATAACCCGCGGTAGTTTCGTTAGAGGAGACTACCTGAAATATATTTTTTTACATTTTAGCATTTGCGGAACTTGGTATGAAACTTTGAGAATTTATGTAAATAATGCAGTGACTTTTCTGCAACGAATTTCAAAACAAAGTACTTGTGAACAAAGTACTTTCAAAACAAAGTACTTGTGTTGTTGGACAGCGGAAAAGCGATGCAAATACTAAATGCCCCAAATGTACTGAGACACTTTCATGGCACGTTGGATAAATAAGGCGCTTTGTGTTATTTTATTCGTATTTATATTTAGATGGGTCTTTTCAAAAGATAGCGATTCTCATTAAGACACCGTTACAGTGTTTTTGTTAGAAGTTAAACGCTATTGTGATTCTAGAATTGAAAACGAAGATGAGAGTTTAAAAGGTAAGTAATCGAGTATCACTAATGAGGTGATTATTGTATAAGATATTGACTGTAAAGTGTTGACAGAAATAAATATCAGTCACTCATATTGTAAATGTGCTGTGATAAAAAAAAGTTCATCATATGCTAGTATATTACTTATTGCAAACTTTTCTTTTCTCCTCCTTTTGTATGTAACAATATTCACAGCATATGAAATTGTTATTTATTACTGAAGTTTTATCATCAGTTTGATCGATCACTTGTAAGAATTAAAAAAAAAAATTATATAATCTACTGCATCCATTAAAACTTTTCATCGAATCAATTTTGCAGGCATCTCTACCACTTCTGTGACCCAACAATGACCGTAAGTAATTACTGTACGTTCGTATCTTTTCTGTAGACAGACATTTCCTGTCGGGCACAAGGTCCAAAATCAATCACCCACCTTACCCTAGCTTAAACCACTAGATTAAACACTCATCGTCGTTGCTGAAGTACGCTATCGAACGTCACGGTAGGATCCTAAGTATCAAAAGAGCCCATCAAATGTATAGGCGTGGAACTTCAAAAGGCCGATGGCAAAACGTCTCCATGACAACACAGCCCATCTTCACTTCCGGCACGGAGAGGTGGTCACGTGACCGGAAGAGAACGTCATCTTTCCGGCTTGTCGTGAGTTACGAACTTTTGGAGGGTTTTCAAAAGTTGGGAGAGAGATAAACACACACACTTGATGAGGTATTGGGCGTTAAATAATTCTCTCTAACAGATATGCGAGGGAAATCCCTTTGGATGAGATGAATAAATGTAATAATACAGTAAACAGCATGGATTTCTATTAACCCTCAAACGGTACAGTGGTTTGAGACGATATAGATGGTATGGTCGGGTCGGATCCGACCCGATCTCTTTTTTCATGAGGTTATTGGTAGCAATAAGTACACAATAAGCATTTTTGTTGTATAATAACATTTATTGATGATATTTTTCATGATTTAAAACCCTTTTTGTAGAAAAAAAATGACCAACGAATTGTAATATTGCTAAACAAAGAAAATCTCTTTGGCATTTACGTAGAATGTTGTATAATATTAGGCCTTATATGTAATTTTTCTACCTGGTTTTAGAAGTTAGTGGAACCAACTTTCCTAGCACAAAAATGTAAAATATAATATATACTGACATTATTGGCCTTCAAAATCGAAATAAAAAATTAAAAAAATCTAAAATAAAAAATAAAAATAAATGACTAGTGATTATGAATAATGTTTTTCAACAAAAACACTTGTATTTACTTATTTCTGTATCTAGTAGGGTGGTCTAGTAAGTCTATCTGTTAGGGTTCCTTGTCAATTCGATCTCTTGCAATGAGAGGGGAGAGTACGGGAGGGGGAAGACACACCCTTGGGTCGGATCCAACACCCAGTGTATCGTTTGAGGGTTAAGAACGAATATCTTATATTAATTCATGTAAGCTCCTGTGAATGAGCCATGAAAGTAATTTATTTTTTGTCATTATCCCAATATTTGGAGAAAAACCCAATAAACTTTACCGAATTTCCCATTTTCTTCATCATTTGAACTCTTTTAATTCCATTTTTTTTCCCTCTCTCTTTTTTAGGTCTCTTTTGGGTGTTTTTTCTGAGAATTTAGGTGGGATCTTCGTAATAATGCTGAACATTTTTTAAAGAGTAAATTAATAAGAGGATTCAAGAGAAACTGCTGGAGGTTTTTTGCCATCTCTGGGTGTATGGTAATTTGTTGCAAATTTAATCGTGACTGTGTTGGAGTTATAATGCGATAGAGAACAGTGTCTTTCGGAATAAGGTTGTCCGTTATTGAGATTCAATTTTTGAACTCGGATACTTTTTTCGATACTAGGTCTTGAAGTCTCTTCGCCTAAGTAACTTAAATAGGTTTATGCAATATAATTTCTGTGCACAAAACGTTGGTTATTAGAGCAGTGGCGTAGCGAGCATAACTGGCGCCCGGGGCACGATACCTTTATGGCGCCCCCCCCCCTGAAAAACATATAGTAATATAATATATAGACCCTATATTGGCGCCCCCGATAAACATATAATAACATAATATATAGACCTTATATTGGCACTCCCCCCCGAAAAGCATATAGTAACATAATATATAGACCTTATGTTGGTGCCCTCCCCTAAAAACATATAGTAATATAATATATAGACCTTATATTGGCGCCCCCCCACAAAATAATATAGTACTATAATATACATACCTTATATTGGCGCCCTCCCCGAAAAACATATAGTAATATAATATATAGACCTTATATTGGCATCCACCTCGAAAACATATTGTAATATAATATATAGATCTTACATTGGCGCCCCTCTGCGAGAGGCGCCCGGGGCATGATAGACCCCCTTTCCCCCCCCCCCCCCCCTTTGCTACGCCACTGTATTAGAGGTTCTAGCTAGCTTAGATTTTTTTTGTTTGTTTATGGTTGTTATTACAGCAAGAATTTTGGTTGAAGCAAATGTTGAACTACATACACACCACAGTTATTACTAATAATTAAACAGTGTGGGGGGGGGGGGATTGTGTTGCCCTAAAGTTCTCCCTTTTCGCGGCGCTACTGCTAGTATCATGGGTTGTTCATGATTCCAAGATAAAAAACCGTAAGGATTTGAAGGTGCTGTATTGTTGCCTTTGTCACGAATAAACTTCATTTTAGAGAACGCACACCGTTACAATTATAAAATGGTAACGTTGATGACATTTCGATGACCCTGCTATGCTGGTGGATTATTTTTTAGCGCCCTTTACACGTACGCTCTTTCCCGCGTGAAACCACAATCCCGCGCGATTGAGTGCACGTGTGAAGATGTCTGAGAGGAAGGGAAACCTGCTTTTGAGCGTATTGCAAATTTTCCCGCGAGCATTCCCATACGCTCCAAGCACTCGCGAAAGAGCGTACGTGTAAAGGGCGTTATTATCTCATTTAATACTATAATGGAGGGAAATAAAAAACTGCCGTGTGAAAAAAAGTGCTACTAACGAATTTATGGATATATTTTCGTACTTTTTTATGGTACACCGTCTTTTGATTTACGGTGATTCGGCTGTTGGGTGAAATGTAAATTAAAAGTTTTATGTTAATAACAGCATATCTTATCACCGCATTTCATTTCAAAAAGTATCCCCCAAAATGTTAACTTAGTATTATGTATACTAACATAATCTTTGGTAAGTTAATATATTTGTTAAGAATTATTCCCATTTGCATGCATAAAGAAATAAATATTAACGAATATATGGACGCAATTATTTGCTCCACCAACATTTATGTTCACAGCTCGCTAGCTCATATAGACCCCAAAGAGCATGGCGCATGAAAAACTGCACTCATAAGCTGTCTGCTTCCAGCAGAAATCGCATTTTCTCGCCTATTCCAGTCCACAGTTAACGTTTTTCCAAGAATACCTTAAAACTTTCCATTCCCGATTAAGAGCAGTGACTTCGCCATCTCTGCAAGAAACGTACAGCTTTAAATATTATACGAGTAGTAACAATCCCTGATTGGAACAATATACTCTCAGTCATGAATTAAAAGTAGTCTCGCTGTATTTTACAAAAATGGCGGAAGCGCTGTTGAGTTGAATGGCCGTTCCACGGTTACACCACCGTTATTTTTTACAGCTTAGGAAAGCTTTTCATAGTTAATAAATTTGAAAGCGAAAAGCTTAATAGTTCGATAATGTATTGAAGAAACTACATGTACATCATTACCTTGAAATATGAAGGTAATAAGAGAAAGAAATCAAGGTATGAATGCTTAGGATACGCACACAGTGAAAGCAAGTTGCAGCGAGCAACTGCTGCAACTTGCGAGGTTATCATCTTGAGCAAGCAGAAACAGCTAGAATTAGGGCCTGTTCACATAGGAGTCCGTTGTGTTGCGTTAAGGAAAAGATGACGTTGAGACGGAAATAAACCAATCATATGCCTCCAAACGATTAGCAATGAAATTTTTAACGCCTATGATTGGTTTATTTTCGTCTCAACGTCATCTTTTCCTTAACGCAACGCTAAGGACTCCTATGTGAACAAGCCCTTAATGTATATTATCAAACAAATTTCGCTTACACGATGCTTGCGCTGGTTTGTTTAGGCAGGTTGTCACCGCGAGCTCGTTAGCAATGCGTTTTCCATAAGTCCCCTTAAGGCTGCTGTGTACTAACCCTATTGAAGTCGCTCACCTCAATGTTAACCTATGGGGAAAATGTGTCCACTGACTGCCGACTTGGATTGAAAGATTTTTTTTAAAGTTTTACTCCGTAATAGAGAAAGACATTTTACAACTTGGGGCATTTTTCGTTAAAAAAAAAAATGCAAATAATATTTTAAAATTTAAATGATTCGGGTAGAAAAAATATGGTAGAGTGTGTTTTAAACGCACCTAAATTCCTTTGTTGGACGAAATTTATATAATGAATCTATAGAGTATAGCTCACTTCTACCCAGACTTGGGTGTATATAATTTGAAGTGGCACTCTAAATGAATTTGATACAAACACAGTTTATACATGAAACAATGTTTATTGAATTCGTTGCACATATACAATTTGCTTTTACAGCAATAAGCATACGTACTACTTGTACGGAATATATATTAGCATTCAATAAAAATACACATTGTAATACTCACAACCTAGAGAGTCAAACCAGCAGTTCTGCCAAGTAAACTTTGGGCCCCCTAAGCACTAGCGCCGGCTAACACATGGAGCTGCTTACCTCGTAGCTCCCTTAACTCGCTTATCTATCAACCTTAACAAAACCTTTTCAAAATCCTCTAACTTAATCAAGCTGCTAGGTATTTATACCAAGCGCGTATGCCGAAATTAGCATATCTCAAGCAGCTTCTTTAATTCATTCACTCAAAAGTTCGATTCTTGTGAATCGAATCTTATGAATACCTTACAAATCCTGTTGCAAGGTGTAGAAAAGTTCCGGCTGTCTGAAAATACCTTTTTTATTGGATGGCATTTATGTAGCCATAAATAATAGTAGTCTCATTTTCTACATAGGTAAACACTGAAGTGAGCGAATCCAATAGGGTTAGTGCACAGCAGCGTTTTAAGTTATACATCCTTGAGTCAGCTTGATAGTTTAGGCATAGATTTTGTATATTTGCATTTAACCTCCGCTTGTGAATAAATGTTCTTTTAAAATTCATTGTTTGATAACTTTAGCATAAAATTTCAGATGATAAAAAAGTACCGTATTTTCCGGCGTATAACGCTCATTTAGAATTTTAAACTACATTTAAAAAATTTTTTAGGTATATTCTATGTATAACACGTACCCTTTTCTTGACGAAGAAACCTGAAATGTATACATGTGCGATGCTCTTTTCTTTTGAAGTCATTCATTCGAAGGATTTTCCCAGGCTTTCGAACACTGGTATACTGAATTGACAAGTGATAAGGGGAAGAATATGTGTGTGTGTGTGTGGGGGGGGAATGCTTGAGGGAGTAAATAATTCTCCAAACAGAGGGTAAGAACACACTTCTGGCCCGAATGAATTCGTAAATTAGGAGTCAGATGTTTTCTCTTTCGAAACTCTCTTTCAGAAACAGAATTCGATGACGTGCCTGAAGATATAACAGAAGACGAATATGACGAGCTATTTATGTTATCCGATAATTAAAATTTTTAAGTTCTTTTAAATAAACAGCATTTAGCTACGTGTAGAAATCTAAATTTTTTATGTTCATCTTTTCCTTATTTTTAAATCTATCATTTTTATATCCGGCGTAAAACGCGCACCCGTAAATTTCGATCTTATCTTTTGTGTTAAAATTGCGCGTTATACGCCGGAAAATACAGTACGTAATTTCTATATTAGCAAATGCGTAATAATATTTTCAGGGTTCAGAATTCATTTATTTCTAACCTGTACATTTTGTGTTGCTATGCTGTGCATCAAAGGGACAAATTTATGCTCTAAAATAGTAAAGGTTTCTTTTAAAACTGAATGAACTGGATTACAAAGCAGGATAATTAAAATGAAAAATAGTTTTTCTGTATATTCGGTTAGGTAATTTTTCACACATTATACACCACTCTAATCCTCGTTTAGAATGGTTATTTACAAGACTCAGGCACAGTTACAGTCTATTTTTCTTCAACAAATTGAGTAGTGAAATTGATCGCATTACCTGTTCTCTTGTATATTTATACTAAAGCCATAAAACCCTATATCTTCCAGCTTAATATGAAGAAAAAAATTAACTGACATAAAAAGTCCAATTAAGCCTTAAAGCCTCATCCAGTAAAGTATTTTAACTAATTCTCTGTGATTTTCGATTTAAGCAAATTCTTTCTTAATTATCATTCCGCCACTTTACTTGAACCTGCACTTTATAATGATGTAACCGAACCCATTTTATTTAATCGAACTATTAAGGTTCTTCATTCAGTGCTCCTTTTTTTCCAAACTTACTTTTATTCGAGGAAAAGTAAGAGTAAAAGTCAAATATTTTAAAAATACGCATTTACTCTATCTTCAAAATTAGGTATTACGTGCTGTTATGAGTGGGCATTGTAAACGAATTGAGCTTCACTTGTAATATAAATACGAGTGCATATAAATAAAATAAGTCATATGTGTAAGCATCATTGTTTATAATTATATATATATATATATATATATATATAATATATATATATATTTCTATGGACAAAAATTTCACCAATCTACCCCCCCCCCCCAAAAAAAAAAAAAAAAAAAAAAAAAAGGCTGAAAGAAGGGGAATATTAACAAATACATCTACAGTGTGGCTCGAAACGTAGAACGGTGAAATGGAAGCAGAAAAATATATAAAGGTTGAAACTGACAAATGATATACGAAGGGGAAAAAAACGGTCCCGAAGTAGCCTGATGGTAGCTCGTCGGCATTTGGCGGTGAGGGTGCTCATATCGAATCCCGGCAAGCGCCATTAAATACCTCCGTGTCTAGGCTGGATAGGGGAGCGTTAAATCCGTCGACCGGAGAATTCCTCTATGAGGTCAGAGAGGGTGGGATAGGTTACGATCCCCCCCCCCCCCCAGATGTCGCCCCTGGGAAAATGGAGGTGGCACCTGGATAAACCGGACTCCGACTCTTTTGGTGCCATCATAGACAGGAGCTGCACGCCTCAGCCCGCTAGTACTTGTGGAATCAAATTTAAATAAACTTGATTTCATATTTCCGTATACATAATTCCGTTTCCTTTCAATGGTTTGCTTCCAGTTTCAACTTTGACGCATTTTCATTACGTGCATGTTGATATGCTGCAGCAACAGTAAATCGGTCACAATGATGATAGTTACTGGGGCGAGTTCTTTAATTAGTTTTAAAAATTTACTATTCATAAAACTAAGTGCATTTATTAATTATTAGAGTTTTTAATTAATTGTATTAGTACTCAAGTTATCTACTATACTCCATTTGAAAGGGCCTTTATTTATCAGCCTTCTCTTTATAATTACAAGCCCCATCTGAAGTCTTTGATCAGTGACGGTCCTATTTCTACCAACAGATACATGGGAAACAATATTCGAGGAATTCGCATGCTATGACATTATGGAATATACAAACGAATTGCGATAAAGAATCTTTCTTCAAGGAAATTTCTATTTTCACCATGATAACATGATTTATTTGCATGCTCTGAGAAATAAAAGGTGTAAATAATTTTTTTAAAATAGATTTTTTATTGTATTGGTGTAATAGCGTTATTAATATCGATCGGAGTTACTTTCGCCTTTAAAAGTTCCTGTTTGGCGGCTTTGAAATGTTAATAATAGATCAGGGTTGCCAAACTGTGGCTCACGAGCTCTTTCCGTTGCTTTGGGGCTCCCTGCTAGAATTTTAGACGCTGGTGCCAGATTCAAGATATTCAGAATTTAAACGAGCTGCATGCCGAATACCCACTCTTTCATGTAAAACTTGTAGCTGTGAATCCTGGAATTCCACATTTAGGTTGATAAAAGACAAAACCCCCGCTCAATGTAGACAAATCAACATTTCAGTGAATTGCTTGAACTGGAACGACTCAGTATTATGCTAAATTTGAATCATTTGGCAAAACCTTTAAAGTAAAAATAATTATTAAAGTTATTAAAACTATTTAAGCATTTATAAAAATTAATTTTTCTAGCAATTGGAGACATATTTAATAAAATGACATATTTAATAAAGTCGTTAGAAAAAACGCCGCTTGAACTTTGATATGAAATATAACATTTTTATGTTTTTGGCTCTTCTGTGTATGTAGATTTTTCCAAATGGCCCCTAACACTGTTTATATTGACCCGCAATAGATATTAACCTTTAGCTTAGGGGCCCATTTTTCCGATTCCCTCTTTAGAACGGGAAATTTCCTACCCCCTTTGTAAGAATGGCCATTAAGGGGCGTTATATATATATATACCGGTTATTAGGACCATATACAGTGGACGCTCGTTAATTCGAACTCGGTAAATTCGAACTTTCGGTTAATTCGAACTAATTCAAAGGCCCCAAAAAACTTGTATTGGAGTTAATGTTAAAAATATCTCATTAATTCGAACTAAATTTTTATCACTTCGGTTAATTCGAGCTAAAAATTTGACAAAAAAAAATTCTTTTTCCTCGTTTAATGGAGAAAATACACACTGTATTTATTATTTTGTGTGTCAAAATTTCTTTTCTATGTAAAGAGGCACATGTCTGCATTACTAGACTATTGCATGTCCGCTGAACGTTAGTAGCTATTGTCATTCTTATTAGTGCTAAACGGAAAAAGCAATTTTCCTTTATTTGGATGGATTTTCTTAGAATTTCAGAAAAACTAGTCTTTACTACAGATTCTAGGGAGCTGCGTCAGTTATAACTACAGTGCAGACAAGTTAATGTGGTCTAGTTTTTCTTCCTCATTGTGTGGTGTGAACGTGTAAAAATTCAGGATGTCTACACGTGGAAAGTACAAAACCCTAACTTTGGAGACAAAGGTAGAAATTTTAAAGAAAGTAGAGAAAGGCGAATGTAAAACAAAGTTAGCAGCTGACTATGGAATTTAAAAAATGCCTTGTCAACTAATTTGAAAAACAAGGAGTCAATTTTAGATTCATGGGAAAAATCAAAATTTGCTAGAGGAAGGAAACGCATGGGAAATGCGTCCCAAGAAGTTCTAGAAAAAGCTCTACTGCTATGGTTCCAGGATGTTAGATCTCGAAATTTTCCGATAAATGAACCCCTAGTGCTGACGAAGGCTGATGAACTGGCAAGTCGAATGGGTATTGAAGATTTTAAATGCAGTGATGGATGGGTTTCTCGATTTAAGTCAAGGCACAATATTTCTTATCAAACTGTATGTGGCCATAGCTCTGATGTAAACGAAGACGTATGCACTAATTTCGGTAGGAAACTGCCAGGGCTTTTCTCTACTTACCTGCCAAAAGATATTTTTAATGCGCCCATAATGGACAAAGCCATAATGGACTCTATTAAAACTCTGAAAGCATTTATTCAGATGGAACCTTCCTCTGAAAATGAATTGAAATGTTTACTTCAAATCGAGAAGCTGGCTGAACAATGTAGGCATCATAAACAGAACCAAACATCCATTTTACAGTTTTTCCCCAAAGTGTAATTCATATTTTTAATAAAAGTTTACTTTATACTGCATATCTTCTGCTTCATTTTATGATGAAGGTAAGTCTGTATTGCTTTTTAATGTGTTTAATTTTAGATAACATAGTATAATATATTTTCTGGGGTTATACATACTAGGAGAGTTTCTTCTTCAGTGATACGCATTTAAAGTTATATATTTTCTCTTAACATCGGATAATTCGAACTTTTTTCTGAGAACCTTTGAGTTCGAATTAACGAGCGTCCACTGTATATATATGTATTCCTTCTTGTGCCCGTTTTCTTGGGATACATGCTATCCCACCACGTAAGGAAAAGGTTAATGCTCAATAATTTTTAATCGCTAAAAAAAACAGGGAAGGGTTTATATCTATTTTAATCATTTTATTGAAGAAGATAAGTATGAAAATGACCTTAGCTCTTCCCTGTGACAATGCTGTTGAACTTTAGAGCATTCTTTAAGAAATTCGCATACAGGTAGCAAAATTTTACGCAAGTGCAGCGTACGCTAGCTCTCATTAACGGATATATTTATCGAAATGCTGTATAATTTGCAACGTGGGGTTTGGGGACGTCTCACTCATTACCATGACTATTTGAACATGCGTACCTCCGCAAACCTTTGGAAAATCAGGCATCACGAGCTGCTAATTATAGCCCTAAATAAATGGTTGCGGTTCTATGCACCGCGGTGGTATTTATCCTACTTAAAGAGGTGACTTCAAGATAAAACTGACGCCCTTCGTATATCACGTGACCCTCCCCTCCCCCACTCCGAAGTTAAGTCATTAGGAAACGAATCTTTAAAGCTCATTTCGGCAGTAATTAAACTAAGTGATAGATTACGAAAGCAAGGACAGTGGGAATTAACTCTTAAGTATCAATTCCGAGTCTTAATCAATGCGATTTTTTTCTACTTTTTTTTTCCGAATGCTTTTGTATATTGAGCTTTCGCAGTGATTTGATTTTTAATTTTACTTTTCAGCGCATGTGAATGATTAGGAAAATTGGATGAGAAACTTTTTTTATATATAATTTAAATATTTTTTGTTGATTGTCAATGATCTTTAGATGTTTATTTATTGCTTTTGATTCCTAGTTATTTTGGTTCGGTTTTCTTTTGAGGAAAAGTTGGAGCGGAAAGAGTGGGTATAGCATAAAAAAATGAATAAATAAAATCGAGTTTTGGGATGAGTAGAATAGGAAGCAAAGGAATGTATATAACTTTTCACTAAAAACTGATATAAATAGTGTCCCGAACCGTGATTCGAGCCCTGCTCTCCAAACCTCGGATTCGGCATTCTACCCATTGAAATGTAAGGGAGATGAGAGCAACACATTTATTCCCCATTTATTGATTGATTTTTTTAAAATTCAAAGATGCTACATTTTTAATCTAGGATGAATATTAATGGTATGTTTTCTTATCGTTTACAGCAGTTCCTGCTAATGATCAACTGCCTCTGTAATGAGTACCTGCGGGAAAAGGATTCGAACCCGAATCTCATAATCTCGAAGTCGTATTTTACCAGCTGAACTATTCATGCGATATGAGGAAAGCATAATTCGAAAAAGACCATTCTTGATAAACTATTATTCTTTGTTGCATCTTAATTTCGTCATAATTTTGGAGAGGCATGTGACATGGCGGGAGCCAGTGTTCATATCCTCGGATTAATGCTCAGTAAATATAAAAACAACGGCTGTAAATAATCATCTGGCGTAACGACACAAAGACAAGGTACTTTATTTTCACACAAATAGACAGAAATCAGAACAGAACCGCAATGCTGTTCTTATCACGAAGCTAAACAGAACACAGCCGTCTTATTTCGAAACAAAACTAATTCTACAGAAAGACAAAACATTACTAGAAGTTGCCATTCTATAAATACAAAAGTATCAAAATTATGATTACATTGGACTGACATCTAGGGGCGAAGGAATAAACTATAAGTACTTTCAAACAGCATGAATGGTTCATAGAAAGCATCAGTTTAATTCCACTTTCCCTGAATATGGATAACTGTTATCATTTATTATTATACACTCGTTGTTTTATGTTATCGCTTTAAGCATTATATACCTGCTCGAAGCTTCATGTCCAAACCAGCAATGTGAGACACTCAAAGTTTTTGAAAGTTATTCTTCATAAACTATTATTCCTTAATCAGCGCATTTTCATAGTTCTTAAAACCATTCAGGGAGAAAACGGTTTATTTTCGGTTCATACTTTATGTATAATTAAAATCACAAAATCCCATTAGGGTTTAATATAGTTAACATAAACAGGTTATGACATGAAGACATGATAACATTCAACAGTCAGTAACGCCAATACAGTGGAATCTCGATCGATCGTTTTTTCAAGGGACCGATTGAAATGAACGATAAATGCGGGAAAACGATAGATGCGGAAACATAACAAAGCAATATGATCGTTGGAACTGGATAAAATGAACGACACATACGGAAAAACGATGGATCCGAAAACGATCGATCGAGATTCCACTGTATTTGTAACCAATGGATAAATAGGATCTCCTTATATGCCGATAGTAACACTACTATATTAGCATAAAAGGGTGAAGAAATAAGCAGTTAAGGGCATGTTCACATAGGAATCCAGTAACAGAAGCGTTAAAGTATTGAAATATATTTAACCAATGACAAACCTCCAAACGATTAGCAACGAAATTTTTAACGCCTATGATTGGTTTATTTCCGTCTCAGCGCCATATTTCCTGTTAAAAGGTTAAGTTATATAACATCCAGCTAAGATGAATACAGATTAATGACGCAGTGCAAAAATAGTATTAGTGATTCGTTAAATTTTCCTGTCGCGGGGTCTATTGCCACTTCATCTTATTGCGATTTCCTTATTCATCTTTGAAATAATTTAGGGGAGACATAAATAGTTCCTGGAAGGACTGACTTTTAACCATTGTCCCTGAAGATAATAACAGGTGTCTCTGTTATAGTTAATGATTATATACTCGTTGTTTCATTTTATCGCTATTAATATCAAAGCTCCATCTCTACACCTTTGATATTTTTTATGCTTTTATTTTTCCATCCAAGTACTTACCAGAAGGATTTGTGCCGGCCGCGACGCCCATCCTCCTGGGCAGTTCCATCGCCCACTGCTCTGCTGTTTTCCTCCGAAACTGTTCCCATTCTCTTAACGGATCTACCAGCCGAGGATCAAAGAAAGGTGTTCTCTGTCCGAAGGCCGTTGCGAAGGCTCGCAGATGATGATGGTGTTGCCCTGGAATAAAAGCAAAGCCTTATTTTTAATATGATTCATCTGCTATGAGTAAAACTTCTTAGATATTTGTAAATATACCAGTAAACAGGATCTTAGAATTTTTCGAGCCCCAGACATACAAATGAAATTCGACGCACATCTTATATAAACTAAAATAAGGGTGATATTTATTATAAAAAAAATTCACAATGTTTTGAGTTGTGCTGAATTATATTTTCAGCTTGAGATTACAAAAAAATATATAAAAAGAAAATAAATCAATATTAAGTTATTTTAATAAATTAAAAATGGAACAGATGTAGTATACGCAACGGGCCATCGCCAATTTGGCGCCAAAATCCCGTTCGGAGACCTGTTAGGCTTAAACTGCGAAATGTAAACAATAAATTGGAAAACAAACTTTTCTGCTGGCTTTATGAAACTCGTAGGCGCACACGGGATCTTCGCTTCGCTCAGATACCATTGCTTCACTCCGCTACGCTCCGTTACGCATCCGTCCAAAAACATTACATAAAATCCCCAGCCGCAGGCTTCGCTACATAGCGCTGGCTGTTGTACAGTAAAAAAAAGCTTCAGCTGGCTGTAGCGGTCAGTAAAATAAAGCTTATCGCAAAAAAATTGAAAAAAATACCATCCGATCTTAAAATCCTCCCTGCCAGAATATAAAAACCGCCAAACAACCATCAAATTTGGCGAAAAATCGCCCCTTGGCGTTCGTTGCGTATACTACATCTGTACCTTAAAAATTTTTGTTTTCAAATTTTGACATCTACAGTATTAATAATAGTACTCTCGTAGCAAGGAGTTTTTAAAATATCATTTTTTTTTGTTAATAGTATTTCCAGTGCGTTAACCTGTTGTTCCGGAAGAGTACTGTGACAATAACTGTTTATCAGTTTCAGTACGGAAAATGAAAGCTGTCCTTCGGCATTGCTCATCGGTAATGTTTAAAACAACCTTAAGATTGTTACGAAATCAGGATATAATTTTGTTTTCGGTTTTTGGAATTCTATTTTTTTCAGAAGCAGGGAATCTCCATTCTCATCCTTACTCAATATATCAAACTATCCCATTTGCATTTTCAGTTCATCAACATTTACGTCTTTGCTATAAATTTCCCCAAAACAAATACAACAGCACGTACTTCGTCACAAATGCAAGCACCGTAGTTTCACACAACGCATAACATTGGAGTTGCGCTTCCAGATCTTACAAATAAAGAATAAAAAAACATGTGCATGGGAAATAACCTGTGGTCAGCGGAAGAGAATAAAAATAATAATAATATTTCAAACTAATCACGCCAGCTGCTAGAAATTCGTACCCTCAGATGGCGTAGAGGGAAAATAATACCTTCGGAATGTACTGAGCGAAACAATATGCTTACGAAATCAACATCTGTAGATCATAATTGCAGTAAACGCCAGACCTCACACACGCAACACAACGTTTTGGGATCGTTTTTATCAACTTAGATCAGTGATTCTTAACTGGTGTTCTTAACTGGTGAATTTTGTCGTGGTTTCTTTTTTTCTTAAATGTTTTATTTGAAATTATAATAATAATTTATTTCCATGTCATTATCTTTTTTTTAATAATTCATATATATAACAAAAGTCAATATATTTAAATCTTATACTAGTATCCATTGTAATGTAACCGTCTGTTTTAGTTCAATAATAATGCGTGTGGCATTTTATACAAATAATTTGAAATAAGTATTTGTAAATGTAACAAACGCTTAAAACGCAAACACGCAATTAGTAAAGTTCAAACAGGAAAAAAAGAGACTTTAACTCCATTAAACCAAACCAAATCTTAACATTTATCATTTAATTACAAAACGATGGTAATACTTCGTTTATAAGTAAATAAAAATTATAAGCAATTTTTAAAATATAAATAGTTTAAATAGTAATTTATAAATTATAATATTTTAAATTTATATAGTAAGTAAAAATTATTAGTAATTTTTTTTTTTGTTACTTGAAGCAATATACTTTAATATTTAGTCTTTATTTGTTTCTTAGGTAATTACACAAAGATAAAAAAATCAATCTATTTTAAAAGGATATATGTTGAAAACCGCATGCCTATTTTTGTCGTTCATTTTAAGATTTTGCTGAACTACATAAATATTAATGGTAGAGTTCCATAAGAATAAATAAATAAGTACAGTGATTTCCGCTTATAAGAATCACGTTTGTTATTACTGTTTTTGATTCTTATAAGCGGTTGATTCTTATAACCGAAACTTCCTTTTGGACAGGCACACATACACAAATATATACTTGTACATATATATAAACACACAGGCACATATATACATAATTTACCATTAAATACGTTATTTATCATTACGTTATTACCATTAAATATGTTATTTAATTTACGTTATTTATCATTTATTAAAATTATTTTTTATAATTTTAAAAATACTCAATTTCTAAACAAATACTATAACTCAATTTCTAGACCTATAAGTAACAACACATGATTATAAAATCAACAAGAGGCAGCTTCTCTTTGACTACACTTTGGAAGAGCATCATATCTGATTAACAAGTTCTGTTTTTCAGAAAAACTAAGAGTTTTTCTTGTTTTATCATATTTGAATTCGACTATCAAAAAGTTCTAACACTAACAGGCAATTTTATTAGAAAACTAAAGTGACTACTAGCGACGTATGCTTATTACAGTCTCAGACGAAGATTCACTTTATAGCTTACGTTTCACGGTTTGATTCAGCATCTTGTTCATCTGATTCAGCAAAATGGATCCGTTTACGTTTCACGGTTTGAAGTGCTGAATCCACTGTCCCGTTTGCGTAAGTGATGGTGGACACTTCGCGGAAGATTTATGTGTTTCATGGTCCCGAAATCCGCAACCTGGAAGTAAGTGGTGGGAAAAGTGGTGCCTGTCTGGAGAAAAGTGAAATCGGACCCAGGCGGGTTAGATGCCCCTGGGTAAAGCTAATAAGACAGTGTTTAGCAAAAACGTATAAGGAGAAACTCTTATGTTATGTCTAAAGGAATGTATTTTACGACTGTTTTCCACCCCAAAGTTTTATCAATCTTTCTTTTCAAAAACTTAAGAAAGAATTTCGTACCTTTTGAGAGTTCAAGTGGCATTTTTGGAAAAATGAAAGGAAGGCGAAGATTGCAAACTGATTCTTATAACCGGTGGATTGATTCTTTAAAGCGAAAATTTTAACATGGAAATAATACATTTGTTTTTGTTTTTGCGATATTGATTCTTATAAACGGTTGATTCTTATAACCACTGATCACTATAAGCGGTGGTTACTGTATATATATATATAATAGTGTTCCGTCTCTCTGAAAAGGTTATGAACCACTGGCTTAGATATTCCTTTAAGAGAACGAGTAATCAACGATTTAGCGATACAAACATCTTATCTCTCATTTAATCATCTCAATTGCTTTTTCTGCGATCATTTTCGTACATATTTACACATTTTCAGTTAGCGATGGATAGCGTTCGTCCCGAGGGGGCTCGTGGGTCGTAATTTGGTGGGGCCATCGGTTTTAGATTAGATCCTGTGGTCGAGTTTCTCATTTTTTTTGCAGAAAATGGCATTTCCGTTAGGGATGATTCCTGCAAAGCTCTATCACCTATGTAGAGCGTCCAGAGAGGGCATCTTGGACAGCGATGGATAGCTTGATACAGCTATATTTGGACGATTGCCGTGTTGAGCTTTTGAAGTAAGACAAGCGCATAATTACTGTGGTCATGTTTAAGAAATTTTATTCGTTTATTATTAAGGTGGAAAAACTTCGGTGTTCTTACTATTCTTTACTCTGCCGTTATTTTACTTCTAAACTAATTGTCTTAGGTTTACATGTATCGTTTTTTATATTTTATCGTTGGCTTTACTACATGTTTAATAAGGGTCGTTTATTAATAAGGTGAGAAAACTTCGGTGTTCTTACTATTCTTTACTCTGCCGTTATTTTACTTCTAAACTAACGGTCTTAGGTTTACATGTATCGTTTTTTATATTTTGTCGTTGGCTTTACTACATGTTTAATAAGGGTCGTTTATTAATAAGGTGAGAAAATTTCGGTGTTCTTACTATTCTTTACTCTGCCGTTATTTTACTTCTAAAGTAATGTTCTTAGGTTTACATGTATCGTCTTTTATATTTTGTCGTTCGCTTTACTACATGCTTAAAATATAAATCAATGTATGAGATTCTTTTTACAGTATATTTCCAAATTTACTCGTTTTCTTTTATTTAGAAATCTAGCAGAATATTTGGCACAATTGCGTATGAATGGGAAATACACTTTCAAGATTGTTATCGACACCTGTAAAACATCACCTCTCTTTGATTCTTGTTTGGGTACAAATATTTAACTACATCTGTGTGAGCAACGAAAAAAAATTAAAAATTATATATTTAAGACATTGAAACTCTCAGGAATGTATTCTTGAACCCATAATTAAAAAAAAAACCAACTTTTTTACCAAGGTATTTTTACTGACAGAATATATGAATACATGATTAAATATCAGTGTAATTATTTTACGGCTTTACTTTATTTATAAGCATATCCTAATTTTAAAAGCATATCCTAATTTTTTTTCTACGTGACTGCGTTCAGTTTTTAACGCAGTTAAAGATTTGAAATTACTGCAGAAAATAAATGCTCCGAAATTTCATCGAACGTTATTTGAATTAATTTAATTATAGAGTTTTGTTTTAAATCGTATGAAATGATTTTAAGATTTATGAGTTTATGTTATTTTCAAAATATATGGAGCACAATCAGAATATGTTTGTTGAGTAAAATTCTCTTTCTCTCTTTTTCCCTTTTTGGTACAGATGTAGTATACGCAACGAACGCTAAGGGGCGATTTTTCGCCAAATCTGATGGTTGTTTGGCGGTTTTTATATTCTGGTAGGGAGGATTTTAAGATCGGATGGTATTTTTAAAAATTTTTTTGAGATAAGCTTTGTTTTACTGACCGCTACAGCCAGCGCAAGCTTTTTTTTTTACTGTACAACAGCCAGCGGTATGTAGCGAAGCCAGCGGCTGGGGATTTTCTGTAATGTTTTTGGACGGATGCGTAACGGAGCGTAGCGGAGTGAAGCAATGGTATCTAAGCGAAGCGAAGATCCCGTATGCGCCTACGAATTTCATAAAGCCAGCAGTAAGTTTGTTTTCCAATTTATTGTTTACATTTCGCAGTTTAAGCCTAACAGGTCTCCGAACGGGATTTTGGCGCCAACTTTTCGCCAAATTGGCGATGGCCCGTTGCGTATACTGCATTTGTTCCTTATTTTTTTTCCAAACTTATTGCCACATTGTAATGATGTTCTTTGTTTACTTACTAAAGATGCCTAAGGGCCTGTTCACATAGGAGTCCGGTAGCGGAAACGTTAAAGTATTGAAATATATTTAACCAATGACAAACCTCCAAACGATTAGCAACGAAATTTTTAACGCCTATGATTAGTTTATTTCCGTCTCAGCGCCATCTTTCCTTTTACGCTTCCGCAATGTGAAAAGGCCCTAATTGTAAATTTTTACCTCATCATGTAGTATTTCCCAGATAGTAACAAATGTGCAGACTGAAAATTCTTGTTTATTTTTTATTTAATAAAACATTATTGAAATACCACCAAATACCTTGTTTCGTGTAAACATATCAATTATTTTCGTAAGCAAAAATGTTGACTTTTCTATGACAGTCTGTTTGCCATATTTTAACACCAAGAATAAGCAAGAATTCTCAGTTCATATCATATATCAAGGTAATCTCAGTTTCCTATTTAAGAGACAGCAAAATTTCCATTAAATTTCGGTATGGAGAGTTCAAGTGTTTTTTACTTTGTTTAATGAATGGTGTGGCACAGTGAAACGAGTTCAAAGATAAAACAATGTGAAATAGTCATTTCTTTTTTAATTGCCGAAATTCTTGCATCAGCAAACTGTATATAAAGAATTTGTGATTGAAAAGAATTTATATATTTTTTTCAAATTACAATTTGCAATGATTTATTTGTTTCTGATCTCGCTATTTATTTTATTTTCATTCAACTATAAAGATCGATAAATAAATTTTAAATGCTGCTTTCAGAGACTATCCTAGCACGTTATGAAATGTTAATATGATTATAAAGTAATTATACTCTTGAACTTTTATTAAGGAAATTTTCACACAATCATAATATCCATTAAAGTCCGTATTTAATGAAGGACATAGATTTCTCGACTTCTGTATAAGGTGATTTTCAAAATATTCATTCAAACTCTTTTTTTTCCTAAAGAAAGAAAAAAAACAGAATACTTACTTCCTGCTGAAAAAAAAATCTTTTCTTAATACTCTTTTAAAAAAGTGAGGAAAAAAGTTTTGGCTAACCAAAACCCCTAGACAATAAGTCCAATCAGCAGAGAAAGTTCAGACAGCTAGAAATTAGGAGAGGTTTATCAGAACAAGGCTTTAAATTAGCCACCAGCAATTGCAGATCTACAGGTGTTATGTCGATTCCCTGGTATCCTAATCAATTTTATTTCAGGACATTTTTTTTTATTTGATTGCATTCACTTTTGAGCTCTTTCTTTTTTTTTTTTTTTTTTTCTCAGGAAGTTAAGCGTAGTTTTGCAGAGCTTGTTTTACGCGCGTTTTTAGGAAGATAAAAGGGAACTTTCTCTGACAATGACAAGTTTCAAATTTAAATTTAAATTCGGAAATAAGGACAATTAGAACAAGTTAATTTTATGGAGTAATTCTTATTTATGTCAGAATTTACCTGAAACATAAAATTTATTTAATCTACCAGCTATAGAAATTGAGTTGCAGGGAAGGTATTTGGATAAACTTTTTCTGCCAGTTAGTGTCTGGCAAAATACAAAATAAAATAAAATGCTAATTTTAAAAGTTAGTGAATGTAGTTTACCCTAAACTATGTTTTTAATTAAAGCTTAGTTCAGCTATTACCTAATCTGTGCAATGGAAACTGTTTCCTAGCAGTTTAGTTTATTTTTTATGTATTAAAGTATTACGAATAAAAATTTTATTTTTTAAATGCATGATCTCGCCACACCGAAGAAAATTCTATGTAGTCCCCACAGTTAAAACATGGTTACGTTGCATTACCGAAAAGTAAAACCTTCAAAATTATTCTGTATATTTATTTTAATAAAATGTTATTTACAAGAATGTGCTTTGTAATGTTTCAGTCACAATCTGTTTCAAATGTGTAAGAATAGAGGTGCCGGAACGGTAACCTTCCGGGGTGTGTGGGGGGTATTCCAAATTATTGATAAAGAGAAGTACCTAAAGAGAGGTACTGGAACGCCGTTCCGGCGCTTTCCGCCTCAAATCTAGCCCTGTATATATATATATATATATATATATATATATATATATATATATATATATATATATATATATATATATATATATATATATATATATATATATATATATATATATATATGTATGTATGTATATATATTACATATGCTTGTGTGTGTGTGTTTAATAAAATATTATTTCAAAGAGATACATATATGTAATTCAGCCTATTATCGCTTAGTTAACATCAAACAATTATAAAATGGCAAAAAGCCTCCCCGAACTTATAAACACATCATTTCGATCTGCAGTATCATTTGGATGTTGGCCATTTAAGGAGAAAACTTTTCTCGCAGGTTAAAATGTATCAAGCCCTTGCGTAAAATCCCGTGTCAATCTGTTCACCTTTGGAAGGAATTTGATTTTTTTGGGGAGCTGTATTTTGCTTCCAAACAAAGAGGGCGATGATAATTTGTCAGCTTGTTTTGTCAAGGTCTAATTTGGAGAATGAGAAATCGGGATGGAGTTTTACCGACTGATCAATAGATGTTGCGCTTTGCGCACAGAAATAATTTTCAGTAGATAAGGGGATATATATTCTGCAAAATCCTAGGTTCGTCGGTCCTGAATTCTATCGAATACTCTCTGCAGAAACTATTAAGGAAAAGCAAACTGAGGGAGAGTGTTATACGAATTACTGAGTTGTAGCGAAGGAAAAGAAGTTGAAAAGGAGTTAGAGTTTTATGAGGAGAAAAAAAAAAGATTTAAAAAGCTATTCTAAAACTGAAATAAATGTTTTTCTTATTTTTTCCCTTCAATATGTTTAGAATGACAGTTTGTTGCTACTATGTATTGATTGTGTAAAGATAATTTTCCAAACAGCAGTTCTAAATATTGAAGAAGAAAATACCGGCATATATCACAATAGGACGTATGCAACAAGGAAAAGCGAAATTTTATGGTGATATGACCCTGGTGTTAAACTTTGGTGTCCTGAGGGTGGCCATAAGGGTGTAAGAGCTATGAGAACACAATCATCGCCCATATATCAAAAATTGCAAAGGGAAGACTAGGGATTGGTCACAATGCAACCGGAGCCGAAACGTTGCGTTCTTCCTTTGGCATCAAGACTGTTAACATGACACGTGATTGTTTTGACGTATTACGTGATCATTGGGTTGAACTCTGTAATTGGTCGAAATTTTTATCGCTGACGCTACGCAACTCTCTTGATGCAACGTGAACGCAGGGCCTTAGAGCCTGTTCACATAGGAGTCCGGTAGCGGAAGCGTTAAAGTATTGAAATATATTTAACCAATGACAAACCTCCAAACGATAGGCAACGAAATTTTTAACGCTTATGATTGGTTTAGTTCCGTCTCAGCGCCATCTTTCCTTTTAGGGCCTGTTCACATAGGAGTCCGTTGCGTTGCGTTAAGGAAAAGATGACGTTGAGACGAAAATAAACCAATCATAGGCTTTAAAAATTTCATTGCTAATCGTTTGGAGGCATATGATTGGTTTATTTTCGTCTCAACGTCATCTTTTCCTTAACTCAACGCAACGGACTCCTGCGTGAACAGGCCATAAGGCATATATGAATGCCGTAATTTCATTTAAAGAAAGAATACGTGATGCATAAGATAAGATACTACACCCGCTGTTAGATTTTCTAGGCACTACATAAATACATTTTTTTAATAAATAATATAGGTAACTCAGCCGGGTAAAATGCTTAATTAAAAAAAATGCTAAATGAAATATTACGTAAAATAAATGGTATAAAAAGAAAATTCCTCGGACTATTAGTTTATAATTGAAACATATCAATTGAATATTTCTAAAATAAGATGACTGAGAATAAAGTAACTGTACGCCTAACGGTTTAAAGTGATCGATATTTTCAATCAAACAATAAGGGCCTGTTCGCATAGGAGTTCGTTGCCTTGCGTTAAGGAAAAGATGACGTTGAGACGAAAAGAAACCAATCATAGGCGTTAAAAATTTCATTGCTAATCGTTTGGAGGTTTTTCATTGGTTAAATATATTTCAATACTTTAACGCTCCGCTTCGGACTCCTATGTGAACAGGTCCTAACGGTCACAAAATTTAAAATCGATAACGAAACATGTATTGACATCATTTTGATAAGT
This sequence comes from Dolomedes plantarius, assembly GCA_907164885.2. Lineage (NCBI taxonomy): Eukaryota > Metazoa > Arthropoda > Arachnida > Araneae > Dolomedidae > Dolomedes > Dolomedes plantarius. The sequence continues at coordinate 192,656,856 of OU015493.1, forward strand.
TCTATTAAGTGTTTCATTGGTGTGTACGGGAAAAAATTGGATGAAAATTTTCGTGATTTTGAATGCGAGTACATGTTATTGCCAATCCCCGTAACGGGTAAAAGTAGTTTCTGTGTATTATCTAAAATAACGGAACACAGTACTTATAAAAGGGACAGATAAGGATGGAAGGGATATAAAAAGTGAAAGATCTATAAAAAGGCTAATTGCACTGTTCTTCTGTTAAATAATGAAATGCACTGTAAAATCTATTGCTTTAACCACGGCTTTTAACTCCTCGATCCATAAAAGATGAAATAATCAGAGAACAACTTTAAATCTCTCCCTCTATAAAAGACGCAACAAAGATCAATAACAACAAACAAGCAAACAAAAAACCCTAGCCCTTTTGACTTTATGTAAAAATCAAATAATATTTTATATTTAGAACGTCGCTCATTGAAATGTTATAAACATCCAAACGTATTTTATAGAAATGTGAATGTTCTTAATCTATACGTGAATTTATAAGAATAATTTTGATGTTATTGTACACTAAATCATTAATAGGTTGATAATTACATAGCATCAAATACGATATCAGCATGTTTCACAATAATTAACTAAATCTAGAACTCGACTTATTCACCTATTTGGCGCGAATAGAAAAAAAAAAGGGGGATAAAATACCCCCTCGATATAAGCATACACGCACGCGAACAAACGCACACGCACAAAAAAATTCGTGGTTTACCATATTTCTATTGAAACACCTTATTTTAAGCTGTTTCATCTGTTTCAGAAAATTTAAAGCTAAAACAAAGTATATTTGTCTTAAAAAACCAAGTACATTTAAATCTTTTTTAAATCAACTAATTTGTATCTAGTAGCCGCTTTTCACTACTCCCTCCCCTCTTACACAAAAAAGGGAAAAAAAGAGAGCTGCTATGGTTTTATATTAAATTTAACTAATATTTTATTTTTAAATCTCTACCTATAAAACAGACTTCTTCTTATGGATACAATAAATAAATAAAGTTCTTAATCTATACCTCGAGTTTGAAGAGAAAAATCTTTTATTTTGTATAATAAATCATTTGCTAACAAATAACTTATTTAAAAAAAATTGCAAATAAAATCTTAGTATATTTTACAATATTTTTATAGCTTCGCTTATCCATTCAACGAGCTCGAATAAGAGAAAAAAAAATATATATAATGGTTTTCTCCTCTTTTAAAAAGAATACAAAAAGAAACCAAAATTTACGCTTTGTATTGGAGGCTTCAAAGTTAAATCTAAGTTCTCTTTGTTTAAAATATTAAATCTATTTATTTAATCTATTTATGTCAACTAGTTTCTAGTGATCTAATACTTATTCCAGGAGTTGGCGGATTATCAACGAGAGAATATTCTAACATCGTATGGAGCAGTGAGTATAGTTACGCCATCTATCCGTAGCCGCATCAACTAATACTCCATTTGGTATCATTGATTTTGCTACTTATATTCTCTTAAGAAGGGTGTATAAAATTTTGCTCTTGATATTTCTGTTATAACGTTGATTAAATATCGAGCACTAATTTTTATAATTCGTCTACTTGAAAATCACAATATTCATCGATTAATAAACGGACATTAGATTTTCCAAGCTGTGTGTGGAATTTTCACCTTTATCGATTTTTACGTTTGTCATGTGCTGGTGCCTTACAGCTGCTTGCTGGATTAATTCATTACTTGTGATATTTATAACAGCCTGTTGGTCTTTGAAACTGGACCATAACAAATCTGAACCCCTCGACTTCAGACTGACTCACGTTCCAAAAGAAAATACTTCCAGATTCTCGGCGATTCGTCTGGAGAACGCAGATGTTCGATTCGGCGTGTTTGTTGATTTGAAATCGGAACTGAATTCCGGAAGTGTATCATCGTTTGATTACATTGATCTGAAAGAGGAGCCAGTTTTTAATCTTAATGGATCTGCGGTCAGTATTGATCTTAATAAATCACTTTATCAGAATAATGAGGTTCCACGATATGTTTGCATTCGAGGTAACGGAAAAGACGTGAATGATAACGCGGATGATTCGGTTATTAGTTCCTGTAAGAGAAGATCAGCGGTGCTAGGAGTCAGAGCAGATGGAGATCGTATTAGCTCTACAGCAGATGTTTTAGAAATTCCTGCAAATGAGGAAATTTCTTTGTTATTGTTTGGTACAGATTTTTCAGTTGGATCAGAGATTGCATTAACAATAATTCCTAAACCTAGAGGAAGCAGATGTGACAATTTACCTATAATCAAAGTTATTTTGTTATCTCGTCATAATATCAAGTCGGATAAAACTGTAAAATTAGATATATCACTACCACTTTTGAGCAATGGTGGTCAGTATTATTTTTGTATCAGAGAAACAAATCTGTTAGTGACACACTGGATTCACCAGGGAAGTGAACCTTGGATCTCCCTACGATGCGTTGGACGAATATTACCTATAGGGCTTCAGACATTAATTATATGTTTCCTTCTTGTGTTGTCCGGATTGTTCAGTGGTTTGAATCTTGGACTAATGGCACTGGAATGTACTGAACTTTTAGTACTTGAAAAATGCGGTACCGATGCCGAGAAGAAAAATGCCAGAAAAATATACCCTGTACGTAAGAAAAGTAATTACCTATTGTGTTCTTTGTTATTGGGCAATGTTTTAGTTAATAACACCTTAACGATACTTTTAGATGATTTAACGTCCGGAATGATTGCAGTTGCTCTGTCAACATTTGGAATTGTAATTTTTGGGGAAATTATTCCTCAAGCTATTTGTTCTCGGCATGGATTAGCAATTGGAGCTAAAACGCTTTGGGTCACTAAATTGTTCATGATATTAACTTTCCCTCTTTCATATCCTATAAGTAGAATACTTGATTTTGTTCTCGGAGAAGAAATAAGAAACGTGTACAATAGAAAACGACTGATGGAGTTTATTCGAGTCACTCAAGATTATAATGATTTGCATACTGAAGAAGTTGATATCATTTCTGGTGCATTGGAGCTTACTAGAAAGACAGTTGCAGATGTAATGACTAAGATAAATGATGTCTTTATGGTACCATTAGATTCGACTTTGAACTTTGAAACTGTATCCGAAATAATTAAACGTGGCTATTCCAGAATACCCGTTTATGAAGGCGATAAGAACAATATTGTAGCCCTGTTGAACATCAAAGACCTGGCTTTCGTTGATCCTGACACGAATACACATCTAAGGACATTGTGCGAATTTTACAACCATCCTGTAAATTACGTGTATGAAGACACTACTCTGGATGTTATGCTCAACGAATTCAAAAAGGGGAGATCTCATCTCGCGTTTGTACGACGTGTAAACAGCGATGAGGATGTCGATCCATTCTACGAGTTGCTCGGCATCGTAACACTGGAGGATGTCATAGAGGAAATAATTCAGTGCGAAATAATTGACGAAACCGATGTTCTGACTGATAACAGAAGGAAGCACGTTCGAAAAGAATCGCAGGGCAAGCAGGATTTTTCTGACTTTGCAAGATTTGTCGCAGGTGATAAAAAATCGACAACTATATCACCTCAGTTAGCTTTAGCCACGTACCAATACCTGTCAACTTCGGTAGAACCATTCAAGAAGGAATATTTATCAGAAACAGTTTTGAAAAAGCTGATGTCTCAAGACATTTTTTTAAAGTCAAAGCACAGTGACTTCGTTTCAGCATCTAGCATCCTTTACCAGACTGGAAAGTCTGCGGATTATTTCATTCTAATTCTTGAGGGACGATGTCATGTGACAGTCGGTCGTGAAAACCTGGTGTTTGAAACTGGACCATTCAGCTCTTTCGGATTACCAGCTATTACAATGAATATCGGTGAATCCTCGCAAAGCATAGCAGGAACTAGCCCCGATAAAACCGTGCCCTTTAAAGTTTTTGTTCCTGACTATACAGTTGAAGCCGTCGGCGAAACTCTGTACATGAAAATACATTATGCTGTGTATCTCTCTGCATATAGAGCGACTATTATGGAGCGACAGCAAAAACAGGACGGCGACTCTAGAGGAGGATCAAAAACTTGCTCAAGTCACAATTCTAGAGGTTCATCTTCTGACATTCCGGGAGAAGATATTTAAAACGTGTAGGTCTAACATCTGTAATACATAACAACTCCTACCATAATATTCGTAATGTAGCATTTAAATATTTTTAGAAATGCCCTTCGATTATGTTATGCTACTCGATTTAATTTCTTCTTCATTTCATTGATATTTTTTTTATGTTTCAATCAATTTTTAAGATTTATCAATTTTAGCTATTTTAGTATGATCGCTAAATTCCTCGCATACCTCATTTTAGCTATTAATTTAGAACTTATAAGGTCTAAAGTGAATTATTTGCGGTAATGTGTCTCCAACCTATTCTAGCATACAGTTGACATTAATTTTTGAAAAGTATAATAGCTTCTGAAGTTACGTATTTGTTAATTTTTAAGAATTAGAACTGAAGTTAATGTAATAATCAAAACATGAGCTCCATTGTGATGTCAACTGATTATAATTATATGAAATAATAATTAAACAGATTTATTACCTGAGACATTTTTATTCCATTGTTTACAATAATTATTCGTAGATAATTTTCAACATAATTTTAGATAAACGTATTATATGTAACTACAATAAACCCTATTTTACTGATTCGTGAAAAAAAAAATATTTAATCGCAACAAAATTACTTTACAGGGATTATAACAAAATGCTTTGCTTACTGTCATAATTTGTAGGTATATAAAATTGGTATTGAAGTATGCAAGCAAATTGTGCCAAGTTTCTATGAGTTGTTTTAAGGTTAAAATATCAGAAAGAAACTGGAACTATCTTGCTGCAGAAAGAGGTAAAATAGCTAATTCAAATGTATCCATTTTTTAAAAAGAAATTTAAAAATCTTATCTCAGGAAAGATATGTAAAAGTATCAAGAATATCTCTTAATATTTAAACGTACTGTACCCTTCATTATGGTGAATTTTCGATTGTGATAACAATAAATAATATTTAGTAAGTAATTTAAATTTAAGATAATTGTTAAGTAAAATCTGTGCTTTTGAAACAGTACCTTTTCTTTACTTTTTATGTTCAATATGTTCAAAACTACCTTTTTTTCGTGCATGTTATGTTCAATGTGTTAACTTTTTGTATTCAGTTGTACATGCTTTAGCAATTTTTATCCCGAAATATTAACTGATTGTGACTAGATAAATAGCTAGTTATCAATTAATAAGTGTTTTCCCGAATTTGTATGTGTTTTGGAATTCTTATCCTACAGTTATACCCTCTTAATGTTTCATTAGTTCATTAGATGTTGTGTTTGGAGTACAGTTCTTTTATTCTTACTATTATAGACTATTTCTCTCTCTCACTATATCTAAATGGTGTTCGAAGTGTGTAGGAACCAACTGACCTTTCATTTAATTTTTTTTTTTAAATAAAAGTTTTCTTAATGTGCAAAATTTTGATCGAGTAGGAACCTGCTATAGACGTAATAATTTTTTTTTCATTTCTCAAATAAGCATGACCGAAACATCAAAATATGCCATTCATAATACGTTGAAAAAACAATGAACGGCAGGATGTTTTTGAATAGAAGATATCGATGGTTTGCCTTATAGAAATTGCTCATTTTTATCACTGTAAATATATAGTGGCCCTATAAATAATTAACCATATGTATATTCACGAAAATGTGCAAATATTTCTATAACTCCAGTTCCTCTGGTTTTCATTTAAGGCTGCTATGTACTAACCCTGTTGGATTCGCTCACCTCAACGTTGACCTACGGAGAAAATGTGTCCAAGGATTGCTGACTTGGATTGAAAGATTTTTTTTTGAAAAATTGTACTTATAATAGAGAAAGAAATTTTACACCTTGTGGCATTTTAAAAATATGCAAATAATATTTCAAATTGAAATTATTCTGGGAAAAAAAATCAGGTATAGTGTGTTTTAAACGCTCTTAAATTCCTTTAGTGGACGAAATTGATAAAATTAAACCCATTCCAAGGTGCAGAAAAAATCAGGATATCAGAAAATACCCTTTTATATTGGATTATTGGCATTTGTATAGCTGTCAATCGTAGGCACATTTTCTCCATAGGTTAACACTGAGGTGAGCGAATCCAATAGGGTTAGTACACAGCAGCCTTAAACCTATTTCTTTCATTCCCCTATTTCTCTCCCTCGAGGGTTTAGGATCTTTACCAAACATTCTCGAGACCATGCTGATGAAGTAGCATTTAGTTTAGAATTCAAAACACAACGCAAGTTATGTTCCTTATGAAGTTTGCAAATAATCAGTACTATTTCGCATGAACTCTCATAAAGAGAACAACAAATATGCCAGTACAAAAACATATACAATTTGAACAGGTATAAAATATATGGAATTTTAAACGTAAAAACCAGATTTTGGGTTTGGATAATTTCGGTCACTGCGGATTGGGTTGAAGTATTTCCTAAAATTGATATGTTTTTAAACTTTTATAGCCATTATTATTATTTGAATAGCATTTTACGAATTACATATTAACAAAAATACTAGAAAGCCGAGTTTTAAAACTCAAATAGTTGATGAAACACATTATATATATATTTTTTTAATTTAGAGTGTTATGCAAATGAATGTGTGTTTGTATTTAACAAAAATCTTGCTTCAACTTTGATAGGAATGACCTTACGACGGTGTTGAATCAGGTTCCAAGTTTTCAGTCTTCCTCCCATATTTGTTCACATAGATGTTTTTGTGTGCATAATTTCTTTGAAGCTTTATCTTTATTTATTGTCTTATATAAATTGGTTGTATAAATAATAACGCACGTGATCATTAAAAATTACGCAATGAAAGCTTTTGTTGGCCTGAGAAAAGCCATAGGTATAATTTAATTTTTGATATGATAATGACTATAATGTATATTCGTTATTCTCATGAAATCATTAAAAATATTTTCGTTAGTTAGAATAAGTTTATTAAATCGATAATTGCTTACAAAAACGACAGACATGGTTTTGGAAAACCACATTGAAAGGAAATATATTTTAATTCTACTTATATTTAGCATCTAAAAGTGATATGTAAAAGCACGTGATACTTTTTTCTTATGGGCTTTAGATGTTGAATATGTTTTATTGGTCAGATGACTGCCAGTTGCAGGAACACTATTTTGGATGAAAATACTTTAATATGATAAAGCTAAAATATGAAATTTTGTAGTGTAAAGAATGGAAATTCATTCTGAAGTTATAAATTTAATAAGTTGATTTTATTTAGTACATGTTTTCATAATTGCTTGAATGCTTTTAAGTTGGACTTTAATTATGTATAATAAAAATTTTTTTCTGATTATTAATTAAAATTCCCTTACAAAATTTTTAGGGATACAGTTATGAAAAAAAATGCTGGTTTATGTAAACTGCATATTGTGGTTTCTTTTAGTTGTCTATCAATGAAAAAAAACCTCATACATCGTTGCAAAAAGCTATTTTCCTCTATACTTTTTCATCAATTATCAAGTTCTGGAACATAACATAAAATTAAGTGATCATTGTACATCCGGTATGAAATAACAGTTTAGTTTAGCAAATTAAAAATGATGGTTTAGGCAAATGTTTTCAGATTTGTTATTTTGACGATTGTAACTACTTTCCCTATAACGGAAGTATTCAGAAGAAAAAACCCTAGAATAATCACCCAAAATACTCAATATTAGACATATTACCAAAATATTACCGTTAGTTAAATTGAAAATACATCTTCTAATTATTAATATGATGGAATTATTTTTAAAGTATGAAAACAAGAAAATATTCCACTTTTTCTCACATATTTGCAATATGTCTAACGTTAGTGAATAATCAAAACTATTTCAAGCTATTGATCGTTCGCAGATTAAAATAGTGTCGTTTGTATTTGCAATAATAGTGGTATTTTTTCCCCTATAAATAGTTAATAGATACAATGTAATACGAGTGTATTTAAAGTAGTTCTTGCAGTGTTAATCTTAAAGTATGTTTTTGAATTTATAAAAATAAAATAAAATTTGTTTTAAAGAGATACGGTTGTCTAAGGTAATATGTTTAAGACTGCAATAATAATAATAAAATTAAATCAGCGATAATTTAATGAAGAAAGAATTTACATTATTATTCAAAAGGACTTTTTACAATGAAACTTTATAAAAACAACATAAACATGTTTTTATTTTTTATTATTTTATTTATTCTTTTTTATATTGATTATTTTTTGTATACATTTGATATTTATTTTATACATTTTTTAGACATTTATTTTTTTAATACATTTTCTATATTTTTGAGAATTTTTTTAAAAAACGCTTTATATCCTGAACATTTTTAGAATTCTTGAATTTTTTATTCTTAACTTAAAATCTTTTATTGAAATTTTTTGAGGCACGAATAAATTTTTGAACCAAGAGTTTAATTTTTGAAAAACGTATTATTGAAATGTATCGTTTGATAAAACAGATTTTTCAATCTTCATACCCAGTTTATGAACATGTTGAGGAATCAAAATACCAAACATTTTTGGGAATTTTTTCAGCTTTTCGAAACAGAATTTCAAGCTGAATTATTTGCCGACTGTATTTGATTTTTTAATTTTTTATTTAAGTTTTTCATATCGGTATATTTTGGAAATCGGTCACGACATTTTCTAAGTCGTGGCCTATAGAATTTTAGTGGCAGAATTTTTTAAATTTTTGTACTTTTTTAATGGCGTAAATTGGTTTTGCAGACATCACTATTTTGATATTCAGCGTCAATTTTAAATTGCTAGACTAAATTAAAGTCGAAAAATTTATACAGTCGAGATATACAGAGAAGATTTTTACAGTCGCTTTTTAGACTAAATACTTGGATTTTCGTGTTTTTTAATACTTTTTTTTAAAAATTTTTAATTTTTGATTCGTTATCCTAAAGGATCATATTTTTGATTCGTAACCCTAAAGGTTAGATTTTTGATTCGTTATCCTAAAGGATCATATTTTTGATTCGTAACCCTAAAGGTTAGATTTTTGATTCGTTATCCTAAAGGATCATATTTTTGATTCGTAACCCTAAAGGTTAGATTTTTGATTCGTTATCCTAAAGGATCTCGAACTACTATAAAGAAAGACTTAGGTCGTATTAGATAGTAGACAAAGTTAACGCTAGAATGGAAGGAAATGCTAGAATTTTAGATCGTATGGAGGAATAGGCCATTTATCATACTGCTTTCAAATTTAGATTTTCACAATTGCTGAGACGGAATCTTAATTTTTTTATGTCACCATACAGTGGCGCACCCAGGGGGGGGGGGCAAGGGGCCCTGCCCCTCCCAAAGAAATAAAAATTGCATTATGAATATTGATTTTGCATTATAAATATTTTTATCCGTTCATCTCCCCCCCCCCCCATGCATTATAAATATTTTTATCCGTTCCCCCCGCCCCCCCCCCCCCAAGAAAAAATCCTGGGTGCGCCACTGTCACCATACCGCCTGAGTTTTATGCAGCAAAATTAATTTTTTTTGACAGTATTTTAGATATTGTATGTTTTAAGCTTTTAGAAAAGTATGTTTTTCATTAAAGTCACGACCACCGAAATCGAAGATACAGTGAAATTTCTCTCGTCGGTCACCCCTCACAACGGCCACGTTTTATCGGAACCAGTCTTAGAGAAGTTTCGCTGTATTCCTTATTGCTAGTTATCTTTAATTTTTTTTTTTAAATTTGACATTTTTTAGGAAAAAATTGAATATATATCCGGAGTTGATAAATAAGGCCTAATAGTGTATTTTTAGATTCTGATTAGAAGTAATTTATAAAACTTAAAGCTTAAACGTATCCACTCGGCAAAATGAGAAAATTTAGTACATCTCAAGTTAAGGCTAAAAAGTATGAAATTTATGAGCACTAATCTCGCATAGTAGAGTTAAAATGTAGGCTGCATCTTTTAACGTAGGATTACGTTCCTCAATAACGGTCCTTTGGAGAGAGAAAAATTGTTCTGGGTCGCGAGTTATAATTTTGGTAGCGCGCCAAACCCAGTAGCAGTAAACAGTTAAACAGAAATGTACCAAAATGCGTAAAAAAAAAAGAAAAAAGAGGTAAGCAAACGATAAGTAATCCTACGTTAATAACCCGTGGTAGTTTCGTTAGAGGAGACTACCTGAAATATTTTACTTTTGCTTGATGGAACAATAAATATGGAATCGTAGAAAAAGTTCTGTTTGAAAGTTTGAGGCTTTAAAAAGTTTGCCTAAATGATTTGTTATGAATATATTGACATCTGTGTGCATAAATAAACAAGTTTGTTAAAGTTGACTTCTTTTTTCTTGAACGTAGTTAGAAAATGAACTACCAATTATTTTGTACTTAACTGCAAAGTATACTTTTTCCTCGTAAGTATTTAATTAAAAAATGATTGCTAGAATGTTTTATTAGATGAAGATTGTGAAGTTTATGAGTCGTACTACGTGTATCGTACTTACACGTACTTAACGGTCTAACAGCAATAGATTTACTGACAACGTGATATATTAATTTGTGTATAATACGTATTTGAAGCCAAGTTTTTGTCTGATTTGTTGTTATTGTCTAAAATTGTAATTATGTTCTTTGTGTAAAAAAATAGTTTAAAAAATACGTGTTATCTGTAAATGTATATATGATGTATGTAAATAAAATATTCTAACATAAATTTTGTCTTAGATATTGCGTAATTGGTAAAGAGAGTTTTCAACTGTTTTAAAAAAGAACATTTTCTTCGAATAAAGATAGAATTTTATGCCTTCAAAATGTTTAGAAATAAAAGTTGTAGAGAAGGCGCAGCTGATATTAAATTAGGGATATGTGCATAAGTTTGAAATCTCTTACAGATTTTAATATTACTGTTAACGTGTTTCAGTATCATTAAAACATAAAACCTACTTCGCCTCGTAAAACATATTTCAATACCATTTAAAAGGTGTTTTTAACAGGATGTCTAAAGTAAATTGACTTTTATGATATATTTCGAAAAAAAAAAAACACTATTCAATGAATGGAATAATAAATGTAAATTAAAAGCAGTAGCCAAATGGTAATACGAAAAGAAGAGAC